>JARGYO010000162.1:19641702-20187890 GCA_029206835.1 Rana muscosa
GAGCCAACAAGGCCTCAGGAGGGATCGGGTCTCCCCTGGCAATCGAGTTAAAATATCTACACATGGGGCCAACTAAGATCGGGAGAAATGTGCTGTAGTACGCCTTCGAATATCCATCAGGCCCCGGGCTCTTCCCATTCGGCAAGGATTTAACAATCGCCTCGATGTCAGAGGGCTGCACAGGGGACTCCAACTCCGCCTGCTGCTCCTCCGACAAGGAGGGGAGCCCAGAATTTACCAAATACTCCGTAATAGCACTATACTTAGAGGCCGCAGACTCCGGTGTAGCATCCGAATCCGAAGAGTAGAGCTTCGCATAGTAATCACGGAACAAAGAGACAATCTTGGAGGATTGAAAAACAACTCCACCTGAAGTGGATTGAAGTTTGTGAATAAGAGTCAGGGCCCTGCGTTTTCTGAGGGCCCTAGCGAGCATCCTACTGCATTTGTTACCATGCTCATAATACTTATGAGAAAGGTAACAGAGCTGTCTGCAGACCTTATGGTCCAAATATCGAGAGAAAAGTCCCCTAAGCTCCAGCAGTCTCTCCAAAGCCTCCGGGTCCCCACAACGCTTATGACGAAGCTCTGCCTGTTGGAGGTTTGTCAAGATCCTCTGAAAATCTGCTTGTCGTGCCCTCTTGCATCTAGCCCCTTGTGAAATCAGCTCCCCCTCATGACAGCTTTGTGACCCTCCCAAACCATCCCCTCACTTACACTCTCCGTAGTGTTTTCCTTAAAATAGTGCGACATGACCTCCGAGACCTCCGCCACCACTACAGTGTCATCCAAGAGATTCTCGCTCAGGCGCCATGACCATGGGCGCTGCGCGCCCTGAGACACCTCAAAGGTGATTGTGATCGCAGCATGATCAGATATAGTAATGTTCTCTATGGATGCCGCCTGCAGTAGCTCGAGGGTATGCTGATCTACAAATATGAGGTCTATACGGGTGTACACGTCATGAACTCTAGAATAATAGCTATAATCTCTCGCAGAGGGTTGGAGCACCCGTTAGCTGTCAAACAGGAAATGGGATTGGATAGTTTTCTTAAACCTTTTCAGGAACGCATGTGAATGGGCTGAGCGACTATGAGAAGTATCGAATAAGGGATCCGGGCTAATATTAAAGTCCCCCCCTAAGATCAGACGGCCCTCCCGAAAATCAGTGAGGCGGTCCAGTACGGCATCTACAAAAGTCAGCTGGTTGGCATTAGGGGCATATACGTTAGCAAAGGTGTAAAGAGTCCAAGCTATCTCCCCTTTCAAAAGGACAAACCTACCCATAGGATCAGAGAAATGGGCTTTAAGGCGGAAGGGGCAGGACTTGTGAATGGCTATGGCCGTTCCCTTGGCCTTAGGGACCGTGGAAGTGCTAAGAAACCATTGGTTGAATAAATGAGTAGGGAGTTTCGGAGTGGATTGGACTGTAAAGTGGGTCTCCTGCAGAAACACTATCTGTGCCCCCAAACGTTTCAACTCCAGCCATAACTTGCCCCTTTTGTGTGGAGAGCAAAGACCCCGAACACTATAAGACACTACCTTAACAGAAGCCATGGGGGCGGAGTATGACCGTCAGAGCCAAGGAATAGCCGTTGAACCCAGCAGGAGCAATTCTGAGGAAGTAGTACCTGGGAAAACTTCAGACGAAAAGAAAGGAGGAAGTGGAGAGAAGAGAAGAATAGAGTAGGGCAGGCAGGGGAAACAACACAAAGACACACAATAAACAACAACATGAGAACAGAAAAATTAACATTGTTAAGCAGGTCAGGAGGCACAGCCCGCCTAAGCGAGCCATGTCTAGCCAACCCACCCGAAAAAAACACTCGAAGCGAGCCCGACCCGAGGTACCCTTCCACCACAAGGAAGGCCCCTGGCCGAAGCCCACCATCCCGTAAAGGGAAAACACCCACTGTGGGTAGGCCTACTGGGGGGACATAGACCAACATGGGGGAGATAAGAACCTCACTCCACCCACACCGCCTCTAAGAAGCAACAAAATACTATCCGGGGGCACTCTCGGTGCATGTCCCTAGCCAGGTCTCCTAGACAGGAAGAGGTGAGTCTGCAGATGACAGGGGGCTACAAAGCACAAAACAAAACCCACCCCCAACCCCCCCTGAAAATGGGAGTTCGGCAGCCCTCGGTGCAGTCTATGGAGGCCAGGAACACCCACAAAAAAAAAAAAAGTAGGATTTTTAAAACAGCTTACCTGTAAAATCCTTTTCTTGGAGTACATCACGGGACACAGAGCAGCATAGTCATTACTATGTGGGTTATATAGAATTACCTTCAGGTGCTGGCACTGGCAACTTCCAAAACAGGAAGTACCCTCCCCTATATAAGCCCCTCCCATCCGGGAGCACCTCAGTTTTGTAGCAAAGCAATATGTGTCCCCAAAAGAGGGGTGGGAGCTCTGTGTCCCGTGATGTACTCCAAGAAAAGGATTTTACAGGTAAGCTGTTTTAAAAATCCTACTTTCTTGTTCATACATCACGGGACACAGAGCAGCATAGTCATTACTATGTGGGACGTCCCAAAGCAATGCCACATGAGGGGGGGGGATACACCATACATAAGCTGGGCGCCATCAGGCATGAGGATCTTTTGCGGCCTGCAACACACTGCGCCCAAAGGCGACATCCTCCTGACTTCTAACGTCCACCTGGTAGAACCTAGTAAACGTGTGTACTGAAGACCATGTTGCGGCCTTACAGATTTGAGCCAGGGAGGCCTGGTGATGCACTGCCCATGAAGTTCCAACTGCTCTCGTGGAGTGCGCCCTAACTTTGAACGGAGGCGGTCTACTTCTCAAGCCATAGGCTTGTATTATGACCTGTCGAATCCACTTGGCTAAAGTGGATTTTGATGCTGCCTGACCCTTTCTGGGGCCTTCCGGCAGAACAAACAAAGAATCCGTTCTACGAATCTGAGCAGTGGCTTTTAGATAAGCTTTAACTGCTCTTACTACATTCAAAGAATGCAATAACTTTTCCTCTACCGAGCTCGGTTTGGGGAAAAAGAAGGAAGAACCAGATCCTGGTTCAAGTGAAACCTCGATACCACCTTAGGAAGAAAGGCTGGGTGAGGACGTAATACTATTCTGTCCTCATGAATAACCAGATATGGCTCTTTACAGGACATGGCGGCTAATTCCGACACTCTTCTAGCCGAGCATATGGCTACTAAAAATATCAATTTTCTGGTAAGTAGAACCAAGGAAATGTGCCGCAAAGGTTCAAATGGCTGCTTCTGCAGAACCGACAGAACCAAATTTAGATCCCATGGGCATATGGGAGCTTTAATCGGTGGAATAATACGAGTCACACCTTGCATAAAGGATTTGACAAGTGAATGCATAGCCAGGGGCCTTTGAAATAGTATTGATAAGGCCGAAACCTGGCCCTTGATAGTACTTAAGGCAAACTTCCTGTCTACAGCCCACTGCAGGAAGTCCAGAATTCTGCCTATAACGTACTTACGTGGATGCCATTTTCTGGCCTCGCACCAAGTGATGTACGCCTTCCAAACTCTATAGTAGATCTGCCTGGATACAGGCTTCCTGGCATTGATTATAGTTGATACCACAGAGTTAGAGAGACCTCTCTTCTTTAGGATGTGGGATTCAATAGCCAGGCCGTTAAACTTAGAGTTAGTAAGGAAGGGTGGTATATCGGTCCTTGCGAAAGCAGGTCCGAACGACGTGGAAGGGTCCAAGGACTCCCCACAGACATTTTGATGATCTCCGCGTACCAGGCCCTTCGGGGTCACGCTGGAGCCACCAGGATCACCGGCTTCTTTTCCAACCTGACTCTGCGAAGGAGTCGAGGCAACAATTGTAGCGGAGGGAATGCATATATCAGTCTGAACTGATCCCAAGGGAACACCAGAGCATCCGAGCCGCAAGCGAGGGGATCCCTTGTCCGGGAGACAAATCTGTCCACCTTTGCGTTGAATCTGGATGCTAGCAGATCTACATCCGGTGTTCCCCACCGCTGACATATTGCTCGAAAGACCTCGGGATGAAGGGACCATTCCCCTGGGCATAACTGTTGGCGACTTAGAAAGTCCGCCTTCCAATTCTCCACCCCTGGAATGAAGACAGCTGACATACATGGGACATGCTTTTCTGCCCATTCCAGGATGTGACTTACTTCCCTCTGGACTGCACGACTCCTGGTGCCTCCCTGATGATTGATATATGCCACTGCTGTGGCATTGTCTGATTGAATTCTGACAGGGGACCCTTGGAGTCTGGATGCCCAGGCTACTAGGGCATACCGGGCTGCTCGTATCTCTAAGAGATTGATGGGCAGGGTTTTTACTACATTTGACCATCTGCCCTGGAGAGACTATTGCTCCAGTACTGCCCCCAGCCTATAAGGCTGGCATCTGTAGTGACCACCTTCCAGGATATCGGACTGAAGGGTTTTCCCTTCTGGAGATTCTGGGGGATCAACCACCAGCAGAGACTCTTCCGAACGGAAGGGGACAAAGCCATCGGGAAGTCTAGAGCCTGAATTTTTCCGTTCCAGGCTGACAATATGGCCCTCTGTAAATTCCTTGAGTGGAATTGGGCGTATGGCACAGCTTCGAATGATGCTACCATCTTTCCTAGCAGCCTCATGCACAGGCGTATGGACGGCTGTCTTTTTGCACAAAGCAGACGGACCAAGCCCCTCAAAGAGGATACCTTGTCTAGAGGTAAGAAAATCTTCCTCTGGTCTGAATCCAGCCGTAGCCCTAGATATACCAGGTTTTTCACTGGCTGTAGGGCTGACTTGTCCAGGTTGATGACCCAACCGTGAGATTCTAGATACTTGATTGTATCGACAATTACCACTTCTAGCTTAGCAACTGAGTGGTCCATCAACAACAGGTCGTGTAGGTATGCCATTATCGTTACACCTCGTGTTCCTAGATCGGCCAATAGTGGGGCCAGAATTTTTGTGAACACTCGTGGTGCTGTGGCCAGACCGAATGGTAAGGCTCTGAACTGAAAATGGCGCCCTTCTACTGCAAAGCGTAGAAATTTTTGATGACCTGGAAAGATGGGAACATGCAAGTAAGCATCTTTGATGTCGATCGAGGCTAACCATTCCTCCCCCTGTAGGGCAGCGGTGACCGATCGGATCGACTCCATCCGGAAGGACCGGACGTTTAGAAATTTGTTTAGACTCTTTAGGTCCAATATGGGTCTTATGTCCCCGTTTGGTTTCGGGACTGTGAAAAGGTTTGAGTAGAAACTCAACCCCCACTCTTCCATAGGAACCTCCATAATTACTCCTTGGAGCAATAGTTGTTCTAACGCCACTAGGAGACACCTTCTTTTCAGAGGGTCTTTTGGCATGCCTGACCACATAAAATGGGAAGGAGGAGACTCTTTTAACTCCAACTTGTATCCCCGAGTTACTGCGGAGAGCACACATCTGTCTTTGATCGTCTCCCGCCAGTGAACAACTGAAGTCTTCCCCCCACCCGTTTGAGTGGGGGCAGCCCTTCATAGGCTTGACTTGGAGGCTGGTTTAGTACCTCTTCGGATCCAGGGCTTTTTATTACCCTGTGACTGTCCCTGATTTTTACCTCCTGAGTTTGACCGAGGAGACCGTCGGAACTGCTTAGTAGCAGACGTCCCAGGGATAGGAGAGGTAGTCCTCTTAAAAGACAAACCCCTAGACCTCTTTTTAATTGGTAAGAGGGTACTTTTACCACTGGAAATCTTCTGGATATATTTATCCAGGTCTTCGCCAAAAAAGGCGTTCTCCATGAAATGGGAAGCTAACTAAGAGCTTCTTACAGGGAGCCTCAGCAGACCAGTTCTTGAGCCACAGAAGCCTACGCATATGTACCAAAGACAGCGTGAGGCGGGAGGCCTGATGGATAGAATCCTTGATGGCGTCAACCGCAAAGCATAATGCTCTAGGCAGATCAGCCAGAGCCTGGGCCTGCTGGTCTGGCAAATCCCTCAGGACCATTTTCATTTGATCCTTCAAAGCTTGGCAGACCCCAATAGCTGCCACTGCTGGCTGTGTAACAGCCCCTGCTGTGGAAAAAGCAGATTTTAATAAAGATTCCAATTTTTTATCTACTGGATCTTTTGAACATTTGAACATTATCTACTGGACATGTCAGTGATTTGTTCACAGAAGAAATGGCTGCGTCCACCGTAGGAACATTCCATCTCTGGGTGAATTTTTCCTCCATGGGATAGATCACCTGAAATTTCTTAGGTGGAACAAATAGTTTATCAGGATGTTCCCAGTCCTGGTATATAAGTCCTTCCAATAATGGATGAATTGGAAAGGAGCAATTAATCTGGGGAGCTTTTAGCGACCCCAACGAGGAGACAGCAGTAGTTGATGGTTCAACAAGAGGCATTTTAAATGCAGATCGAACCATGTCAGTTAGGGTCTGGACCCACAATCTTTCAGTCTGTGATGCTGAAAATGGTTCATCTACTGTCGATTCCTCAAAAACAGAGTTAACCTCCTCCTGATCCCCTTCAGGAAGGTCAGTCCCTTCCTGCGACTGTTGCTCTGCCAAAAGGCACTCTAATGGAGGGGATGGAGATCTGGCGCGCTTTCTTTCCTGTAGAGAAGAAGCGATCAATGCTGCCAATCTCTGCTCCAATCCCTCCAGAGTTGAGGCAAAAACCTCCTCTGTTATATATGCAGGAGCAGGTGGACTGAGGACAGCCGAAGTACCTGGCACTCCCGGGGGTTCCTTATGGGTATTAACCTCTGATTTCTCAGGGGAGGAAGGTGCAGATGACTGCTCTAGATCCTCAGAGCCCGATGGAGACCCCCTACACTTCCTGAGAGGTATATCTCAGCGTTTTTTAGGCGGCATATTCCTTAGTTCAAAGCTGAGGTATTCCAGCCGCAATACACCCCTTTACTGAAATAGTCTAATGCAATTTGCTGCTATGTACATCAGTGGGTGTCTACTAATGCGTCTTTCTGGGGATGCCTGTATCAACCGCCCGCTGTAAGCCCCTATACCATGCTACCAGCTCCTTTTCATGCTCTGTGTCCATAGCAAGCAGCGTGGACTGAGTCCTTTTATCTTGCTGGGACGCCCGCACATGCGCAGAAGCGCTGGGCGCACAGAGCGCGTCATCCGCCAGGCTCCGCCCCCTTTTTTGAAGCTAAATCTTATAAAAAGAAAGCGTGTGTGCGCGCGCGCGCGTGCACGTGTGTGCTCTTGGCGCCATGTAGGGAGAGGAGCCAGGGTCCCTGTTTCACCAGGACTCGGGGATGGAAGGAAACTACTTGGCAGCATGACAGAGGAATGCAGCTTCCCTGATAGAGAGCTCACTCATCTGCCTGGACTTTCACCATGGAAGGAATAGTCCCAAGAAAAAAAAAGACGTTCCACAGCGGCCTCTAGTGGACAAACACAGGTACCGCACTTTTGTATTTTTTTTTTTTTTTTTAAAAACCTCCTTTATGAAAAAACATTTCTAGGTTTACAGTTTTTAAAACTTCCTTTATGAAAAGACATTTCTAGGATTTCTTAGGCATATACAGCTATTAGCGGGAATACCTTTAGGTAACAGGCAGAAAGACATATTAGGCTTGGGGGTCCCCTCAATAGAACCAAGTTCCTGAGGGGCCCCCACTTACCTTTTCCCCGCCGCAGGACTTTGTTTGGTCCACAGAAGCCCAAACTTCACCTCTCACGGCAGGCATTGTACTAGACCTTCAGGGACCGGGTTCCCAAGGATTCCACTCCCCTGGACCTGTATAGCACCCTGCACAGATAGCCTCTTGGTTTTGGGTATGACCAGAGCTCTGGATCCCAGGGTCCAGCCCTCCTAGGAGAGGCATTACAGGCAAAACCCTGCTCTTCTCTGCAAGGCCCGGGTACCGACCGTTTAGCTATGAAGCTTTTTTGGTTGGATCCGGAATAGCTTGCTAAGGCCCAGAGAACCTGTACACAAGCCCAGATGAATACATGTTAACCTTGGCCAACACCTTAGACACTGGCAAAAAAAACTGAGGTGCTCCCGGATGGGAGGGGCTTATATAGGGGAGGGTACTTCCTGTTTTGGAAGTTGCCAGTGCCAGCACCTGAAGGTAATTCTATATAACCCACATAGTAATGACTATGCTGCTCTGTGTCCCGTGATGTATGAACAAGAAAATACTATCCGGGGGCACTCTCGGTGCATGTCCCTAGCCAGGTCTCCTAGACAGGAAGAGGTGAGTCTGCAGATGACAGGGGGCTACAAAGCACAAAACAAAACCCACCCCCAAACCCCCCTGAAAATGGGAGTTCGGCAGCCCTCGGTGCAGTCTATGGAGGCCAGGAACACCCACAAAAAAAAAAAAAAATGATTTTCTTTTTGTGTAATGAAAACAAAACTACCCCAGGGTCCATCAACCCCAGTTAAGGAAGAAGGTGCAGATGAGTCATCTGAAACAGAAGAGCAAGGAGCAAGGACACCTCAGTCTCTGGTGGATGCAGGGCCGGAAGAGGTACTGACATTGCGGCGTCTGTTATTCCTCCTGCGTCCCCTACCTGGCACGGTTTGCCAGGGCTGCGAGGGAGGGAGAGCCGTTGAAACTGGAACTCCTCTCCAATCAGGAAAGTCCACATCTCCAAGGTGCAGGGCCTTGAGGAAGTGTGGCAGATCATCCTTAGTGCGTAGCGTCACCTGGCGCCCCTTATGCATTACTTGAAGACTGAAGAGAAAGCCCCAGCGGTAGGAGAGGCCTGCATCCTGAAGAGCTGACAGCAGGGGTCGCAGAGCCCTGTGTTGCATAAGAGTGCGCCGGGAGAGGTCTTGGTAGAAGAAAAGTTTAGCTCCATCAAAGTCAAAATAAGGCTTGTTCCTCATTTTCTGCATTATGCGATCCTTTAAAGTATATTTATGGAGTTTACAGATAATGTCCCGTGGGGATTCAGGGTCCTGGGAAGGTGGCTTCAGAGCTCTGTGAGCCCGATCAATCTCTATCGGAGCGGTGGTTGGAAGTCCCAGTATTTCCCTGAACACCCCCTCCAAAGAAGGGATTATATCCCGCGGCGCAGTGGCTTCTGGCATGCCCCGAATGCGTATGTTAGCTCGCCTGCTGCGATTCTCAAAATCATCCATTTGGGATATTAATGCCTCCATCTTGTGGCTCTGTGCATTACAAGTTTCTTGCAGCAAGGCTATACTAGGGAGAGAGTCCTCAAAGCGCTGCTCTAAGGTCTCCAGCCTGCCTCCCAAGTGTGCAGTGTCAGTCTTAAGCTGGGCTATGTCCTGGGTGAAGGCCTTCTCAATCCTGGCGGTGAAACGCTCCAGGTCCTCCCTAGTAGGGAGAGACCATATGTGCCTCTTTAGGTTTTCATCACCCAGCAAGTCCATAGGATCCGGGCCCAATCCCTGTGAGGAAGGGGAGCCTGGGGATGCAGGGGGAGCCGTATCACTCACCAGCTGAGGAGATGGAATAGGAGAGGCCGCCTGCCCAGAGGCTGCATCCTCGTGCTGCTTCGGGCCTTTCTTCTCCGTCGCCATCTTGGAATCTGTTCTCCTGGTCCGCTGCGGCTCCGTGCAGAACGAATCCATTGTTCCCTGTGTCGCCGGTCTGCCTTCGGAAGGCTGGGAGGACGCCCTCGTTCGTTGGGACATGGTCAGGTAAGTTCCCCGCCGAGTATGCCCCGGAGAAAGCTGAAAAATGCTGCGGCGTGAGCGGAGCTGAGAACACACACGTCCTCACTCCACCATAGCTTGGTCACGCCCCTTTACACAGCTTTTAATTTATGACTGCCTATCTAATTTCTTGAGGTGCTAAAATGGCAGGGCAGTACAAACCCCCCCCCCCTAAATGACCCCATTTTGGAAAGTAGACACCCCAAGGAAATTGCTGAGAGGCATGTTGAGCCCATTGAATATTTTTTTTTTGTCCTAAGTGATTGAATAATGACAAAAAAAATTACAAAAAGTTGTCACTAAATGATATATTGCTCACACATGCCATGGTTATATGTGGAATTGCACCCCAAAATACATTTTGCTGCTTCTCCTGAGTATAGGGATACCACATGTGTGGGACTTTTTGGGAGCCTAGCCGCGTACGGGACCCCGAAAACCAAGCACCGCCTTCAGGATTTCTAAGGGCACAAATTTTTGATTTCACTCCTCACTACCTATCACATTTTCGAAGGCCATAATATGCCAAAATAGCACAAAACCCCCCCAAATGACCCAATTTTGGAAAGTAAACACCCCAAGCTATTTGCTGAGAGGCATGGTGAGTATTTTACAGCTCTCATTTGTTTTTTAAAAATAAAGGAAGGAAATTTGTTTGTTTTTTTTAAATTTTCAAAACTTTGTGACAAAAAGTGAGATCTGCAAAATACTCACCATACCTCTCAGCAAATAGCTTGGGGTGTCTACTTTCCAAAATGGGGTCATTTGGGGGGGTTTTGTGCCATCTGGGCATTCCATGGCCTCTGTGAGATCCAAAATTTACACCCTTAGAAAGCCTGAAGGCGGTGCTTGGTTTTTGGGGTCCCGTACGCGGCTAGGCTCCCAAAAAGTCTCACACATGTGGTATCCCCGTACTCAGGAGAAGCAACAGAATGTATTTTTAGGTGTAATTCCACATATGCCCATGGCATGTTTGAGCAATATATCATTTAGTGACAACTTTGTGCAAAAAAAAAAAAGTTTGTCATATTCCCGCAACTTGTGTCAAAATATAAAATATTCCATGGACTCAACATGCCTCTCAGCAAATAGCTTGGGGTGTCTACTTTCCAAAATGGGGTCATTTGGGGGGGGGGAGGTTGTGCTATTTTGGCATTTTATGGCCTTTGAAACTGTGATAGGTAGTGAGGAGTGAAATCATAAATTTGCACCCTTAGAAATCCTGAAGGTGGTGCTTGGTTTTCGGGGGCCCGTACGCAGCTAGGCTCCTAAAAAGTCCCACACATGTGGTATCCCCGTACTCAGGAGAAGCAGCAAAATGTATTTTGGGGTGCAATTCCACATATAACAATGGCATGTGTGAGCAATATATCATTTAGTGACAACTTTTTGTAATTGAATTGTCTTTTTTCCGCAACTTGTGTCAACATATAAAATATTCCATGGACTCGACATGCCTCTCAGCAAATAGCTTGGGGTGTCTACTTTCCAAAATGGGGTCATTTGGGGGGGTTTTGAACTGTCCTGGCATTTTATACACAACATTAGGAAGCTTACATCAACTCTTCTAACCACTTGAAGACAAAGCCCTTTCTGACACTTTTTGTTTACATGAAAACATTATTTTTTTTTGCAAGAAAATGACATTGAACCCCCAAACATTGTATATTTTTTTAAAGAAAAGGCCCTACAGATTAAAATGGTGGGTGTTGCATTTTTTTCCACACAGTATTTGCGCAGTGATTTTTCAAACGCATTTTTTGGGGAAAAAATACACTTTTTTTAATTTTAATGCACTAAAACACACATTATTGCCCAAATGTTTGATGAAATAAAAAAGATGATCTTAGGCCGAGTACATGGATACCAAACACGACATGCTTTAAAATTTCGCACAAACGCGCAGTGGCGACAAACTACATACATTTTTAAAAGCCTTTACAGGTTGCCACATTAGATTTACAGAGGAGGTCTACTGCTAAAATGACTGCCCTCGATCTGACCTTTGCGGTGACACCTCACATGCATGATGCAATTGCTGTTTACATATGACGCCAGACCGACGCTTGCGTTTGCCTTTGCGCAAGAGCAGGGCAGGACAGGGGTGCTTTTTTTTTTTTTAATTATTATTTTTCCTTTTTTATTTTATTTTTAAACTGTTCCTTCCATATTTTTTTTATTTTATTATTTTTTATTGTTATCTCAGGGAATGTAAATATCCCCTATGATAGCAATAGGGGATGCTAAAAGGTACTATTTTTTTGAGAAAAATGGGGTCTATTAGACCCTAGATCTTTCCTCTGCCCTCAAAGCATCTGACCACACCAAGATCGGTGTGATAAAATGCTTTCCCAATTTCCCAATGGCGCTTTTTATATCCGGGGGGGGGGGACATTCCCTCCCACTGCTTGTAAAAGCAGTCCAGAGGCTAATTAGCCGCTAGGATTGCTTTTACATGAAAGCCGGCCGCTGGCTGAAAAGAATGATACCAATATGATACCTAAACCCACAGGCATCATTCTGGTATAACCATTCAAAGTCCAGCAACATACCAGTACGTTGCTGGTCCTTGTTGGACATGTATTGTAATCTTTTTTTTCATGCAGCCTGTTGGCTGAACGAAAAAAAGAGATTGATCGGTGGGTATGCCCAACATTAGAACACCTCCCTTCATTCACCCACTTCTAATGATGGGCATACATGCACCATTTATATATGCCGAAGCATGGGGGCATCATCCCGCAAAAGTTATGCCGCGTACACACGGTCAGACTTTTCCACGGCAAGCCTCCGTCGGAATTTCGACCGTATGTACGCGGCATTAGAAGCAAAATCGCTCCTCTGCCCCTGCTGCCCCCATGCTTCGGCATATATGCTCTTTTTTTTAACTGTGGTGGTGAAATCACCTCCTACAGCACTGGAGTTGCAGGGATCAGGCCTGTCTCTGCGAACGCTGCAGTTATGTGTGTTGTGTTTTGTAAGTGACAGTGATCGATCGATACTGCACTTGGGTGGCCTGGGCTGGACGGAGGAGCAAAACGCAGGTGCTAGCAGGTATCTGGGCTGATCCCGCTAACACTGCGTTTTTGGGAACCCTAAACTGCTGGGGACGCTAGTATAGATCTGATCAGATCAGATATTGATCTGTTCAGATACTATACCACTAAGGGAGGTGTATGCTTTGTGCTTGGGTGTTAGCGTTACTGGCACTAACCTGATGCTGCCTGGGACAACGCAGACCCTCTCTGATGCTAAAACCTAATTGATATCACCTGTTGGGCGATCAGGGGGTTAAACCTTTATTGGGTTTTATATGGCGGGTGCCCTGACACTATAAAAAGCAAACTAACTAACCAGCGTCACCCGTAACACTTATACGGTGATCACTGGTGAAAGGGTTAACTAGGGGCAATCAGGGGGTTAAAACCTTTATTAGATAATATATGGGGGTACCTGACGCTATAAAAACCTGGCGGCGAACCTAAAAAAAATAACTGACAACCTAGCGGCACCAGCATAACTAATACAGCGATCAGAAAAACGATTGCTTAGTGACACTGGCAAAAGGGGGTGAAAGGGTTACCTGGGGGGCGATCAAGGGGTTAAACCTTTGTTAGGTAATATATGGGGGTACCTGACGTTATAAAAACCTGGCGGGGAACATAAAAAAATTACTGACTACCTAGCGGCATCGCCGACACTAAAGCCGTGTACACACGATCGGTTTTACCGATGAAAACAGTCCGATGGACTGTTTTCATCGGACGAGCCGATCATGTATGGGCCCCATCGGTGTGAAAAAATAGAACATGTTTTAAATTTATCCGATGGGAAAAAAAACTATAGCAAAATCCGATCGTCTGTGTGGAAATCCATCGGATAAAAAACCCACGCATGCTCAGAATCAAGTCGACGCATGCTCAGAAGCATTGAACTTAATTTTTCTCGGCTCATCGGAGTGTTTTACGTCACCGCGTTTGAAACGGTCCGTTTTTTGACTGATGGTGTGTGGGAAGACTGATGGAAGACAGTTTCATCGGATTTCCGATGGAAAAAAACATCGGATAAGAATCCATAGGATATCCGATCGTGTGTACAGGGCTTCACACACCGATCAGAAAATGATTGATTAGTGACAGTGGTGCTAGGGGGTGAAAGGGTTACCTGGGGGGGCGATCAAGGGGTTAAACCTATATTAGGTAATATGTATGGGGGTACCTGACGTTATAAAAACCTGATGGCGAACATAAAAAAATAACTGACTACCTAGCGCATCACTGACACTAATACAGCGATCAGAAAAATTATCGATTAGTGACAGTGGTGCTAGGGGCTGAAAGGGTTACCTGGGGGGCGATCAAGGGGTTAAACCTTTATTAGGGGGGGTTAGGGGGCTACCCTGGACCTAAGGGACCTAACACTAACTGCCCTGACACTTTTACAGTTACAAATGTCACTGATTGCAGTGATCAGTAAATAAATGATCACTGCAATCAGTGACACTGTGACTGGGGGCGGGGGGGTGACTGGGGGGGGGCGATCATGTGCCTATGTGTCCTGGTGTCAGTGTACTGCTTGTGCACCTACTTGATGTCTTCTCTCCACGGCGCTCCGGTATATGTGAGCGCCGCAGGAGAGATGACATCACTTCCTGCTGCTTCCTCTCTGCCTGTGTTTACATTACACAGGCAGAGGAAGCATTTGATTCGCCGGGAGCGACCGCAAGGGGGTAGCCAGAAACCAATGGCCGCCCCCTCATCACGGATCGCTCCCAGAGCGATCCTGACCGTCCACTGTACCGGAGGGGGGTCCGATCGGAATATACGAAGGCAGTCACATACAGGTACGTGATTGTGCCTGTCCGTGCCATTTTGCCGATGTATATATACAGTGGGCGGTCGTTAAGTGGTTAAATTATTTAACATATCGTTTTCTGTACATGCCTAACTTGTTTTTGCATCATAGATTTTTTATTATCATTCTCACGTTTCTCTTTGAATGACTTACTTTCCTACGGAGGGAGTTCATGAGATTAAATCTGGATGGAAGACTTTTGGGGGTGAGTAGAGACGAATACGATAGGCGCATCCCTCTTGGCTTTCATGGCTAACACCACACAATCTACTCTTAAACTTGCATCACATAATGTTCAGGGGCTGAACCCTCCAACTAAAAGACGTAAAATTCTGGACCACTATAAATCCCAAAAAAATAGATGTTCTCCTACTTCAGGAGACACACTTTCCAATGCGGTATAGCCCCAAATATATACATCATCATTACCCACAATTCTACTTGGCCAAAGCTGAAACTAAAACCAAGGGTGTAGCCATTCTTTTCTCTAAGCATTGTCATTTTGTGAAGACTTTGGAACACATTGATCTGGAGGGAAGATTTATCTTAATAAAGGGAACCTTAGAGGGGCATCTTTATTCCTTGGTGTCCTACTATGCCCCGAATAGGGGACAAGCTGCCTTTTTTAAAGTATTAATGGATACACTTAACCCTATGCTGGAAGGCACGATAATATTTGGAGGTGATTCTAACGTTGCATTTGATCAGGTCTTGGATAAGTCCAAACCCCCTAAAGCCCAATTATCTCGACCAACTAGAGAGAGTCTTAGAATAGCCAAATTACTCTCAGCATATAATCTAATAGACACTTGGAGGGAGATGAATCCTACAAAACGCGATTTTACACATTTCTCGCATCCGCATAATACATATGCTAGAATTGATCATATCTTGATACCAGCGTCTGTTCTCCCTTTTATCATAAGGGCCAATATCAAAGATACAACACTCTCGGATCATTCTTTAGTTATCGTATCTTTGCGCTCCAATGATCTTAACAGAACAAGGGGTACTTGGACACTCAATGATTCTATCCTTTCTGACCCAGTTAAGGTTGAGGAGATTAATGAAGCCTTGTTAGAATATTTCTCTCTCAATAAAAACGAAGACACCTCTGCTCAGGGCCGATCCTAGGGTCACAGACGCCTGGGTGCAGAAATATTTCTGGCGCCCCCACGTGGGCGTGGTCATCTTACAAACCCCTCCCCTTACACATGTTTCTATGGCAACGACTCAAACACAGAGATGCTCCCCTAAGAAGTCGTCGTTACTCTAGGATTCTCCCATGATCCTTTAACAATAAAGAAAATACAGGAAGAGTGTACACTAATGAGACCTGGAGGAGAGTCTCTCTGATGCACACAAAGAGGGCTTCTGTTAGAGAGTCTGTTAGGAAGAGCCCCCAGACATAGTTCAAGAGACAGTCAGAGAGTGCAGACATATTACACGAGACGGTCAGAGAGTGCAGACATGATACAAGAGACGGTCAGAGAGTGCAGACATATTACAGGAGACGGTCAGAGAGTGTAGACATATTACAGGAGACGGTCAGAGAGTGCAGACATATTACAGGAGACGGTCAGAGAGTGCAGAAATATTACAGGAGATGGTCAGAGACTGCAGACATACTACAGGAGATGGTCAGAGACTGCAGACATATTACAGGAGATGGTCAGAGACTGCAGAAATAATACAGGAGATGATCAGAGAGTGCAGACATATTACAGGAGACGGTCAGAGACTGCAGATATAATACAGGAGACGGTCAGAGACTGCAGACATATTACAGGAGATGGTCAGAGACTGCATGGGGGAATCATGCAAGTTTCTTTCCTGCAATCTGTGGTTGCTGGAAAGAAATTTGTACTGTATATTACCAGCCTAACTGAAAGTGAAAGTTAGTGAATGTCTTGAAAGAACAGGAGGGGGGGAGACAGATGGGCAGGGCCGCTGTTAGAAATCATGGGGCACTGTACAGCCTACCTGATGGGGCCCCATTCAACCACGCCCTTGACCCCACCCCTGGCCCCGGCTTGAAGCGATTTACATATGTGTGCGGAGCCACCGCATGCATTTGCAATTAATAAGCATGAAGGAGTGGGGGCAGTTTAAATTTCTTTTAAATTGTATTTTATTACACAGAAAAACAAATCTTACACTGTATCTTTACATTTTTTTTTTTCATTTTTGCTTTCACAAGAGTTGAACAACATCCCTTGTGATAGCATGAGCCATGACATGTCCTCTTTATGGAGGGATCTGGGGTCTTTTAGACCCCATATCTGTCCTCTGGCCTCCAAAGCGTAAGATCAAACCGAGATCAGTTTGATCAGATACTTGTCCAAGCCGGTAATGGTGTCATTAAATGAGCCCGAAACAGAAAGTGATAAAATCCTCATCACTTCCAGTTTCTGACATCACACGGTGGGCGGAACAACATCCATCCCTCTCACTGTGTCCCAGTAACCAGATGCTACTGGTCACATCTTAAAAGCAGTAAAGGTGGTGGTGGAACCCCCTTCCACTGCCTGTAAAAGTAATACAGGGGCTTCTTAGCCACTAGGATTACTTTTACTTTGTGCAGAATTTCTGGTGTTAAAAAATGATATCTTGATCATTGCTGTAGTGATGACCAAGATATCACCCTTCCAATCCAGCGACGTACTGATACATCGCTGGACAGGAAGCAGTTAAAATGAAGTGTAAATTAGCATTACACCGTTTTTTATTATCATTAGCATTACAATTATCACACAGGCAGCACTGTAAGCAGGTGCTCTATCATGTCCCTAATATGTCTCTATGTCACATTGCTTTTGGGTGCTGACTTTGTTATGGCTGTTACATACAGTAAGTACAGCAATAAGTTAACAGCCATAACAAAGTCAGCACCCAAAAGCAATGTGACATAGAGACATGATAGAGACATGATAGAGCACCTGCTTACAGTGCTACCTGTGTGATAATTGCAATGCTGATAACCTGTTGTGCTGTGAAATACATAATAGGACACAGTGAGTATTCTATCCTCTAATCCCCACTCACTGTGTCCAGTGCAGCCACACTGTCCTCCTGCTCTTCTCTGTCAGCCCTCAACTTCTTCACATCTTGCTAGGATTGCAGCCGGGAGCCGAACTGAGAATTGCAATATCACTCCGCCAGCCGGGACTAATAGAATAGTGGGGCGGCATGATGTACATGTGCCCGAAAATAAGAAAATAGTCCCTCCACACTCACTCACATTTCCAGGCTGGAAGCAGAAATCATTCAGTCTCACAGAGGAATCTGCAGATGCTGTTTTCATATTTCCCGCCCACACATCATTTCACGAGATACAGCTGTATGCCGGGGATAGTGTGGGCGGGGCGGGAAGTCACTGGAGGAGCAGAGGTGGGAGGAGCTGTATTCCTCACTGATCTCCCATCAGTGAGGGGGGGGGGTGGTGTGTTCGCTGGGCGGCTGTGTAAGTGTCACTGTCACAGACACTTTACAGAGCTGCAGCCACCAGTCGTCTCAGAATTTACAGACTGATTCTTCTGTCCTATGGACGGGAGAAATCAGTCTGTTTTTCCACAGTTACTGAGATAATGGAAGGCTTGTCCCCCCCCCCTGCTGGTGGAGCCCTTCCTGAAGTCGCTCTCCTCCCTGCCAATGAGGATGCAGGGGGAGGGAGCAGATTGGGCGGCCGAGGCAATGCAAGGCTCTAATATTATGCGCAGAGGGAGGGGGAGAAATCCGCCCCCTCTTACTCTCCGCCCAGGGAACCCGCTCCGATCTCCTCTGACAGGAGGATGGATGGGGACGGGCTTGGGCGGGATGAAATAGCAGCGGCGGTGAGCGGCCTCTGAATACCAGCAAGAAGGAGGAGGGAGGGGAGCACTCTGGCGCTTGAGCGCCCCCACCTCTGTGGCGCCTGGGTGAACTGCACCCCTCGCACCCTGTCTAGGATCGGCCCTGCCTCTGCTGAGGTGCTTTGGGTGGCTCACAAGGCCTTCATTCGAGGTAAATTTATCCAATTAGGCACGCAAATTAAAAGGGAGCGTAAGGCTAATATAGAACGTTTAGAGAAAGAATATGATTCTCTCAGAGCCATCCACAAAAAGGACCCCTCAAAGGTATCCACTGCCCTTTTAGACAATACTAAACTAGAGCTTAAAAAGCTGAAAAAGCAATCCGCTGGTCTAGCAATAAATTTTATGTACACGCTAATAAAATAGGGCCACTGCTGGCCCATAAACTTTCTCCCAGAATAAGGGTCAATTCTATACCCAAAATTTGAATTTCAGGTCAATCCCCCACAGCTAACCCGAATTATTTTCTAACCTTTATAAACCCCCTACTCAAATCAACAAAGACTCAATTTCCAGGTTTCTTGATGACCTTCCCATTTCAACACTTCTTACCTCACTAGATTTACTAGAGTCAGAGTTTACCATAGAGGAGGTTTCAGAAGTCATTAGGAATCTCAAATCAGGCTCAGCTCCGGGACCTGATGGATTATCCATTCCGTATTACAAGGCCTTTGCTGACATTCTGGCTCCACACCTAACAAAAATTTTTAACACTTAAACATCGGGAGAACCACTAGATATCCACCTTAACACAGCGTTTATAACTCTTATTCCTAAACCCGATAAGAATCCAGAAGAAATATCCAATTATCGTCCAATCTCTTTAATAAATAATGATGTTAAGATCATGACTAAAATTATAGCTTCCTTCATCAAAACATACATACATAAGGACCAAGTTGGTTTTATCCCGGGTAGGCAGGGCCCCGACCATATAAGAAGGGCAATAGATGTCATTTCTATACTTCAATCTAATTAAGAGGGAGGTGCGAGACAACAGGGGTTTCTTTTAGCCTTAGATCTCCAAAAGGCTATTGATTCGGTTTTGTGGCCTTATTTATTCTCCCTAATGGAAAGATGGGAGTTCGGAAATCGTTTTTTGGGACTCTTAAGTTCCCTATACGCTTATCCTAAAGCACAAATTCGCTTGCAAGGGCATTATTCTAAACCATTCAACATAGCTAGAGGAACTAGACAAGGGTGCCCTCTTTCCCCTATAATTTTTGCGATAGCCATCGAAACTTTAGCTATTGCTATACGCCATAACCCAAACATTCAGGGGGTCACCTGTGGATAGGGATGAGCTCGGTGTTCGAGTCGAACATAGGTTCGACTCGAACATCGGCTGTTCGCGCGTTCGGCGAACAACGAACGATTTGGGCCGTTCGCGCCAAATTCGAGTGACGCGAACGGCCCACAATACACTGCGCCATCGCAGTGTAATCCCAGGGCTGTGATTGGCCAAGCATGCACTGTGACCCTGCATGCTTGGCCAATCACAGCGCCGGCAGCGAGGAGAGCAATGATTGGCCACAGGCAGGATGCCTGTGGCCAATTATAGCTGAGGGGGTTTAGTACACGCCCCACACTATAAAAGGCCACCAGCGTGGTGGCCTCGTGTAGTGTGTTCCGGAGCAGGGAAAGTGAAGGATAGGCAGGGACAGTGTCAAATCTTGTCAAATCTATTCTTTGCTAAACCTTGTTTGTAGGGACAGAGAAGGATAGGCAGGGAGAGTGTCAGTGTCATATTCTTTGCTAAACCTTGTGTGTAGGGAGAGAGAAGGATAGGCAGGGAGAGTGTCAGTGTCATATACTTTGATAAACCTTGTGTGCAGGGAGAGAGAAGGATAGGCAGGGGACAGTGTCAGTGTCATATTCTTTGCTAAACCTTGTGTGCAGGGAGAGAGAAGGATAGGCAGGGAGAGTGTCAGTGTCATATACTTTGATAAACCTTGTGTGCAGGGAGAGAGAAGGATAGGCAGGGGACAGTGTCAGTGTCATTGTTGCTAAGCCTCCTGCACATTATACACCTGAAGTTAGCCCGTATTGCTGCTTTTTCCTGGTGTGTTACACCAACAGGATTTTGCGGCACTTACAGCGGGCGGAGTGTGCCTCCTGACCATATTACACCTTAACTTAGCCTGTATTGCTGCTTTTTCCTGGTGTGTTACACCAACAGGATTTTGCGGCACTTACAGTGGGCGGAGTGTGCCTCCTGACCATATTACACCTGAACTTAGCCTGTATTGCTGCTTTTTCCTGGTGTGTTACACCAACAGGATTTTGCGGCACTTACAGCGGGCGGAGTATGCCTCCTGACCATATTACACCTTAACTTAGCCTGTATTGCTGCTTTTTCCTGGTGTGTTACACCAACAGGATTTTGCGGCACTTACAGCGGGCGGAGTGTGCCTCCTGACCATATTACACCTGAACTTAGCCTGTATTGCTGCTTTTTCCTGGTGTGTTACACCAACAGGATTTTGCGGCACTTACAGCGGGCGGAGTGTGCCTCCTGACCATATTACACCTTAACTTAGCCTGTATTGCTGCTTTTCCCATTTCCCTGCAGGCCATTAGAATGTCTGGAAGGCAAACAAGGAGAGGCAGACAGTCAGGAGCCAATAAAAGAGGGCAAGCAGGCTCTGTGTCTAGAGACAACAGTGCTGGTTGTGGACGCGGTGCATCGCCATCAGCACGTGGCCATGGGACACGCTTGTCCTTCTTTTCGGCAGCTGGACGTGTTGAGCCGCATCATGCCGAAGACTTGGTAGAGTGGATGACCAAGCCCTCCTCATCCTCCTCATCCTCTCTCACCCAGGCTCAGGGTACTGGCAAAGCAGCTGCCAAAGCGTCCTCTTCCCTGGTATCAATGTCATCATCAGTCACTCCTTCCCTAGACCAACCATGTCCTCCTGAGGAGTCCCCCGAACTGTTTGAACACAGTGTTGGGTACATGCTCCAGGAGGATGCCCAGCGTTTCGAAGGGTCTGATGATGATACCCAGCTAGAGGAAGGCAGTAGCGTGAGAGCAGAGAGAGGGGATGCTCAAGAAGGACACCAATCTGGCAGTCATGTTCCAGCAGCTGCAGCATACTGCCAGATTGGCTCCAGTGATGAGGAGGGAGGGGATGATGAGGTCACTGACTCCACGTGGGTGCCTAATAGGAGAGAGGAGGAGGAGGAGGAGGAGGAGGCACATCTCCAACGAGGCAGGATGCCCTCGGGGGGCCAGCGTAAGGGCAGCACACACCGACGGAATCACACCGCAGAGCTCCGCCTGTGCAGGGCGCTGCCTCTGCCCGTTATTCAAAAAGTTCTTTGGTGTGGGCCTTTTTTGAGTCGAGTGCATCAGATCGCACAGCTGCTGTTTGCAACATATGTCTCAAGCGTATAACGCGTGGCCAAAACATCACCCGCTTGGGCACCACATGCTTGACCAGACATATGTTGACCTGCCATGCAGCTCGTTGGCAAGCCTACCTTAAAGACCCACACCAAAGAACAAAGCTGACCTCTTCTTGCACCGCATCAGCTGGGATCTCCAACCCCACTATACCTTCAGTCCTCTCTGAAACCTGCTCTGAGAGGAATGAAGGTGTAGAATTAGGTGTGTCACAGCCAAGTACTTGCGGGCACTCTGCTAGCAGTACACCGACGTCCGATTCTAGCAGGCAAATTTCCCTGCCCCAGCTGCTGGACCGTCGAAAGAAGTTCACTCCCAGCCATCCACATGCCCAGCGGTTGAATGCTAGCTTGGCTAAATTGCTAGCGCTTCAACTGCTGCCTTTTCAGTTGGTAGACTCGGCCCCCTTCCGTGAGTTTGTGCAATGTGCGGTTCCTCAGTGGCAGGTTCCCAAACGCCACTTTTTCTCACGGAAGGCGATTCCGGCTCTCTACCGGCATGTGGAAGGAAATGTCTTGGCCTCGCTGGACAGGGCGGTCAGCGGTAAGGTGCATATTACCGCTGACTCATGGTCCAGCAGGCATGGACAGGGACGTTACCTTTCTTTCATGGCCCATTGGGTCACTCTTTTGGCAGCTGGGAAGGATGCAGGACAAGGTGCAGTAGTGTTGGAGGTTGTTCCACCGCCACGCCTCCAAAATGCTACTACTGGTTGTGACACACCTCTGTCCTCCACCCCCTCCTCTTCTTCCTCCGTGGCCTCTTCCTGTGCTTTGTCCTCGGAACCAGCGGTGCTCCGTAGGCGTTCAAGGGGCTACGCAAGTACGCAGGCAAAAAGATGCCATGCCGTGCTTGCGCTGGTGTGTTTGGGGGACAGGAGCCACACTGGGGCAGAGGTTCTGTCTGCTCTGCAGGGGCAGGCCGAGAGGTGGTTGACGCCACGCCAGCTTAAGCCAGGAATGGTAGTTTGCGACAATGGCACCAACCTCCTCTCCGCTCTCCGACAGGGACAACTGACCCATGTGCCCTGTGTGGCTCACGTACTTAACCTGGTGGTGCAGTGGTTCTTGGGCAGGTACCCGGGCTTACAGGATGTCCTGAGGCAGGCCAGGAAAGTCTGTGTGCATTTCCACAGATCTTATAATGCCAGTGCTCGCCTGGCTGAGCTGCAAAAGGAGTTGAACCTGCCCAAGAACCGCCTTATATGTGACATGCCCACCAGGTGGAACTCAACGTTGGCCATGCTGCAGCGGCTGCACACGCAGCGGAGGGCCATCAATGAGTACCTGTGCGACTACGGCACCAGGACAGGGTCATGGGAGCTCGGGTTTTTTTCACCACGCCAGTGGGGCATGATCAGGGATGCATGCACTGTCCTGGCACCATTTGAGGAGGCAACGAGGATGGTGAGCAGTGACAGTGCATGCATCAGTGACACTGTACCTCTTGTCCACCTGTTGGAACATACGCTGCATGGAATAATGGACAGGGCACTTGAGGCAGAACAGAGGCAGGAAGAGGAGGACTTCCTTGCCTCTCAAGGCCCCCTTTACCCAGACAGCGTTCCTTCTGTCCCACCCATCGCACAGGAAGAAGAGGAGAAGGAGGAGGAGGAGAAGGAGGAGGAGGATTGTGTCAGCATGGAGGTGGAGCCTGGCACTCAGCATCATCAGCAGCAGTCTTTTAGGGATGATTTACAGTCCCAAGAAACCAGTGGACTTGTACGTGGCTGGGAGGAGGTGGCTGCGGATCATGTCGTCCTTAGTGACCCAGAGGACTCCGGACCGAATGCCTCAGCTAACCTACGCTGCATAGCCTCCCTGATCCTGCAAAGTCTGCGGAAGGATCCTCGTATTCTTCGGATCAAGGAGAGGGACCATTACTGGCTGGCCACTCTCCTTGATCCACGGTACAAGGGTAAGGTTGCGGACCTTATCTTACCGTCGCAGAGGGAGCAGAGGATGAGACAACTCCGGGAGGCCTTGCAGAAAGGTCTGTGCAACGCGTTCCCAGAGACTGGGAGGTTACAAACTCCTGGTCCTGGACAACGAGTTGCTGAGGCTTCGGTCAGTCAAAGAAGGAGCGGTGGGGAAGGTGGCCGTCTGACCGATGCGTTCAGACAATTCTTTAGTCCGCAGCCCCAAGGTATGATCGGTTCCAGCAACCATCGCCAGCGTCTGATATACATGGTGCAGGAATACCTAGGGGCAAGGTCAGACTTGGACACCTTCCCCACCGAAAATCCTCTGGCTTACTGGGTCTTGAGGATGGATCACTGGCCAGAGCTTGCACAGTATGCAATTGAGCTACTGGCCTGTCCTGCATCCAGCGTTCTTTCAGAACGCACATTCAGTGCTGCTGGAGGATTTGTCACGGATCACATGGTGCGCCTGTCCACCGACTCTGTTGATCGACTGACCTTCATAAAGATGAACCAGTCTTGGATCACCACCAGCTACCAAACACCTGAAGCTGATATAACAGACTAATTTATTTTCAAATGTCACATCCCTTCAAGACTGATGCTGATGCTGAGTGACTGTCCTGTTATGTTGACTGACTATCCTCCTCCTCCTCAATGATCCGATTGATGATGATAGCTTGGAAGAAAATTTTTGTTTCTGGGTGCCGCCACCAGTGGCTAAGGCCCAATTTTTCAGCCCCTGTTTAACAGGGGCGTGTAATTACAATTTTTGATGCAATACTTTGCAACAGGGCTCATTGCTGTGCTCCAAGTACAGTATCTGTGAGGGGTTGCAGTGTTGTGGCACCAGTGCCTAAGGCCCAATTTTTATGCCCCTGTTTAACAGGGGCATGTAATTACAATTTTTTATGCAATGCTTTGCAGCAGGGCTCATTCCTGCACTCCAACTAGAGTATCTGGGAGAGGTTGCAGTGTCATGGCACCAGCACCAGTGGCTAAGACCCAATTTTTCAGCCCCTGTTTAACAGGGGCGTGTAATTACAATTTTTGATGCAATACTTTGCAACAAGGCTCATTGCTGTGCTCCAAGTACAGTATCTGTGAGGGGTTGCAGTGTTGTGGCACCAGTGCCTAAGGCCCAATTTTTATGCCCCTGTTTAACAGGGGCATGTAATTACAATTTTTTATGCAATGCTTTGCAGCAGGGCTCATTCCTGCACTCCAACTAGAGTATCTGGGAGAGGTTGCAGTGTCATGGCACCAGCACCAGTGGCTAAGGCCCAATTTTTCAGCCCCTGTTTAACAGGGGCGTGTAATTACAATTTTTGATGCAATACTTTGCAACAGGGCTCATTGCTGTGCTCCAAGTACAGTATCTGTGAGGGGTTGCAGTGTTGTGGCACCAGTGCCTAAGGCCCAATTGTTATGCCCCTGTTTAACAGGGGCATGTAATTACAATTTTTTATGCAATGCTTTGCAGCAGGGCTCATTCCTGCACTCCAACTAGAGTATCTGGGAGAGGTTGCAGTGTCGTGGCACCAGCACCAGTGGCTAAGGCCCAATTTTTCAGCCCCTGTTTAACAGGGGCGTGTAATTACAATTTTTGATGCAATACTTTGCAACAGGGCTCATTGCTGTGCTCCAAGTACAGTATCTGTGAGGGGTTGCAGTGTTGTGGCACCAGTGCCTAAGGCCCAATTTTTCTGCCCCTGTTTAACAGGGGCATGTAATTACAATTCTTGATCTAATAATTCACAGCAGGGCCCATTCCTGCGCCCACCAAGACTAACTGTGAGGCCTTACAGTGTTGTGTCAACACCACCACCACCACCAAAGGCCCAATTTTTCAGCCCCTGTTCAACAGGGGCATGCAATTACAATTCTTGATCTAATAATTCACAGCAGGGCCCATTCATGCGCCCACCAAGAGTAACTGTGAGGGCTGACAGTGTTGTGGCAACACCAACATGTAAGGGGCAAATTTCAGCTGAGTATATACGGCAGGCCCCTACTTTCAAACATCCAACTTACAAACGACTCCTCCTTGCAAACGGAAGGATACAACAGGAAGTGAGAGGAAATCTACCCCTAGGAAGGCAAATTCTCTCCTGTAAGAGTTAATATGGGAAAAAAAGTGTCTCCTCTCCACTGATGCTTTATCACCAATTCTTGTTTCAATAAAAAAAACAAATTTTCAAAAAACATTTGTCATTAGGACGGAAAGTGAGGTGAACTGTTCTGAACAGGTGCACACTGCACAGACAGCAAAACAAATGTTACAGGGGTGATAACCCTTCCCTATGTTTTCCAAAAAGCTTAAAAATAGATTTGTTGCCTGGAGCTACACTTAAACAATGTACCTGTTCAAAATTACAAACAGATTCTACATAAGAACAAACCTACAGTCCCTGTCTTGTATGCACCGCCTGTATACGGCTGTTCAGAGTATATAGGGCCTTTTTTATTTTGTGTGCGGGGTTCCCCTTAATATCCATACAAGACCCAAAGGGGCTGGTAATGGGCTGGGGTAGGGGGGGGGGGGGTGTGATGGGGTAGCTATGCTATTTTTTTTAAAGATTTTCATCCATATTACTGGGACCAGACATTACATTAAAGCCGCAAGCAGTTTTAAATGGCTTTTTTTCCTTTAGAAATTTAATTTTGTGCAGGGACAGTTCTAAACACGAGAAACACGTGGCACTTCACAGGCATACTTTAGACACCCCCCAGGTATGATATTTAAAGGAATATTTGACTTTTTTTTTTCACTTTATGCATCATTAAAATGACTGCTCCAGAAAAACGGCCGTTTTTAAAACTTCTTTTTGCATTGATACATGTCCCCTGGTGCAAAACCCGGGTTCCCAAACCCTTTTTAGGACAATAACATGCATAATAGTCGTTATAATTAGCACTTTAGATTTCGAACGTTCGCATATATTGTATTTAATAGGGTTCTAAAGTTCGTGCGAACTTTCGGTCCGTTCGCGGGTTCTGGTGCGAACCGAACCCGGGGGTGTTCGGCTCATCACTACCTGTGGAGATCAAATACATAAATGTGGTTTATTTGCTGATGACATTCTCTTATTTATCACATCCCCTTTAATCTCATTACCTAAAATTTGCAAGGTCCTGAACGATTTTTGCAAGATTTCTGGACTAAGAGTTAATTACCGTATATACTCGAGTATAAGCCGACCCGAATATAAGACGAGGCACCTAATTTTACCACAAAAACTGGGAAAACGTATTGACTCGAGTATAAGCCTAGGGTGTGCCTCACTTTGCCTCACTGTGTCCATGCCTCAATGTGTCCATGACTAGACTGACGTTTAACATGGGAGTTTATGGAAGGGGTGCCCGGCTTTGAAAAATCGGTGCTCCCCGGCCGTAGGTCCCCTGGCCAAGAAACTTTGCAAACCTGTAGAGGAAGAGTGGAGCTACATGTGTGCCAAGATTGGGGTCCAGAGGATTTACGACCGGCCGGTACCGGGTCCCCAAAGTCACCAGAGAAATTACCATTTAACATGGGAGTCTATGGAAGGGGTGCCCAGTTTTGAAAAATCGGTGCTCCCCGGCCGTAGGTCTCCTGGACAAGAAACATGAAAGAGTGGGGCTATATGTGTGCCAAGTTTGGGGTCCAGGGGACGTACGGCCGGCCGGTACCGGCTCTCCAAATCCGGGAGATCAGGCACAAAAAGGTGACTTGAGTATAAGCCGAGGGGGGCATTTTCAGCACAAAAAATTGTGCTTAAAAACTCGGCTTATACTCGAGTATATACGTATACTAAATCACAAGCCCTGAACGTCTCGCTCCCTCTCTCTAACGTTTCTTCATTGAAACAGTCATTTAATTTTGAATGGTAAGACTCCTCCATCAGTTACTTAGGAATAGGGTTGAGCGGACCCGAACTGTAAAGTTCGGGTCCGTACCGAACTTTTGGGTTTTGGGGTCCCGGACCCGAACAATTGACTGTATGTTCGGGTTTGGGTCCGGTGTTCGGCAATATGCATGTAAAGCAGCGCTTGTTTCCCGTGCTTAGAACTGTCCCTGCACAAAGTGTCATTTCTGAAGGAAAAAAAGTCATTTAAAACTCACTCGTGGCTATTAATGAATTGTCGGCTCCCGGCAATACATAGAAAAGTCATTGATAAAAAAAAAAAGCGTGGGGGTTCCCCCAAATTCAATTACCAGGCCCTTCAGGTCTGGAATGGATATTAAGGGGAACTCCACCCCAAATTTTAAAAAAAAATGGCGTGGAGTACCCCCAAAAATCCAGACCAGAACCTTTATCCGAGCACGCAACCTGGCAGGCCGCAGGAAAAGAGGGGGGGACGAGAGAGTGGCCCCCCTCCCTCCTGAACCGTACCAGGCCACATGCCCTCAACATGGGGAGGATGTCCCCATGTTGATGGGGACAAGGGCCTCATCCCCACAACCCTTGCCCGGTGGTTGTGGAGGCCTGCGGGCGGGGGGGCTTATCGGAATCTGGAAGACCCCTTTAACAAAGGGAACCCCCACATCCCGGCCCCCCACTATGTGAAATGGTAATGGGGTACATTGTACCCCTACCATTTCACAAAGAAAGTGTCAAAAATTGTAAAAATGACAATAGCCGGTTTTTGACAATTCCTTTATTAATGTCTTCTCTTTTCTTCCATCTTCTTCCATCTTCTTCTTCCATCTTCTTCTTTTCTCCATTCGGGTTTCTTCCTCTTCATCTTCATCTTCCTTCTTCCTTCGGTGTTCTCGTCCGCATCTTGCTCCGGCTTCTTGTTCCCTTCTTCTTTCTTCGGCCGCTCCGTTTGAATTGGAGGTTCCCGCTGCGTGACGCTTCAGTTCTTCAGTTCACCTCTTGGTCCACTGGCACCCGGTGACCCCGACCCCCTCTGACGCACATGGATTTCACAGGGACTTTCCCCGTGGTGTCAGAGGGGGGCGGGGCTACCGGGTGCCAGCGGACCCAGAGGAGAACTGAAGAACTAAGAATACAGAGAGAGATTAAGCTCTCTCTAAATGGAACAGGACTGTTAAGGAGATGTGTCTGTTAATAGGTAAGCACTCAGAGACGATAATAAGAAAAATAATACATTTTAATAAAGGCATTAATTAAAACATGACATAGTCATAGATGCAATTAGACCATGATGCGAAAATAGATGCGTGGTAATAGATGGATAAGAGTGCAGAGAGCCAACATGTTTCACAGATATGCGTCGTCAGGGCGCTGCATCCATCTACGTTTGCATCTAATTATGTTAGACACAGAAAAATATGTCATTAGTGTAAAACAGATATGCATTCCATACAGTAAATTGCAACATTTGTATATATTGATAATGCCAAATATACGATGGTAGTTTCAGTGCTCACCTGGTCTACCTGCGTATTGAGAGCTTACGTACACTGCTGGTCGGGGTCAACAAAGTGTGGGGGCTTGTGATATGCTCATAGGGCTATATAGCCTGTGGGAGCCAGACCCAACAAGCCAAAGCGTGGAGTCGCTGGACCATGTAAATCCTAACTGTGTTATACACAGTAGGGAGTCTATAAAATAAATTAGATTGAGATAGATAGCCGCAACAAGTATAAGCAATAACATAAAGAGAAAAACATATTTTATCCATATATATTGTGAGGGGGTTAGCTCGGCAGCGGGTGTGTGTGACCCCCGGGATGGGCTCCCCACACAAAAACAGGCCCAGCAGACGGAGGTTGTGGTTTTCAAAATCAAAAAGGTGCGGTTTATTTTCTATTTACAGTGACAAAAACACAGCAAAGCAAAAGAAACATAAACAAAATAAATCCTGGTCAATTTGACCTCTGACTAAACATACAGGTTTCCTAACTAACAACTGGGATCAGCCTAGTGCTGTCCTAGTCCCTAAGTCCCTGGTTTTAAATGTCCAAGCAAATAGCCACACAGGCTTTGTCTCACCGCACAAGGGTTCACTCTCTCCAGGAAGTCCACACAGGTCTGCTTCCAGGCATGAGCTAACCCCTAATGAAGCTGGGAGTTCTTATAGAGGCCTAAATGAGCTGACAAGCTTCAGCTGGTCTCATCAACTCCCTGTCTGCACGACGCCCCACACTCTCCCTAGAGGTATGAGTCATCCATGAGCCCACTATCCTCAGCTGGGCTTATACAACTCTCCACCTAGTTGTATAAGTCGGCGTAAAGCCTGAATCTGGGCGAAATATATCTACCCCCCTGGATGCAACCAGGTGACTTTACCTTCCTGCTGTCACAATATATATATATATATAGAGTGCCTATTTTCCATTAATACACATATACATAGTGCATGCGTATGAGACTGTCTCCAAAATGTAATGTATAAAGATACATGGTAGTGATTAATACACAGATAAATCCAGAAAGGATAGTGCTTTACCCATCCCATATCTAAGATATGCAAAAGCAAAGGTATAAAGAATGTATTGTGAGGGGGTTTGCTCGGCAGCGGGTGTCTGTGACCCCCGGGATGGGCTCCCCACACAAAACAGGCCCAGCAAACGGAGGTTGTGGTTTTCAAAATCAAAAAGGTGCGGTTTATTTTCTATTTACAGTGACAAAACACAGCAAAGCAAAAGAAACATAACCAAAATAAATCCTGGTCAAGTTGACCTCTGACTAAACATACAGGTTTCCTAACTAACAACTGGGATCAGCCTAGTGCTGTCCTAGTCCCTAAGTCCCTGGTTTAGTAAAAGTCCAAACAAATAGCCACACAGGCTTTGCCTCACCGCACAGGGGTTCACTCTCCCTAGACAGTCCACACAGGTCTGGTTCCAGGCATGAGCTAACATCTAATGAAGCTGGGAGTTCTTATAGAGGCCTAAATGAGCTGACAAGGTTCAGCTGGTCTCCTCATCTCTGTCTGCACGACGCCCCACACTCTCCCTAGAGGTATGAGTCATCCATGAGCCCACTAGCCTTAGCTGGGCCTATACAACTCTCCACCTAGTTGTATAAGTCAGCGTAAAGCCTGAATCTGGGAGAAATATATCTACCCCCCTGGATGCAACCAGGTGACTTTACCTTCCTGCTGTCACATACCCCCCCCTCTTGTTTTAACCTCGGGGTTGGAACACCAGCAATCAGGCATTCATGTACTCGAGACAAAGCATCCACATTCCCCATTTGAACGCCAGGGCGATGCTTTACTGTGAAGTTGAATTCCTGGAGGGCCAGGAACCACCTATTCACTCTTCTATTTGTTTCCTTGTTTTGAGCTATCCACTTTAACGGAGCGTGATCCGTAACCATGTCAAAGTGCCTACCTAGCAGGTAGTACCGAAGGGAATCTAGAGCCCACTTCACCGCTAAACACTCCTTTTCAACGGTGGCGTAATTTACCTCATGGGACTTCAATTTCCTGCTGAGGTAAATGACTGGGTGCTCTTCCCCGTTCCAGACCTGGGACAATACTGCTCCTAACCCCACATCTGACGCATCACTTTGTACGACAAAGTCTTTAGAGAAGTCGGGTGAGTACAACACTGGCTGGCTACATAAGGCTTGTTTCAAGAATTGGAATGCTGCCTCAGCCTCGGGGGTCCATTTAATCATGACCGACCCTTTCCCCTTCGTCAGGTTGGTTAGGGGCACAGCCTTAGAAGCAAAGTGGGGAATGAATCGCCGATAATACCCAGCGATTCCCAGAAAGGCTCGTACCTGCTTCTTGCTGTTGGGACGTGGCCAACTCTGGATGGCCTCGACTTTGTTGAGTTGGGGTTTTATTACTCCCCTCCCAATGGTGTACCCAAGATATTTGGCCTCCTCCTGCCCAATGGTACACTTCTTGGGGTTAGCCGTAAACCCCGCTTCCCGAACAGAGTCCAGGACTGCTTGCACTTTTGGCAGATGTGAGGCCCAATCTGTGCTATGGACAATTACGTCATCCAGGTAAGCCGCAGCATACTTCCGATGGGGCCTCAGCATCTGGTCCATTTTCCGCTGGAATGTGGCCGGCGCATTCTGTAACCCGAACGGCATTCTTTTATATTGGAACGCCCCGTCTGGGGTTACAAATGCGGTTTTCTCTTTGGCCGACTTGGCCAGGGGGATTTGCCAATACCCTTTTGTGAGGTCAAGAGTCGTCATGTATCGGGCTGTTCCCAGCCGGTCGATCAACTCATCTATACGTGGCATGGGGTAGGTGTCAAATTTTGTAACTTTGTTCAACTGACGAAAATCGTTACAAAATCGCCAGCTCCCATCCGGTTTAGGCACCAACACGATGGGACTAGACCAATCACTTTGGGACTCCTCTATCACCCCTAAGTTCAGCATTTTCTGTACTTCCTCCCGTATTGCCTCCCGTCGAGCCTCTGGGATCCGATAGGGTTTTAACTTCACCCTTTCACCGGGCGGGGTAATGATGTCATGCTCTACCCCAGATGTTTGTCCCGGCAGCTCAGAGAATACCTCCTTGTTGCGAAGCACAAACTCCTTAACCTCCTGTTGTTGGGGTTGTGACAAGGTGGCTGCTATTCCAACCTCAGGAATCACGCAACCAGTTTGAGCTGGTGACCAAGTGTCTGCGACTAGGGACTCTCTATCCCTCCAGGCTTTCAACAGATTAACGTGATAGATCTGTTCGGGCTTTCGCCTTCCTGGTTGTCTGACCTTGTAATTCACTTCGCTCACTTTTTCCATTATCTCGTAGGGGCCTTGCCATTTGGCAAGGAATTTACTTTCAACCGTAGGGACAAGTACCAATATCCTATCCCCCGGGGAAAAGGTACGGGTCTTGGCTCCACGGTTGTACACTCTCTGCTGTGCCAACTGCGCTTGGGCCAAATGTTCCTTCACGATGGGCATTACCTGTGCAATTCGATCTTGCATCAGGGCGACATGCTCAATCACACTCCTGTGGGGAGAACTCTCACTTTCCCAAGTTTCCTTGGCAATATCCAACAGCCCTCTTGGGTGTCTCCCATACAGCAACTCAAAGGGGGAGAATCCCGTAGAGGATTGGGGCACCTCCCTAATAGCAAACATCAAATAAGGAAGTAAACAGTCCCAATCCTTTCCATCTCTATCCACCACTTTCTTCAACATTTGTTTTAGGGTTTTGTTGAATCTTTCAACCAGCCCATCGGTTTGGGGGTGATACACAGACGTACGCAATTGCGTCACTTTGAACAATTTACACAGCTCTTTCATAACCCGGGACATAAAGGGTGTACCTTGGTCCGTAAGCAGTTCTTTACAAATACCCACCCGGCTAAAAACAAGAGATAGCTCTTTGGCTATGGTTTTGGCCGAGGTATTTCGGAGAGGGATCGCTTCTGGATAACGGGTGGCATAGTCCATTATAACTAATATGTACTGGTGCCCCCTAGCGGACTTGATTATAGGACCTACCAAATCCATGGCGATCCTCTCAAACGGGACCTCAATGATGGGTAGAGGGACCAGCGGGCTACGGAAATGTGGCATCGGGGCCAACCTCTGACACACAGGGCAGGAGGAACAATAATTTTCTACGTCCTTCATCACCCCCGGCCAATAGAATCTCTGTAATACCCTCTCTCGGGTTTTCTCTGTCCCCAGATGACCTCCAAGAATGTGCCCATGGGCCAACTCCAACACCAACTTCCTGTAAGGTTTGGGCACCACAAGCTGCTCAACGGTTTCTTCTGCCCTTTTTGCCACCCGATACAGTAGGTCCTTCTCTACGCTGAAGTATGGGTAAGTGCAGGTATTATCTGGGTTCACTAACTCGCCATCTATTTTCACTACGTTTTCCCGTGCCTTTATTAGGGCGGGGTCTTTCAACTGTTCTGTGGCAAAGTTTTCCCTGTGAACCTCAAGATCAGAAAACTCCACAGACGGTAGGTTTTCGTCTGAGGAGGTGGGCTCCTCTCCAGTTTCTTGAGTCTCCCCTGCCAATACTGATAAGGGAAATTCCGGAGAGTCCTCACCACTCTCAGGGGAGTTCTGGCTATCACATTCCTGGTACATAGGGGCACCAGTGAGGGGCTCAGGATCATCCCACAGTTCCCAGAACTTCGGAAAATCCCTTCCCACAATGGCGTCATGCGGTAACTGAGATACTAAGCCCACTGGATGAGAGAGGGTACCTTTGGGGGTCTCGAAACACACTGTAGTCACTGGATACTCTCGGGTGTCCCCATGCACACAAATAACAGCTACCTTGCTATTCCCAGAGACCTCTGTTTTAACTAACTCAGCCTTTATCAGGGTCACAAGGCTACCTGAATCCAGCAATACCACAACATTTCTACCATTAACACACATTTTGCATAAATGTTTCTCAGTTCCTCGAATGGCAGTGCATGCGACTGTCGCACACAGCGACTGACGTCTGCCCGTCAGAAAGTCACACTGCATGGGTTCCTCCACAACCGGGCAATTGGCTGCAATATGTCCCGCTTGCCGGCAGCGGTAGCAAACGATCCTTCTTGCCGCCTCTTGAGCCGCTGATTTCCCAGGCTGTTCTCGCCAAACTTGGGGTAGAGCTCCCACCCTCTCACTCTCTCCACCCTCACCCCTTGGAATCCTCTTATCCGCCCCTGGGGATGGTCTGGTCTTAGGGTGGAAAGTCCGAGTGTCTCTGGAAGAGGCCGTCAGGTTCTCTGTAGCCAAGTATTTCTCCACACGATCCACAAGACCATCGGCCGTCTCTGGGTCTCCATGGCTTACCCACTTTTGGATGGCAGTAGGAAGAGCTCTCAAAAACCGATCCATTACAACACGTTCCACAATCTTTGGTGCGGACAAAGTCTCTGGCTGTAGCCACTTTCTGCTCAGGTGAATGAGATCATACATTTGAGACCTGGGGGGTTTTCCAAGCTGGAAAGTCCAGTTATGCACACGCTGAGCCCGGACAGCCTGGGTGACACCCAGCCTTGCCAATATTTCAGCTTTTAGCATCACATAGTCTTTTGCTTGGTTAGGCTCTAGGTCATAGTAAGCTTTCTGCGATTCACCAGTTAACAGAGGAGCCACCAGTCCAGCCCACTGCTCCTCAGGCCACTTTTCTCTTTCAGCGGTCCTTTCAAATGTGGTCAAAAATACCTCTGGATCATCCTCTCCAGTCATTTTTGTCAATAAACGACTCACCCCAAAGGACGCGGTATTAGTGGGACGGCTTTCCTCACTGGTCTGCGGACGTTGCTGCATTACTGCTTCCATCTGTTGTTGTAGTCTCTGCTCTTGCTTCTGCAACAGGTCTATGAAGCGGGCCTCAGATTGCTGCTGGGCTCGTTGCTGAGCCTCCAGACTCTGTTGCAAAGTTGCGTTTGTCTGCTGCTGGGCTGCAAGGCTCTGTTGTTGAGCTGCAAGGCTCTTTTGCAAACCTGCATTTGTCTGCTGTTGATTGGCATTTGCTAGAGCCAGCTGCTTCAGTATCTCCTCCATGCTGGCTTAAAAAAAACTGCCCGCATTCTCCACCAACTGTGAGGGGGTTTGCTCGGCAGCGGGTGTGTGTGACCCCCGGGATGGGCTCCCCACACAAAACAGGCCCAGCAAACGGAGGTTGTGGTTTTCAAAATCAAAAAGGTGCGGTTTATTTTCTATTTACAGTGACAAAACACAGCAAAGCAAAAGAAACATAACCAAAATAAATCCTGGTCAAGTTGACCTCTGACTAAACATACAGGTTTCCTAACTAACAACTGGGATCAGCCTAGTGCTGTCCTAGTCCCTAAGTCCCTGGTTTAGTAAAAGTCCAAACAAATAGCCACACAGGCTTTGCCTCACCGCACAGGGGTTCACTCTCCCTAGACAGTCCACACAGGTCTGGTTCCAGGCATGAGCTAACATCTAATGAAGCTGGGAGTTCTTATAGAGGCCTAAATGAGCTGACAAGGTTCAGCTGGTCTCCTCATCTCTGTCTGCACGACGCCCCACACTCTCCCTAGAGGTATGAGTCATCCATGAGCCCACTAGCCTTAGCTGGGCCTATACAACTCTCCACCTAGTTGTATAAGTCAGCGTAAAGCCTGAATCTGGGCGAAATATATCTACCCCCCTGGATGCAACCAGGTGACTTTACCTTCCTGCTGTCACAGTATATATATACCTGCGACTATAGCCGTATTATAGATATCCTCTGTTAATTCCAAAAAGTATAAGAGAAGAGACAATGGGGCTACTGGCTGCCCTCCCAAACAGACGGGGCACTGGAAATCTGAACAAGGAATGATAGTTATAAGTATATTCAAAGTAGAGGCATGTACTCGAGTTAAGAAAAGAATAAGGAAGATTGGGAAAAACTAGAAACATGATATGGGGGACGGAAAGAAAGAGAAGGGAATAAAAATAACAAAAAACAGGAGAAAAGAAAAAGAGAGAGAAAAAGAGAGGTAGGTAACCTAGGCTAATTGTAAATAAATTAATAACATGGTCTAATATTAGGTTACTCTATTATAGAGACCTAAATGGCAGTGGGTTTGGTAGTCGCTCTAATAACTATATCCCAATCAAGGGAAAAAATTACCCAAACATCTAATAGTATATATAGCCGATGCTAGTTAGTTGCTTATAATGCCATTTGAAGGAGTCCAGCAGCCAAGGAAACCGAAAGGATAAAAGATAAGCAGGGGATAACAGAAAGAAGATATACAAGCCCTCCACTCAAGAGTAGTAATAAATAACAATAATAATGCTAGAGTATCAAAAGATAAGGTCCAGAGTATATAGAATAAAGATTGTATAATGTGCTAAGTACCATTACCTTGTTCAGACCAGGCTCCGAATAGGAGAGTGATAGCCGTATGTGCCCTTCACCCACACAGCTGCGTATGTGGACATATTGTCGGCAATGTCAGCTTATGTGGACATGGTCCCACCGGAAGTAAAGGGTCAAGATGACCCCTGACATCACTTCCGGCGCGGGTATCCCGAAAATGACGCTTGCGTTGGTGCGGGCCAGAAGAAGGGGAGGTACAGATGTCTCCTCCCCAGATGGGACACACGAGCGTCTCCACTTGCCTAATAGAACCAACGAGCCGATCAGTCCCCTTGACAACCACTACCGCATAGCTGCAGCTAACAAAACGCATGGAAAACCTAGCAACAAATATAGCAAAATTTATGTATATCAGCGATCTCGTTAATTTTGCATTTTAAAAAAGCCAAATAAATACGTCATTGGCTAACATTTGTTCAGTAAATTGATGGTAGATGAAAAGCAAATAATCAACAAATATATCAAGGACAAAATCAACATAAAAAATCAACATAAAAACGAAACATGAACAGGGAAAAACTAATACTAAGACTGGTAAAGGGAGGAAAAAGAGAGGGAGGAGGGGGGGGGGTTTGGGGGAAGCAAAAGACAGCATTCAGGTGCACACATTGCTACTTCCACCAGATGGCACTATGAGAAGGACAGATCAACCCCATGCCAGCGTAGTGATAGATATTACGCTGGGCAGAATGTTTGCAGATTGCTAGAGGGTCTCAACAGGGCATTATAATACAAAAAAATAAAATAAAATTAAAATAAATAAATGGATTGAAAATGAAAATAGTAATAAAAATAAATATAAGTAAATCAAATACTTGATGATTAGTAAACAAATAATGAAAATGACTGGACTACAAATAAACAGTGACAACTGATTTGAAAATAAATTATAAAAAAGGCTTAAATGATAATGTCGTGTTGAGACCCGGTGAATAGGTAGCCCTTTGATTGAAAATCCATCTCGCCTCTTCTTGAAGGATTTTCTTGTCGAAGTCTCCTCCCCTTTCTTGCTCAGGTATGACTTCTAGCGCAAAGAAAGAGATGAATGAGGGGTCGTAACTATGGTGTAATCCGACATGCTTACATATCGGTGTGTAGAGCAGGCCTGCATCCAAATAATATAGGTGGTCTTGTATACGTTTTGCGAAGGGGCGTTTAGTTTTGCGAATATAAAACGGTGGCCAGATACACAATGCCGATTGTTTGACAGTTGGCATAAACCTTAGATTTGTGATAACCTCCCCTCGGTAGGGGGCAACCCGTTCCTTCTCTAATCCATGGGCATTGGTCGCAGCTACCACATCTAAAAGTACCTATTCCACCTATGGCCCCCAGACTAGGAACATCTGGGGAGAGATGGCTATGAACGAGATTGTCTCTGATAGATCCCGACCTCCTATAGACAATCTCAGGTTTTAGTGCCACATATTTGGAGATAACAGGGTCCTCAGAGAGAAAATGCCAATTGCTGGCAACTAACTTGCGGAATACATCCTGGTGTGAACTAAAAGTTGTAATAAACTTGGTGGTTGACTTTCCTTCCAGATTTTTTGGTTTAAAGATCAATGATTCCCTGGTATGGGACTTAGCTCTATTATAGGACTTTTTAAGCACCTTTTTGCTGTAGCCTCTATTCAGTAACCGTGAATAGAGTGCGCTGGCTTCTGTTTCGAAATCTTCCACCCTAGCACAATTACGGCGCAGTCTCAAATATTGGCTGAAGGGAATGCTGCGGACTAAAGGGCGAGGGTGAGCACTTGAGTAATGGAGAATAGTGTTCCCTGACGTTTCCTTTCTATAGAGGCTGCTATATATAGTCCCATCAGCGTTAAGAAAAAGCCGTAGGTCCAGGAATGGTATACTTGAGGTATCCGATTGAATGGTGAATTTGAGGTTGAAGTGTTTTGGGCGATGAACTTCATGAACTCAGATAGCTCATTGGCCGACACCGTCCAGACGACCAGGACATCGTCAATGTACCTCCGCCACAGGAGAATGTGGTGGAGGTACATCAAAGCGCCCTCGTCGGAGAATAAGGTCCTCTCCCACCCCCCCAGGTACAGGTTGGCATATGATGGGGCACAACAAGTCCCCATCGCAACCCCCTGTACCTGGAGGTAAGCGGAGCCGTCAAACAGGAAGATATTAGTAGTGAGGATATGTTCCAGCAAAGTGGTCACAAACCAGCATATCTTCCAGTTGTTCCTATCCTGTTCCCTAAGAAATGCTGAAATAATTTCTACCCCCTTCTGATGGGGGATGCTAGAATACAACGCCTCAATATCAATAGCAGCCAATATAGCTCCTGGTGGGACTGTTAAACCTTCAATGACCCTCAGGAGGTCCATAGTATCCTTAAGATAGGAAGGTAAACCCATCACGAGGGCGAAGTTGGCTATCTACGTATTTGCTGGCTGTTTCTGTGTGACAGCCTATACCTGATACTATTGGACGTCCAGGGGGGTCCTTTATGTTTTTATGTACCTTAGGTATGGAATAGAACGTGGGAGTGATTGGCCATTTGATTTCAAGGTATTCATAAAGATCCTTGTCGATGAGGTTCTGTTGAAATGCATTTGTAATAATAGATTTATACTGTATTCTAGCCATAGCTAGCTGTTCAATTGGGACCTGCTGATACCAATCCTGGTTATTAAGAATTCTCTTACACATAGTAATATACTGGTTTTTGTCCATCACGACTACGTTCCCACCTTTGTCAGATGGTTTTACTATAATCTGGTCGTTCTGGATGATGTTTTGTAGCGCCTGTTGTTGTATCTGTGATAGGTTTGCCTCAGCATACCTAGGGAAGGAAAAGTTTTCTATTTGTTTTTTCGTTTGCTTGAGGAAGGCCCAAACTGCCGGACATGTCTGTAAATTAGGGAATTTCTGGGATTTGGCCTTGAATTTACAGGGTTCTGGTGATGTCTCTGTATCTGATTCCCCATCTTCCGATGAAGGATCAGCCTGGTCTCCAGAGCTCTCATTTTCATCCAGCAGTTGTATTAGTATTTTTAAAGCCCTGAAATCCTGTACTTTGAAACCCTTATAGGGGTCTTCTTCTCTTCCTACTACCTTTCCTCTGTCATTGTCAAAAATGTATTTATATGTCAAATTTCTAGCAAAGAGATGAAGGTCCTTTGCCAGAGTAAATTTGTCAATTTGTTGCGACAGGCAGAAGCTTAAACCAAGCCTCAAAACCTCTGACTCTGCTTGGGAAAGATTATAGGAAGAAAGGTTGACCACATCTAGTCCTGAGTGGATATCCCCTGCTTGACTACGAAGGGGTCCATCTTGCCCATCCGTGTATGTGCTACTGGAGTTCCTGAAGTGTGAATTGTCCCTAAAGGGCCGGGACCTGAGTGGTTATTCTCCTGTGGCGGAGGTACATTGACGATGTCCTGGTCGTCTGGACGGCGTCGGCCAATGAACTATCTGAGTTCATGAAGTTCATCGCCCAGAACACCATCAACCTCAAATTCACCATTCAATCGGATACCTCAAGTATACCATTCCTGGACCTATGGCTTTTTCTTAACGCTGATGGGACTATATATAGCAGCCTCTATAGAAAGGAAACGGCAGGGAACACTATTCTCCATTACTCAAGCGCTCACCCTCGCCCTTTAGTCCGCAGCATTCCCTTCAGCCAATATTTGAGACTGCGCCGTAATTGTGCTAGGGAGGAAGATTTCGAAACAGAAGCCAGCGCACTCTATTCACGGTTACTGAATAGAGGCTACAGCAAAAAGGTGCTTAAAAAGTCCTATAATAGAGCTAAGTCCCATACCAGGGAATCATTGATCTTTAAACCAAAAAATCAGGAAGGAAAGTCAACCACCAAGTTTATTACAACTTTTAGTTCACACCAGGATGTATTCCGCAAGTTAGTTGCCAGCAATTGGCATTTTCTCTCTGAGGACCCTGTTATCTCCAAATATGTGGCAGTAAAACCTGAGATTGTCTATAGGAAGTCGCGATCTATCAGAGACAATCTCGTTCATAGCCATCTCTCCCCAGATGTTCCTAGTCTGGGGGCCATAGGTGGAATAGGTACTTTTAGATGTGGTAGCTGCGACCAATGCCCATGGATTAGAGAAGGAACGGGTTGCCCCCTACCGAGGGGAGGTTATCACAAATCTAAGGTTTATGCCGACTGTCAAATAATCGGCATTGTGTATCTGGCCACCTGTTTATGCGGCGCGTTTTATATTCGCAAAACTAAACGCCCCTTCGCAAAACGTATACAAGACCACCTATATTATTTGGATGCAGGCCTGCTCTACACACCGATATGTAAGCATGTCGGATTACACCATAGTTACGACCCCTCATTCATCTCTTTCTTTGCGCTAGAAGTCATACCTGAGCAAGAAAGGGGAGGAGACTTCGACAAGAAAATCCTTCAAAAAGAGGCGAGATGGATTTTCAATCAAAGGGCTACCTATTCACCGGGTCTCAACACGGCATTATCATTTAAGCCTTTTTTATAATTTATTTTCAAATCAGTTGTCACTGTTTATTTGTAGTCCAGTCATTTTCATTATGTGTTTACTAATCATCAAGTATTTGATTTACTTATATTTATTTTTATTACTATTTTCATTTTCAATCCATTTATTTATTTAAATTTGTTAATTTTTTTTTGTATTATAATGCCCTGTTGAGACCCTCTAGCAATCTGCAAACATTCTGCCCAGCGTAATATCCATCACTACGCTGGCATGAGGTTGATCTGTCCTTCTCATAGTGCCATCTGGTGGAAGTAGCAATGTGTGCACCTGAATGCTGTCTTTTGCTTCCCCCAAAATCCCCCCCCCTCCTCCCTCTCTTTTTCCTCCCTTTACCAGTCTTATGCCGCGTACACACGGCCGTTTTTCCCCTCGAAAAAAAACGTCATTTTTCCCATTCGACGAGAAAAACGATAGTCTGTGGGCTTTCTGTCGTTTTTTTCGACGAGAAAAACGGCATTAAAAACGACGAGAAAAATTAGAACATGTTCTAATTTTTCTCGTCGTTTTTTTCGACATGTTTTCCGCGGCAGTGTTTCCCATAGGGATAATAACAAATCAGATGTGTCTTTTAAATATGCTTTAGTTATTCGTACGCTTGGTTGGAGGAACTTATCAAGGTATTCCCCTAGTCTGGCAGTAACTGATCCAATCCCATTAACTATGGGTCGAGCCGGAGGTGTGACTGCATTTTTATGGATTTTCGGTAGTGTGTAAATTACTGGAATCCTACAAACCGAAGGAGTTAAATATCTTTTCTCTTTTTGATTGATGGCGTCTATTTGATAGCCCCATTCCACCAATGCTTCTAATTGGCATTTGTAGGATTCAGTTGGATCAGACACCAATCTTCTATAAGTTAAATGGTCTCCCAATAGTTCTGATAATTGATCCTGGTAAAATGTTCTATCCATTACTACTACCCCTCCTCCCTTGTCCGCGGGGCGGATAATGATGTCCTTATTTTTCTCCAAAGATTTAATGCCCTCCCTTATATACTGAGGATTTATAAGCTTCTTCTGAGGCAGATCCTCAATATCCTTGAGAACCATCTGTTTGAATACTTCAACAAAATGATTACTCGAGATTTGCGGGTTAAATATAGATCTATTTTTTAGACCACTATCTATCCGGATGGGAGCTAGTGAACTTCTCATACTAGACTCAACAGGGTGGCTCAAGAAATATTTTTTCATATTCATGGTCCTTATGAATTTATGCGTATCAATATAGATGTCGAATTTATTCATCATCCTCCTTGGTGCGCATTTCAAACCTGTGTTCAGTATATTCAATTCTTTAGGGCCTAGAGTTGCTTTACTGAGATTATAAATTCCTGTAACTAATTGTTCCTCATTCTTTTTTTGGGATTGTTTGCGTCTACCAGCCCTACATCCCCTTCTTCTCTTTGAAGCGGTATTGAATCCCTGTGTGGGAGGTTTTGAGGCCCCCCTCTGCCCCCTCCTCCTCTGTTGTTGACATAATGGAGATTCCTCTTCGGTATTCCTCCCCTCCCTCCCCTCCCCTGATAACCTAAAAAAGGTGGTTGATAATAACCCACTTGATTTTCTTCTACTAAAGGTTGAAACCTATTAGAGGTAGGTATATACCCCAAACCTTGTTGGTATTCCGGAGGTGGGTATTGTTGCCATTGTTGGAATTCCTGTTGGGGGTAGTAATTAAGGGGGACACTTCTCCCATATTGTTGTGATGGTCGTGGTGATTGGTAGTTTGAATTTCCTTGGTAACTACCTCTCTCTGGGTATTGAGGACCTGGAGATCCATACTGAGTTCCATATTGACCTCCTTTAGGTGCCTGTGTACCATTAACTCGAGGTTGATATAATGTTTTCTGGTCACCTCTGTTAATTGTCCCTTTATTCCCATTAGATTTAGGTGGATCCTTCTTGGGGACAGGGGCGATGTTTCTTACTACCACATTTTCACCAGTAGTCTCATCACTAGATATATTCACACTTTGCCAGGCGTAAATGTTGTTGGTTTTAAAATCATTAGAATCTCTGTTAAATTTCTTTACCTTTCTTTTTTGGATGTCCCGATCAATCTTTTCCAGTTTCTTCTTCATATTAACATTAAAATCTTTCATTGTAGTGGAATCTTTGATAGGCTCCAACTTCTCCTGTATTGTCCTAATCTTTTCATTCAATATATTTAATTTAATTTGTTTCCGTTTTAGTACTAGGTGCTGCAATTCCCTCCCTACTCTATTAAAAAAACAAAGCCATTCATCCATGTACTTGGTGTCATCAAGTCCATCTTGAGGCGGAACCTCCCACCTCAAACTTCTAAAAATCAACTCCTCTTTATTATAGTGTTCAAAAGTGAACACATCCCACCACGCCTTCACCTGTTTTTCAAGCAGGGTATCTAGCGTTTTAAGTGCCCCTGAAAAATCCTCTACACACTCAATCATCTCTTGATTGGAGGAGAAGACACATTCAGCAATCATTTGTCTACTCGACAGATAATTAATAGCTTCCATAGCTGCAAGTGGTAACAGTGTAATAAATGTGAATAAGTGGAAATCAAAAAATGCGCCCTATTGATATCCCCACTGCGCTTCAGGATAAAAAAAAAAAAATAATATATATAAATAAAAATATATATCAAGTGATGAATATGTTGGATAACTTCGTACACTTAGGCACACTGGTGCCAACATATACATCCAAATGAAAAGTGAATCTATAATGCTGCCACCTTAAATAATCAAACTGTGTACAATATAATAATGATGATAATCTAAACTGAAAACATATTATTATAAGTGGCGCAAAAACATGTAACTAAATACATAAAGTACTCCAATAAATATAAATCAGATTATGGCTGAAAAAAAAAAATATATTAATCCAGTCACTATAAATCAGCAAGAACCCGTGCATGAAGTGACAATAGTGTTTAAAGTTCATAAATTAATAATCAGTGTCTTCAATCTTCATTTCTTCCACCACACCCAAGTGTTCAGTGAGACCTCTCCCTTCAGATAAAACACTCACCAAAAAAATATGCCTCACACTCGCGTGTTCGGCGTGCAAGCTAAGCAACAATCCTTTCAATGGGTAACCAGATGATGCACTTCATAAAGTGTCCTCCAGGTGGCTCCGTATATGTGTAAAAAAATAAGGTGCACAATAGTGTGATATCGTAAAACCAGTTTAATCAATAAAAAACCTTCAAAAGTTACACTCACAAGAAAATTATGAAAGCAAGCCGTAATGCACACCAAAAACATCCAGACAACTACAGCCAGTGAAGGATGGTCACGGCGGACCCAGGATCAGCAGTGATCAATACTAATATGAACGCTCTCACCGCTCGCTTCCCATATACGATCCCTCGCTTCCTACTGTGGCTGGATGCGTAACACGTCACACGTCACTCCTTCACGATGGTTCAAGCACTCAAACGATCGCAGTGTAGCCACGCCCCGACATGTTTCGTCACGATGGACTTAATCATGGGATTGGCTACACTCCGTAATGGACTCCCCTTTATACCCACATCTGTAATTCATCGGAGTTGGTTCAAAGATATTGCGCATGCGCGTCACGTCATGGACGGGCGGAAGTGCTGAACAGGGGATCCTGCACTAAAGGGCGGAAGCGTCGTAACTAATACTCACGCTGATCGAGTGTCCCCGTAGCCCTCATTCACATGCACATATATTAGGAGGCTGAATTCCCACTATCTGCCCTATACTTAATATGCGCATTGAAGCATATCTAAAAAAACTGAATACAAATTCTACATATTATAAACACTATAATATCAGCTCATAACCAAAGCTATTTAAACATACATTATTAAATAAAATCATCTAATAATTGCTGCCTCTAGTACATTACCACATATTACCAATATTAGCCACAATGATTTTAGATAAAATCATTAACCAATTCTTGGTACACATATCAAAATGATATCCATCCTTACTATCATAACTGGTTGATAGCTATGTGAATGGAATAAATAGGACAATAAAATATGGAGTTATATTAATAAAATGAGAAATATATATTAATAGATAAAATTAAATAGCAGTGCACTATTAATTATTATATTTAAATGTTTAAAATTATTTAAAATTAATAATTATAAATATTTTATGAAGAAGAACTGAACTTAAATGCCTAACCCTCCCCATTGATCCTGGTTATCATGTGATTGAACCTACCCACAAACACTCTTAAAAATCATTTATGAAGCAGTTCAAATCCACCTCCACATTTAACCCCCGGGGAGAGAGGCACTTTAAAAGAAAAATCCACTTGGTTTCACGTTGTGAGAGATCCCTGACCCTATTAGATCCCCTCCAAGTTGGGTAAACACAATCAATGCCACAAAACTGGGCTAAAGAAGGGTCCTGATTATGCTTCTCTTTAAAATGTACTGACACGCTGTGATATTTAAATCCATTCTTGATATTGGTTAAATGCTCAGAGATACGAACTCTCAATAATCTCTTTGTTCTACCCACATATAATAACCCACATGGGCACCATAACAGGTACACAACATGTGAGGAATTACATGTGATGAATTCCTCAATATCAAAAACTTTTTGATCAGTGCTCATAATTTGTTTCTTCCCCCTATTGTGTACTTTTACAGTCCTACAGCAGATACATCTCCTGCACGGGAAGAAACCTTTGAGGTCAATTTTTAGAGTTTGCTGACCTGGGGGGTCCAAAATCTTTTTAACAACCCGATCCCCAAAATTCGGGGCCCTTCTATATATAAACTTTGGTTGTGAGGGGAGGACTTGTCCCAAATGCCTATCTCTACTCAGGATGTACCAATGTTTCCTAAAAATGGATTCAATGTCTTTATATTGCACATGAAACCCTGTTAGGAAAGCCCATTGGTGATGATTAGTCTCGTTCTGATTTTCCTTCTTTTTGAAACATAAATTTCTAGGGAGTGTCGCCACTTGTTGTATAGTATCTTCCAACACCTCATCCGAATAACCTTTCTGTGTAAACTTCTCCTTCAGTATGTTTGCTTGTATCCTGAAGTCGCTTTCTTCCGTGCAATTGCGACGTACTCTTAAGACTTGTCCTTTTGGAATATTTTTAATCCAAGCAGGGTGGTGCCCACTACAGATCGATAAATAACTATTCCGATCAGTGGGTTTGAAGAAGACTTTGGTCTTCAAACTATCACCCATATTCTCAATAGTTACGTCTAAGAAATTTACAGATTTCTTGCTCATAGTATATTCCAATTTAATATTATTATTATTATTATTCAGAGCATCCAGGTATTTCTTAAGAGGTTCCTCCGGTCCTTCCCAAATCATCAACAGGTCATCTATGAACCGTCGGTAAAAGATCATCTGTGGCTTCTGGTTCCTAAAAATAAATTTATCCTCCCATTCTGACATGAACAGGTTGGCTAGGCTGGGAGCAAACTTAGCTCCCATGGCCACGCCAACCTGTTGGGAAAAGAAAAAACCATTAAACCAAAAGTAATTGTGTGTCATACAAAAATCCAAGACATGTCCCAAAAATCTTTTTTGTGTATGTGGGATGTCTTCTCTCTTGCTTAATGCCCAATTCAGTGCCAGAGCCGCGTCCTCATGTTGAATAATAGTATATAGAGATGTAACATCCGCTGTTATTAGAAACATTTCAGAGTTAGGTTTGATGTTCACCTTCTCCAAGGATAATAACAAATCAGATGTGTCTTTTAAATATGCTTTAGTTATTCATACGCTTGGTTGGAGGAACTTATCAAGGTATTCCCCTAGTCTGGCAGTAACTGATCCAATCCCATTAACTATGGGTCGAGCCGGAGGTGTGACTGCATTTTTATGGATTTTCGGTAGTGTGTAAATTACTGGAATCCTACAAACCGAAGGAGTTAAATATCTTTTCTCTTTTTGATTGATGGCGTCTATTTGATAGCCCCATTCCACCAATGCTTCTAATTGGCATTTGTAGGATTCAGTTGGATCAGACACCAATCTTCTATAAGTTAAATGGTCTCCCAATAGTTCTGATAATTGATCCTGGTAAAATGTTCTATCCATTACTACTACCCCTCCTCCCTTGTCCGCGGTACATGGATGAATGGCTTTGTTTTTTTAATAGAGTAGGGAGGGAATTGCAGCACCTAGTACTAAAACGGAAACAAATTAAATTAAATATATTGAATGAAAAGATTAGGACAATACAGGAGAAGTTGGAGCCTATCAAAGATTCCACTACAATGAAAGATTTTAATGTTAATATGAAGAAGAAACTGGAAAAGATTGATCGGGACATCCAAAAAAGAAAGGTAAAGAAATTTAACAGAGATTCTAATGATTTTAAAACCAACAACATTTACGCCTGGCAAAGTGTGAATATATCTAGTGATGAGACTACTGGTGAAAATGTGGTAGTAAGAAACATTGCCCCTGTCCCCAAGAAGGATCCACCTAAATCTAATGGGAATAAAGGGACAATTAACAGAGGTGACCAGAAAACATTATATCAACCTCGAGTTAATGGTACACAGGCACCTAAAGGAGGTCAATATGGAACTCAGTATGGATCTCCAGGTCCTCAATACCCAGAGAGAGGTAGTTACCAAGGAAATTCAAACTACCAATCACCACGACCATCACAACAATATGGGAGAAGTGTCCCCCTTAATTACTACCCCCAACAGGAATTCCAACAATGGCAACAATACCCACCTCCGGAATACCAACAAGGTTTGGGGTATATACCTACCTCTAATAGGTTTCAACCTTTAGTAGAAGAAAATCAAGTGGGTTATTATCAACCACCTTTTTTAGGTTATCAGGGGAGGGGAGGGAGGGGAGGAATACCGAAGAGGAATCTCCATTATGTCAACAACAGAGGAGGAGGGGGCAGAGGGGGGCCTCAAAACCTCCCACACAGGGATTCAATACCGCTTCAAAGAGAAGAAGGGGATGTAGGGCTGGTAGACGCAAACAATCCCAAAAAAAGAATGAGGAACAATTAGTTACAGGAATTTATAATCTCAGTAAAGCAACTCTAGGCCCTAAAGAATTGAATATACTGAACACAGGTTTGAAATGCGCACCAAGGAGGATGATGAATAAATTCGACATCTATATTGATACGCATAAATTCATAAGGACCATGAATATGAAAAAATATTTCTTGAGCCACCCTGTTGAGTCTAGTATGAGAAGTTCACTAGCTCCCATCCGGATAGATAGTGGTCTAAAAAATAGATCTATATTTAACCCGCAAATCTCGAGTAATCATTTTGTTGAAGTATTCAAACAGATGGTTCTCAAGGATATTGAGGATCTGCCTCAGAAGAAGCTTATAAATCCTCAGTATATAAGGGAGGGCATTAAATCTTTGGAGAAAAATAAGGACATCATTATCCGCCCCGCGGACAAGGGAGGAGGGGTAGTAGTAATGGATAGAACATTTTACCAGGATCAATTATCAGAACTATTGGGAGACCATTTAACTTATAGAAGATTGGTGTCTGATCCAACTGAATCCTACAAATGCCAATTAGAAGCATTGGTGGAATGGGGCTATCAAATAGACGCCATCAATCAAAAAGAGAAAAGATATTTAACTCCTTCGGTTTGTAGGATTCCAGTAATTTACACACTACCGAAAATCCATAAAAATGCAGTCACACCTCCGGCTCGACCCATAGTTAATGGGATTGGATCAGTTACTGCCAGACTAGGGGAATACCTTGATAAGTTCCTCCAACCAAGCGTACGAATAACTAAAGCATATTTAAAAGACACATCTGATTTGTTATTATCCTTGGAGAAGGTGAACATCAAACCTAACTCTGAAATGTTTCTAATAACAGCGGATGTTACATCTCTATATACTATTATTCAACATGAGGACGCGGCTCTGGCACTGAATTGGGCATTAAGCAAGAGAGAAGACATCCCACATACACAAAAAAGATTTTTGGGACATGTCTTGGATTTTTGTATGACACACAATTACTTTTGGTTTAATGGTTTTTTCTTTTCCCAACAGGTTGGCGTGGCCATGGGAGCTAAGTTTGCTCCCAGCCTAGCCAACCTGTTCATGTCAGAATGGGAGGATAAATTTATTTTTAGGAACCAGAAGCCACAGATGATCTTTTACCGACGGTTCATAGATGACCTGTTGATGATTTGGGAAGGACCGGAGGAACCTCTTAAGAAATACCTGGATGCTCTGAATAATAATAATAATAATATTAAATTGGAATATACTATGAGCAAGAAATCTGTAAATTTCTTAGACGTAACTATTGAGAATATGGGTGATAGTTTGAAGACCAAAGTCTTCTTCAAACCCACTGATCGGAATAGTTATTTATCGATCTGTAGTGGGCACCACCCTGCTTGGATTAAAAATATTCCAAAAGGACAAGTCTTAAGAGTACGTCGCAATTGCACGGAAGAAAGCGACTTCAGGATACAAGCAAACATACTGAAGGAGAAGTTTACACAGAAAGGTTATTCGGATGAGGTGTTGGAAGATACTATACAACAAGTGGCGACACTCCCTAGAAATTTATGTTTCAAAAAGAAGGAAAATCAGAACGAGACTAATCATCACCAATGGGCTTTCCTAACAGGGTTTCATGTGCAATATAAAGACATTGAATCCATTTTTAGGAAACATTGGTACATCCTGAGTAGAGATAGGCATTTGGGACAAGTCCTCCCAAGTTTATATATAGAAGGGCCCCGAATTTTGGGGATCGGGTTGTTAAAAAGATTTTGGACCCCCCAGGTCAGCAAACTCTAAAAATTGACCTCAAAGGTTTCTTCCCGTGCAGGAGATGTATCTGCTGTAGGACTGTAAAAGTACACAATAGGGGGAAGAAACAAATTATGAGCACTGATCAAAAAGTTTTTGATATTGAGGAATTCATCACATGTAATTCCTCACATGTTGTGTACCTGTTATGGTGCCCATGTGGGTTATTATATGTGGGTAGAACAAAGAGATTATTGAGAGTTCGTATCTCTGAGCATTTAACCAATATCAAGAATGGATTTAAATATCACAGCGTGTCAGTACATTTTAAAGAGAAGCATAATCAGGACCCTTCTTTAGCCCAGTTTTGTGGCATTGATTGTGTTTACCCAACTTGGAGGGGATCTAATAGGGTCAGGGATCTCTCACAACGTGAAACCAAGTGGATTTTTCTTTTAAAGTGCCTCTCTCCCCGGGGGTTAAATGTGGAGGTGGATTTGAACTGCTTCATAAATGATTTTTAAGAGTGTTTGTGGGTAGGTTCAATCACATGATAACCAGGATCAATGGGGAGGGTTAGGCATTTAAGTTCAGTTCTTCTTCATAAAATATTTATAATTATTAATTTTAAATAATTTTAAACATTTAAATATAATAATTAATAGTGCACTGCTATTTATTTTATCTATTAATATATATTTCTCATTTTATTAATATAACTCCATATTTTATTGTCCTATTTATTCCATTCACATAGCTATCAACCAGTTATGATAGTAAGGATGGATATCATTTTGATATGTGTACCAAGAATTGGTTAATGATTTTATCTAAAATCATTGTGGCTAATATTGGTAATATGTGGTAATGTACTAGAGGCAGCAATTATTAGATGATTTTATTTAATAATGTATGTTTAAATAGCTTTGGTTATGAGCTGATATTATAGTGTTTATAATATGTAGAATTTGTATTCAGTTTTTTTAGATATGCTTCAATGCGCATATTAAGTATAGGGCAGATAGTGGGAATTCAGCCTCCTAATATATGTGCATGTGAATGAGGGCTACGGGGACACTCGATCAGCGTGAGTATTAGTTACGACGCTTCCGCCCTTTAGTGCAGGATCCCCTGTTCAGCACTTCCGCCCGTCCATGACGTGACGCGCATGCGCAATATCTTTGAACCAACTCCGATGAATTACAGATGTGGGTATAAAGGGGAGTCCATTACGGAGTGTAGCCAATCCCATGATTAAGTCCATCGTGACGAAACATGTCGGGGCGTGGCTACACTGCGATCGTTTGAGTGCTTGAACCATCGTGAAGGAGTGACGTGTGACGTGTTACGCATCCAGCCACAGTAGGAAGCGAGGGATCGTATATGGGAAGCGAGCGGTGAGAGCGTTCATATTAGTATTGATCACTGCTGATCCTGGGTCCGCCGTGACCATCCTTCACTGGCTGTAGTTGTCTGGATGTTTTTGGTGTGCATTACGGCTTGCTTTCATAATTTTCTTGTGAGTGTAACTTTTGAAGGTTTTTTATTGTTTAAACTGGTTTTACGATATCACACTATTGTGCACCTTATTTTTTTACACATATACGGAGCCACCTGGAGGACACTTTATGAAGTGCATCATCTGGTTACCCATTGAAAGGATTGTTGCTTAGCTTGCACGCCGAACACGCGAGTGTGAGGCATATTTTTTTGGTGAGTGTTTTATCTGAAGGGAGAGGTCTCACTGAACACTTGGGTGTGGTGGAAGAAATGAAGATTGAAGACACTGATTATTAATTTATGAACTTTAAACACTATTGTCACTTCATGCACGGGTTCTTGCTGATTTATAGTGACTGGATTAATATATATATTTTTTTCAGCCATAATCTGATTTATATTTATTGGAGTACTTTATGTATTTAGTTACATGTTTTTGCGCCACTTATAATAATATGTTTTCAGTTTAGATTATCATCATTATTATATTGTACACAGTTTGATTATTTAAGGTGGCAGCATTATAGATTCACTTTTCATTTGGATGTATATGTTGGCACCAGTGTGCCTAAGTGTACGAAGTTATCCAACATATTCATCACTTGATATATATTTTTATTTATATATATTATTATTTTTTTTTTTTTTATTTATTTTTTTTATCCTGAAGCGCAGTGGGGATATCAATAGGGCACATTTTTTGATTTCCACTTATTCACAGCCTAGGTTACCTACCTCTCTTTTTCTCTCTCTTTTTCTTTTCTCCTGTTTTTTGTTATTTTTATTCCCTTCTCTTTCTTTCCGTCCCCCATATCATGTTTCTAGTTTTTCCCAATCTTCCTTATTCTTTTCTTAACTCGAGTACATGCCTCTACTTTGAATATACTAATAACTATCATTCCTTGTTCAGATTTCCAGTGCCCCGTCTGTTTGGGAGGGCAGCCAGTAGCCCCATTGTCTCTTCTCTTATACTTTTTGGAATTAACAGAGGATATCTATAATACGGCTATAGTCGCAGGTATATATATACATTCTTTATACCTTTGCTTTTGCATATCTTAGATATGGGATGGGTAAAGCACTATCCTTTCTGGATTTATCTGTGTATTAATCCCTACCATGTATCTTTATACATTACATTTTGGAGACAGTCTCATACGCATGCACTATGTATATGTGTATTAATGGAAAATAGGCACTCTATATATATTGTGACAGCAGGAAGGTAAAGTCACCTGGTTGCATCCAGGGGGGTAGATATATTTCGCCCAGATTCAGGCTTTACGCCGACTTATACAACTAGGTGGAGAGTTGTATAAGCCCAGCTGAGGCTAGTGGGCTCATGGATGACTCATACCTCTAGGGAGAGTGTGGGGCGTCGTGCAGACAGGGAGTTGATGAGACCAGCTGAAGCTTGTCAGCTCATTTAGGCCTCTATAAGAACTCCCAGCTTCATTAGATGTTAGCTCATGCCTGGACCCAGACCTGTGTGGACTGTCTAGGGAGAGTGAACCCCTGTGCGGTAAGACAAAGCCTGTGTGGCTATTTGCTTGGACATTTAAAACCAGGGACTTAGGGACTAGGACAGCACCAGGCTGATCCCAGTTGTTAGTTAGGAAACCTGTATGTTTAGTCAGAGGTCAAGTTGACCAGGATTTATTTTGTTTATGTTTCTTTTGGCTTTGCTGTGTTTTGTCACTGTACATAGAAAATAAACCGCACCTTTTTTTGATTTTGAAAACCACAACCTCCGTTTGCTGGGCCTGTTTTTGTGTGGGGAGCCCATCCCAGGGGTCACACACACCCGCTGCCGAGCTAACCCCCTCACAGTTGGTGGAGAACCAGTGGCAGTTTTTTTTTAAGCCAGCATGGAGGAGATACTGAAGCAGCTGGCTCTAGCAAATGCCAATCAACAGCAGACAAATGCAGGTTTGCAAAAGAGCCTTGCAGCTCATCAACAGAGCCTTGCAGCTCAACAACAGAACTTCGCAGCCCAGCAGCAAGCTCATCAACAGAGCCTTGCAGCCCAGCAGCAAGCTCACCAACAGAGTCTGGAAGCTCAGCAACAAGCCCAGCAGCAATCTGAGGCCCGCTTCATAGACCTGTTACAGAAGCAAGAGCAGAGACTACAACAAATGGAAGCAGTAATGCAGCAACGTCCGCAGACCAGTGAGGAAAGCCGTCCCACTAATACCGCGTCCTTTGGGGTGAGTCGTTTATTGACAAAAATGACTGGAGAGGATGATCCAGAGGTATTTTTGACCACATTTGAAAGGACTGCTGAAAGAGAAAAGTGGCCTGAGGAGCAGTGGGCTGGACTGGTGGCTCCTCTGTTAACTGGTGAATCGCAGAAAGCTTACTATGACCTAGAGCCTAACCAAGCAAAAGACTATGTGATGCTAAAAGCTGAAATTTTGGCAAGGCTGGGTGTCACCCAGGCTGTCCGGGCTCAGCGTGTGCATAACTGGACTTTCCAGCTTGGAAAACCCCCCAGGTCTCAAATGTATGATCTCATTCACCTGAGCAGAAAGTGGCTACAGCCAGAGACTTTGTCCGCACCAAAGATTGTGGAACGTGTTGTAATGGATCGGTTTTTGAGAGCTCTTCCTACTGCCATCCAAAAGTGGGTAAGCCATGGAGACCCAGAGACGGCCGATGGTCTTGTGGATCGTGTGGAGAAATACTTGGCTACAGAGAACCTGACGGCCTCTTCCAGAGACACTCGGACTTTCCACCCTAAGACCAGACCATCCCCAGGGGCGGATAAGAGGATTCCAAGGGGTGAGGGTGGAGAGAGTGAGAGGGTGGGAGCTCTACCCCAAGTTTGGCGAGAACAGCCTGGGAAATCAGCGGCTCAAGAGGCGGCAAGAAGGATCGTTTGCTACCGCTGCCGGCAAGCGGGACATATTGCAGCCAATTGCCCGGTTGTGGAGGAACCCATGCAGTGTGACTTTCTGACGGGCAGACGTCAGTCGCTGTGTGCGACAGTCGCATGCACTGCCATTCGAGGAACTGAGAAACATTTATGCAAAATGTGTGTTAATGGTAGAAATGTTGTGATATTGCTGGATTCAGGTAGCCTTGTGACCCTGATAAAGGCTGAGTTAGTTAAAACAGAGGTCTCTGGGAATAGCAAGGTAGCTGTTATTTGTGTGCATGGGGACACCCGAGAGTATCCAGTGACTACAGTGTGTTTCGAGACCCCCAAAGGTACCCTCTCTCATCCAGTGGGCTTAATATCTCAGTTACCGCATGACGCCATTGTGGGAAGGGATTTTCCGAAGTTCTGGGAACTGTGGGATGATCCTGAGCCCCCCACTGGTGCCCCTATGTACCAGGAATGTGATAGCCAGAACTCCCCTGAGAGTGGTGAGGACTCTCCGGAATTTCCCTTATCAGTATTGGCAGGGGAGACTCAAGAAACTGGAGAGGAGCCCACCTCCTCAGACGAAAACCTACCGTCTGTGGAGTTTTCTGATCTTGAGGTTCACAGGGAAAACTTTGCCACAGAACAGTTGAAAGACCCCGCCCTAATAAAGGCACGGGAAAACGTAGTGAAAATAGATGGCGAGTTAGTGAACCCAGATAATACCTGCACTTACCCATACTTCAGCGTAGAGAAGGACCTACTGTATCGGGTGGCAAAAAGGGCAGAAGAAACCGTTGAGCAGCTTGTGGTGCCCAAACCTTACAGGAAGTTGGTGTTGGAGTTGGCCCATGGGCACATTCTTGGAGGTCATCTGGGGACAGAGAAAACCCGAGAGAGGGTATTACAGAGATTCTATTGGCCGGGGGTGATGAAGGACATAGAAAATTATTGTTCCTCCTGCCCTGTGTGTCAGAGGTCGGCCCCGATGCCACATTTCCGTAGCCCGCTGGTCCCTCTACCCATCATTGAGGTCCCGTTTGAGAGGATCGCCATGGATTTGGTAGGTCCTATAATCAAGTCCGCTAGGGGGCACCAGTACATATTAGTTATAATGGACTATGCCACCCGTTATCCAGAAGCGATCCCTCTCCGAAATACCTCGGCCAAAACCATAGCCAAAGAGCTATCTCTTGTGTTTAGCCGGGTGGGTATTTGTAAAGAACTGCTTACGGACCAAGGTACACCCTTTATGTCCCGGGTTATGAAGGAGCTGTGTAAATTGTTCAAAGTGACGCAATTACGTACATCTGTGTATCACCCCCAAACCGATGGGCTGGTTGAAAGATTCAACAAAACCCTAAAAGAAATGTTGAAGAAAGTGGTGGATAGAGATGGAAAGGATTGGGACTGTCTACTTCCTTATCTGATGTTTGCTATTAGGGAGGTGCCCCAATCCTCTACGGGATTCTCCCCCTTTGAGTTACTGTATGGGAGACACCCAAGAGGGCTGTTGGATATTGCCAAGGAAACTTGGGAAAGTGAGAGTTCTCCCCACAGGAGTGTGATTGAGCATGTCGCCCTGATGCAAGACCGAATTGCACAGGTAATGCCCATCGTGAAGGAACATTTGGCCCAAGCGCAGTTAGCACAGCAGAGAGTGTACAACCGTGGAGCCAAGACCCGTACCTTTTCCCCGGGGGATAGGATACTGGTACTTGTCCCTACGGTTGAAAGTAAATTCCTTGCCAAATGGCAAGGCCCCTGCGAGATAATGGAAAAAGTGAGCGAAGTGAATTACAAGGTCAGACAACCAGGAAGGCGAAAGCCCGAACAGATCTATCACGTTAATCTGTTGAAAGCCTGGAGGGATAGAGAGTCCCTAGTCGCAGACACTTGGTCACCAGCTCAAACTGGTTGCGTGATTCCTGAGGTTGGAATAGCAGCCACCTTGTCACAACCCCAACAACAGGAGGTTAAGGAGTTTGTGCTTCGCAACAAGGAGGTATTCTCTGAGCTGCCGGGACAAACATCTGGGGTAGAGCATGACATCATTACCCCGCCCGGTGAAAGGGTGAAGTTAAAACCCTATCGGATCCCAGAGGCCCGACGGGAGGCAATACGGGAGGAAGTACAAAAAATGCTGAACTTAGGGGTGATAGAGGAGTCCCAAAGTGATTGGTCTAGTCCCATTGTGTTGGTGCCTAAACCGGATGGGAGCTGGCGATTTTGTAACGATTTTCGTCAGTTGAACAAAGTTACAAAATTTGACACCTACCCCATGCCACGTATAGATGAGTTGATCGACCGGCTGGGAACAGCCCGATACATGACGACTCTTGACCTCACAAAAGGGTATTGGCAAATCCCCCTGGCCAAATTGGCCAAAGAGAAAACCGCATTTGTAACCCCAGACGGGGCGTTCCAATATAAAAGAATGCCGTTCGGGTTACAGAATGCGCCGGCCACATTCCAGCGGAAAATGGACCAGATGCTGAGGCCCCATCGGAAGTATGCTGCGGCTTACCTGGATGACGTAATTGTCCATAGCACAGATTGGGCCTCACATCTGCCAAAAGTGCAAGCAGTCCTGGACTCTGTTCGGGAAGCAGGGTTTACGGCTAACCCCAAGAAGTGTACCATTGGGCAGGAGGAGGCCAAATATCTTGGGTACACCATTGGGAGGGGAGTAATAAAACCCCAACTCAACAAAGTCGAGGCCATCCAGAGTTGGCCACGTCCCAACAGCAAGAAGCAGGTACGAGCCTTTCTGGGAATCGCTGGGTATTATCGGCGATTCATTCCCCACTTTGCTTCTAAGGCTGTGCCCCTAACCAACCTAACGAAGGGGAAAGGGTTGGTCATGATTAAATGGACCCCCGAGGCTGAGGCAGCATTCCAATTCTTGAAACAAGCCTTATGTAGCCAGCCAGTGTTGTACTCACCCGACTTCTCTAAAGACTTTGTCGTACAAAGTGATGCGTCAGATGTGGGGTTAGGAGCAGTATTGTCCCAGGTCTGGAACGGGGAAGAGCACCCAGTCATTTACCTCAGCAGGAAGTTGAAGTCCCATGAGGTAAATTACGCCACCGTTGAAAAGGAGTGTTTAGCGGTGAAGTGGGCTCTAGATTCCCTTCGGTACTACCTGCTAGGTAGGCACTTTGACATGGTTACGGATCATGCTCCGTTAAAGTGGATGGCTCAAAACAAGGAAACAAATAGAAGAGTGAATAGGTGGTTCCTGGCCCTCCAGGAATTCAACTTCACAGTAAAGCATCGCCCTGGCGTTCAAATGGGGAATGTGGATGCTTTGTCTCGAGTACATGAATGCCTGATTGCTGGTGTTCCAACCCCGAGGTTAAAACAAGAGGGGGGGGTATGTGACAGCAGGAAGGTAAAGTCACCTGGTTGCATCCAGGGGGGTAGATATATTTCGCCCAGATTCAGGCTTTACGCCGACTTATACAACTAGGTGGAGAGTTGTATAAGCCCAGCTGAGGCTAGTGGGCTCATGGATGACTCATACCTCTAGGGAGAGTGTGGGGCGTCGTGCAGACAGGGAGTTGATGAGACCAGCTGAAGCTTGTCAGCTCATTTAGGCCTCTATAAGAACTCCCAGCTTCATTAGATGTTAGCTCATGCCTGGACCCAGACCTGTGTGGACTGTCTAGGGAGAGTGAACCCCTGTGCGGTGAGACAAAGCCTGTGTGGCTATTTGCTTGGACATTTAAAACCAGGGACTTAGGGACTAGGACAGCACCAGGCTGATCCCAGTTGTTAGTTAGGAAACCTGTATGTTTAGTCAGAGGTCAAGTTGACCAGGATTTATTTTGTTTATGTTTCTTTTGGCTTTGCTGTGTTTTGTCACTGTAAATAGAAAATAAACCGCACCTTTTTTTGATTTTGAAAACCACAACCTCCGTTTGCTGGGCCTGTTTTTGTGTGGGGAGCCCATCCCGGGGGTCACACACACCCGCTGCCGAGCTAACCCCCTCACAATATATATATATATATATATATATATATATACATATATATGTATATATGGATAAAATATGTTTTTCTCTTTATGTTATTGATTATACTTGTTGCGGCTATCTATCTCAATCTAATTTATTTTATAGACTCCCTACTGTGTATAGCACAGTTAGGATTTACACGGTCCAGCGACTCCACGCTTTGGCTTATTGGGTCTGGCTCCCACAGGCTATATAGCCCTATGAGCATATCACAAGCCCCCACACTTTGTTGACACCCGACCAGCAGTGTACGTAAGCTCTCAATACGCAGGTAGACCAGGTGAGCACTGAAACTACCATCGTATATTTGGCATTATCAATATATACAAATGTTGCAATTTACTGTATGGAATGCATATCTGTTTTACACTAATGACATATTTTTCTGTGTCTCACATAATTAGATGCAAACGTAGACGGATGCAGCGCCCTGACGACGCATATCTGCAAAACATGTTGGCTCTCTGCACTCTTATCCATCTATTACCACGCATCTATTTTCGCATCATGGTCTAATTGCATCTATGACTATGTCATGTTTTAATTAATGCCTTTATTAAAATGTATTATTTTTCTTATTATCGTCTCTGAGTGCTTACCTATTAACAGACACATCTCCTTAACAGTCCTGCTTAGTCTCTCTCTGTATTCTTTCTTTTAATATTTTGGGACTGGAGATTAGAGTCTGTTTCTGGAAACTGTCCAAATTTATCCACTTTATAGAGAACTGAAGAACTGAAGCGTCACACAGTGGGAACCTCCAATTCAAACGGAGCGGCCGAAGAAAGAAGATGGGGAACCAAGAAGCCGGAGCAAGATGCGGACGAGAACACCGAAGGAAGAAGGAAGATGAAGATGAAGAGGAAGAAACCCGAATGGAGAAAAGAAGAAGATGGAAGAAGAAGATGGAAGAAAGGAGAAGACATTAATAAAGAAATTGTCAAAAACCGGCTATTGTCATTTTTTTAATTTTTGACACTTTCTTTGTGAAATGGTAGGGGTACATTTGTACCCCATTACCAATTCACATAGGGGGGGCGGGATCTGGGGGTCCCCTTTGTTAAAGGGGTCTTCCAGATTACGATAAGGCCCCTGCCCGCAGACCCCCACAACCACCGGCAAGGGTTGTGGGGATGAGGCCCTTGTCCCCGTCAACATGGGGACATCCTCCCCATGTTGAGGGCATGTGGCCTGGTACGGTTCAGGAAGGAGGGGGGGCCGCTCTCTTGTCCCCCCCTCTTTTCCTGCGGCCTGCCAGGTTGCATGCTCGGATAAAGGGTCTGGTCTGGATTTTTGGGGGTACTCCACGCCATTTTTTTTTTATTTGGGGTGGAGTTCCCCTTAAAATCCATACCAGATCTAAATGGTCTGGTATGGATATTTGGGGGAACCGCACGCATTTTTTTTAAATTTGCGGCAGAGTTCCACTTAATATCCATAGCAGACCTGAATGGCCTGGTAATTGAATTTGGGGGGACCCCCACGCTTTTTTTTTATTTTTTATCAATGACTTTTCTATGTATTGCCGGGAGCCGACAATTCATTATAGCCGCGAGTGAGTTTTAAATGACTTTTTTTCCTTCAGAAATGACACTTTGTGCAGGGACAGTTCTAAACACTCATAGAAAAGTCATTGATAAAAAAAAAAGCGTAGGGGTCCCCCCAAATTCAATTACCAGGCCCTTCAGGTCTGGAATGGATATTAAGGGGAACCCTGCCGCAAATTTAAAAAAAAAATCATTAATAGCCGCGAGTTCCTTCAGAAATGACACTTTGGGCAGGGACAGTGCTTAGAACTGTCCCTGCACAAAGTGTAATTTCTGAAGGAAAAAAAGTCATTTAAAACTCACTCGCGGCTATTAATGAATTGTCGGCTCCCGACAATTAATCAACTTAATATGGCATATATTTCTGTAATCCCAAAGCCGGATAAGGACACCAGCCAAATAGAGAATTACAGACCTATTTCTCTTATTAACAATGATCTAAAAATTTGGACCAAAATCTTAGCAAACCGACTAGCGTCATTTATAGGCCAATATATTCACAGAGATCAGGTTGGGTTTATCCCTGGCAGGCAGGGTCCTGACCAAGTGCGAAGAGCAGTGGATCTCATATCAATAATTCAATCAGTATGGGAGGGGGGACTTAAACAAGAAGGTATGTCAGGGCTCAAAATTTCAAGTCCTAAGCTACTAGCCAGGCCATAAGGGTTACTCGCCACCAGTTGCCCCTCCCAACTCCTACCATGCACGTCCCTAATCCTGCCCCTAAACACGTCCTCATAAATGATCTCATGAAATGACACTTAAATGTTTTATGCAGAATTAAGTTATCAGTGCAGCCTCACCAGTGCTAATCAATGCAGCCTGACCTGTGCCCATTAATGAAGCCTGACCTGTGCCCATCAATGCAGCCTGACCAGTGCCCATCAATGCAGCCTGACCAGTGCCCATCAATGCAGCCTGACCAGTGCCCGTCAATGCAGCGTGACCAGTGCCCATCAATGCATCCTGACCACTGCCCAATGCAGCGTAACCAGTGCCCATCAATGCAGCATAACCAGTGCCCATCAATGCAACTTAACCAGTGCCCATCAACGCAGCGTGAACTGTGCCCATCAATGTAGCGAGACCAGTGTGCATCAATTCAGCGTAGCCAGTGCCCATCAATGAAGCGTAACCTGTGCTCATCAATGAAGCCTGACCAGTGCCCATCAATGCAGCAGATCTGTGCACATCAATGCAGCGTAACCAGTGCCTATTAATGCAGTGTGACTTGTGACCATCAATGTAACGTGAATTGTGCCCATCAATGTAGCTTGACCTGTGCCCGTCAATGAACCGTGACCAGTGCCCATCAATGAACCATGACCAGTGCCCATCAATGAACCGTAACCAGTGCACACCAATGAACCGTAACCAGTGCCCATCAATGAACCGTGACCAGTGCCCATCAATGAACCGTAAATCAGTGCCCATCAATGAACTGTAACCAGTGCCCATCAATGAACCGTAACCAGTGCCCATCAATGAACCGTGACCAGTGCCCATTAAGGCATAGGTATGATTCAGACATCATATCTATGCCTCCAATTACCCCCCAATCCAGCACATCTATGTTCTTATTCCCCTCCCCACTTCCTCCCAGCACACATCTTTTTTAATCCTCCATTGTACCAATGCCTCCAGAACACTGTCATATTTAGCATTCTCCTGCAGGGTGCACACTGAGGGCAGATTGAGAGGGTTTGAGCCTTAGGACTGCCTTGCAGAGACATTTACCGGGCGTCTTTTACACTTCTATGGAAGGGCACTCTATGTGCCTGTGTGGGCGGGGATGTCCGGCAGGTGGGAGGCGGAGAGGGGCGGTCCCGGGCATCTCTTACACTTCTATGGAAGTGCACTCTATGTGCCTGTGTGGGTGGGGATGTCCGGCAGGAGGGAGGTGGAGAGGGGCAGTCCCGGGCGGCTGACTGCTCGTATTGAAATGGCCACGCTGCGAGGCTCGCAGCGCAGCGGGAGGGGCCCTGTCCATACTCGCCCTGCTCATTTTTTCACTTGCCAAATGCGAGCAGGCGAGCGCAAATTTTGAGGGCTGAGGTATGTTATTATCGTTGGACCTTCAGAAGGCCTTTGATTTTGTCTCTTGGACATGTCTCTTTGCGGTTCTTAGTTGCTGGGGTATTGGCCCAAATATGCTCGGAATCTTAGAAGCCTTATACTCTACACCAAAAGCTAGAATCAGTATGCAGGGACTTTTCTCTGATCCAATTAAAATTCATAGGGGAACTCGTCAGGGCTGCCCCCTATCTCCCCTGATATTCGCTCTTATGATTGAATCCTTAGCGATAGCCGTCAGAGTTAATCCGAGCATCGGGGGGATAGAGTGTGGACAAAATATTCACAAATGCGCATTGTTCGCAGATGACCTACTGCTATTTTTATCCTCTCCAATTACATCCTTGCCTGAGTTATGTTTGTTACTCAATCAGTTCACGACCATATCTGGTCTCAAGGTGAATATGAATAAATCTCAGCCTCTTAATGTGTCCCTCCCGAGCCCTTTAGTCTCCCAGTTACAAGAAACATGAATTCAGATGGAGCAATTCGTCAATTAAATACTTGGGACTCAATATCACTCCCAAGATCGAAAATCTGTACCAAGCAAACTATCCACCAATGTACCAAAAACTAGAAGCTGATCTTAAGAACTGGGACTCACACAACATTGCTTGGATTGGCAGAATTAACTCTGTTAAGATGACCCTCCTACCTCGACTCTTGTATTTGTTTCGATCCCTTCCTATTCCGATTAGAAGGGATCATCTGAAAACCTTCCAGGGTAAACGTATTAAATTTATTTGGAATAACAAGGGTTTCCATTTATCTAACCGTAATCTCTTTAATCTTTCTAAACAGGGTGGGTTGGGTCTTCCAAAACTTTTATGGTACTATCAAGCAGCTAGATTAGCGCAATTGGCATTATCTTTAGAATTCTTGCTTTGGTGTCCTCCCAAGAGCAGACCCCCTATCATGTCACCTACCCTTTTGCAATCTCTCACTTTATGGGATTCTCTTATGAAACTTCCTTCCTTGGTCTCTGAAATGCAGTCATTAGCTCATCTGTTCAAAAACCTCTGTTCCAACCTAGTATGGACGATGAAGCTTTCAAGTGGTGGCGTGACAAGGTGGTGTACCGCATTGGCCACTTTCTTTCTCCTACAGGCCCTTTAGCCCTTAAACATTTTGTAGACAATCTAGAACTTCCTTCTACGGAAAAGTTTAGATTTGATCAGAGCTCACGATTTGTCCACTCCTTATGGAAAACTAAAACTATCCCCAGGGAACCACGGCATATGAATGTTGGTGTGAACAAGCCATGGAGCAGAGGGGGGGGGGGATCTCTGTGATCTATGCGTCACTTGCCTCTCATTATGTGAAATTACCATATATGTTGGCCTGGGAGAAAGAACTCCAGACCAAATGGGATGTGGAGGACTGGCATAGGAACTATTCTCGCTCTATTAAAGGTCTTTATAATACTTCACTCATAGAGGCTAATGTCAAACTATTCACAAGATGGTATCTGGTTCCTACAAGATTGGCAGCAATGTTCCCTTCCTCTTCACTCTTATGTTTTAGAGGATGTCAGGGAATGGGTTCTATGATTCACATATGGTGGGTGTGTCCCAGGATTCGTGGATTCTGGAATAAAGTTTTTCATATCATACGTAAAGTCACGGGTTGTGCCATCTCCCAAACACCAGAGATTGCTTTGCTCAATGGATTCTTGCCACATGTTTCCAAAACCACCTGCAAACTGATTCTATTTATGCTGACGGGGGCTAAATTAACTATTGCTAAAGCATGGAAGAGGTCATCGGTATCTCTATTGTCCATGAAAAGAAAGATTTCATGGATAATAGAACAGGAAAAAATGGTCAGTTCATTATTAGACAGGAAGGCACAATTTGAAACTATCCGGGAACCCTGGGCTCGGTTTCTGGGAATTTCCTTGATACCGGGAACAGGTAGCAACACCAATAGCTGAATATGTTTTTCTTTTCTTTCCAAATCGTGCAGGCGGGCATTCCATTTCATTCTACTCTTTTCTCTTTACTATGTTTTATTATATGTTTTTTTTTTTTTTAGGTTATTCCTTTTAAGATCAGTATAATTCTGCTCTTTATTCTATAAGGAATTTTCAGGTTTAGATAGTAATTTACCAAATTTAGGTCAGGTGGTTAGACGTTGTTCTAGTATGATGGAAGCATGATATTCTGTGCTTTTTAGAGATTATAATAACTTTTCAGCTAGGTATCATAGGATGTCAAGATTGTTATCTCTTTTTTCTTATCTAAAAGTTTTTGTATAGGATGCAGATAAGTGGAGAGGGGGTCCCTCATTCCTCTTTGGACACAGTGTAATCCCTTTAGGGGTTTCGGAGGGGGAATGGGGTTCTCACTTTTCTTAAATTACTAATGTGCATACTATGAAATGACATCAACACAGTCAAAGTCACATATTTTATTTTTTTCTTTCCTATATTGATAGTCCGTAATTGCTACAGAGTCTGGAACCTTCTCATGATTTTTTATTTATTTTTGTAAATTATATTGTAATGACTATTATATAATGGTTATATTGTAATGACCTTTATTTTTTATGATGAAAATAAAAAACTTGAATGAAAAAAAAAAATTCAAGGAAGGACATTCATCTTTATGACATTGATCTTCCCTAACCACGAATGGAAAAGGGAAGACCATTTACGTAGATGTAATTTAATGCTATTAAGCAAGGGGAGATAGTTATGTCGAAATAAACTAGTAAGATAAATACCTAGATATTTTAATGTCGATGATTGCCAAGTAAAGGGAAATAACGGTTTCAAGGTTTGTTTCACGTATCGGTATCGAGATATTCAATATTTCAGATTTAATCTAACTTTAAAATTAGATATAGATTTAAATTCCTGTATTAGTCTAAGCAAATTTGGCAGAGTAATCCTTGGTTGTTGAACATAAAATAACACATCAGCATATGCAGATCATTTATGTTCCTTTCCTTTCACTTTCACACTATGTATATTTGGATTAATCTGTACAGTCGAAAGAAAGGGTTCTAAATAAATAGCAAATAAAATTGGTGATAATTGGCATCCCTGACGCGTACCGTTTTTAAGAATGAATGTGTCGCTTAATAAACCATTAACTTTTATACGGGCAGTTGGATGGGCATACAAAGATGCAAATCGGTGAAACATTCTTAGGCCTCATCCCAGAAACTTCATAGTTCTCATCAGGTATTCCCAGTAGACTTGTGCACAACGGAAAAATTCGTTCCGTTTCGGTTCGTTTCTTTCCGGTCCTGTTGATTCGTAATCATTCGTAATTTTGCTAGACGGGATTTTTCGTGTTCGGACTCATTCGTATTTTTGCAAGCGACATTTTTCGTTGAATTTTTTGTTGCTTTATAATTCGTACTTTCGGTAGAGTACGTTGTTTTTCGTTGATTCTGGACACAACTCCTACTTTCGTAACTTTTTTTGGGTTCGTTGATTCGTAATTTTCCGTGTCTCTCTCACAACGACGCTGCCTATTATGCCTAATGTGCTTCGAATGGATTTGTACTTTTCTAAATACATAGCGGTTATTTGTAACGATTCGAAATCTCGTATTTTACTTTCGTTTTTTACATGCGGCTATAGGCTCCGCCCCTGTACACCATTTTGAGAGGGTTCAGCACGGTGAGGGAGAAGCAGAGAGCAGAGCAGAGTGAGTGTTATTGTGCTTCGAATGGATTTGAAATCTCGTATTTTACTTTCGTTTTTTCATGCGGCTATAGCCTCCGCCCCTGTACACCATTTTGAGAGGGAGTTCAGCATGGTGAGGGAGAAGCAGAGAGCAGAGTGAGTGTTATTGTGCTTCGAATGGATTCGTACATTCGTAACTTTTTTCATAACGAATTATGCCGAAGACCTTCGGCATTCGCTATTTTGCGGTATAATTTATTTCGGATTCGGTTTTATTCGTAATTGCTCTGTTCGGAAATTCGAATGCTTCCGAATGTCCGAAAGTTGCTAAATTCGGACAAATTTTGATTCGTTACGAAACGAATTGCACAAGCCTAATTCCCAGTCCACGCTGTCAAACGCTTTTTTGGCAGCGGTTGAAAGTAACAGGGTGGGCTGGAAATTGTCCCTAACATAGGAAATAACAGACAGGGACAAAACCTGTCTGATCCAGTCCTATCCACTGCGGGATCAAAGTGAATAATCTAGTCGCTATAACCTTTCCGCGCAGCTTTAAATCTGTGTTAAATAATGATATTTGGTGGAAGCTTCCGCAGCAAGTTAAATCTTTCCCTGGTTTTGGTAATATGGACATATGTGCAGTAAGTGACTCCGCTTTAAAAAACCTCCGATCCTGCATTAGAGTTGGCATAAGAAGTAAGGTATGGGACAAGGATCTCTTTAAATCTTTTATAATAGGAAATGGTATATCCAGGGCTCAAAATTTCAAGTCCTGAGCTACTAGCCAGGCCATAAGGGTTACTCGCCACCAGTTGCCCCACCCAACTCCTACCATGCCCTCCCTAATCCCGCCCCTAAACACGCCCTCATGAATTACCTCATGAAATGACACTTAAATGTTTTATGCAGAATTAAGTTATCAGTGCAGCCTCACCAGTGCCCATCAATGCAGCCTGACCTGTGCCCATTAATGAAGCCTGACCTGTGCCCATCAATGCAGCCTGACCAGTGCCCATTAATCCAGCCTGACCAGTGCCCATCAATGCAGCCTGACCAGTGCCCGTCAATGCAGCATCACCAGTGCCCATCAGAGCATCCTGACCACTGCCAAATGCAGCGTAACCAGTGCCCATCAATGCAGCGTAACCAGTGCCCATCATTGCAACGTAACCAGTGCCCATCAACGCAGCGTGACCTGTGCCCATCAATAAAGTGTAACCAGTGCCCATCAATGTAGCGTGACCAGTGCTCATCAATGTAGCATGACCAGTGCCCATCAATGTAGCTTGACCAGTGCGCATCAATTCAGCGTAGCCAGTGCCCATCAATGAAGCGTAATCTGTGCTCATCAATGAAGCCTGACCAGTGCCCATCAATGCAGCAGATCTGTGCACATCAATGCAGCGTAACCAGTGCCTATTAATGCAGTGTGACTTGTGCCCATCAATGTAACGTGAATTGTGCCCATCAATGTAGCTTGACCTGTGCCCGTCAATGAACCGTGACCAGTGCCCATCAATGAACCGTGACCAGTGCCCATCAATGAACCGTAACCAGTGCACACCAATGAACCGTAACCAGTGCCCACCAATGAACCGGGACCAGTGCCCATCAATGAACCGTAAACCAATGCCCATCAATGAACCGTAACCAGTGCACACCAATGAACCGTAACCAGTGCCCACCAATGAACCGGGACCAGTGCCCATCAATGAACCGTAAACCAATGCCCATCAATGAACCGTAACCAGTGCCCATCAATGAACCGTGACCAGTGCCCATTAAGGCATAGGTATGATTCAGACATCATATCTATTCCTCCAATTACCCCCCACCAATCCAGCACATCTATGTTCTTATTCCCCTCCCCACTTCCTCCCAGCACACATCTTGTTTAATCCTCCATTGTACCAATGCCTCCAGCACACTGTCATATTTACCATTCTCCTGCAGCCACGAGGGTGCACACTGAGGGCAGATCGAGAGGGTTTGAGCCTGCCCACTTAGTGAGGAAAGGAAGGTGCGCCAAACTAAGTGCAGTATTAACATTTTAATAACCATTAATAAAAACAGCCAAATGGCTACTCACAAATAGGAATAAGTAATCAGGCATGTAGTATGTAAATAGCATACAGGGTCCGGTGTCATCAACAGTCCGAGGGAAGGATGTAGGTCCCAGATGGAGGATAAGGCTGAAGGCTGAAGGCAGATGTAGTGTCAGCAATGGAAGTCCTGGGCGTAGAGATGCTGTACGAGTGTATGTTGTTGTTCTTCCTGTAGTGGAGGAAGATCCAGGACGATGCGCATCAGCTTGCGCTTCAGCGTGGAGCGCAGCGTGCCGTCGGATCGGAAGTGACGTGGTAAGAAGAACGGACCAATCGGAATGATGCGTTTCTCAGCTTCCGCTGTTTCATCAGATCCATGGATATCATGGGGGTGGGCGGAGAATATATGGCAGAAAGGAGTGCTGTGATAGGTCGATTAGCACATATGCATTTGTGGGCAAAAGCGCAAAGGGATATTGAAAGCATGTATTGCAGGGATACAAGACGGCATGTTTAAGAAAAAGAAATTAAATAAAAAATAGTGTAATTTGATAATGGAAGGGAAAAAAGGCTTTAATGCTTGAAATAATATATAAAAATTATATATAGAAAAAGGGGGGGGGGGGGGGAGGTATTATAAGATGTATTTCAAGAGGAGGGAAGGGGAGGGGGGAAAAAGGGGGGGGCGGTGGCGCTGTTAATATTTAAGCAAGTACAGGGAGAATGCTATGGCAATTATGAGAAATCAGGGCTGGATGGAAGACAATGTAATACCAAGCAGGGATAGTAGGAGAGGATTCATAATCATAATAATAATGATGATAATGAACTGTATAAAATTAACACATAAATAAAAGTTAGATACAATCTCAGTAGAGAAATAGAAATAAAAATGGGAAGAGAAAAGGAAGAAGGGGATGGAGTATTGGTAACATGATATGTGATGTATAAAGGGGTACACATATATGAATATACGCATATGTATACAAAAATAATAATAAAAATAAAAATAAAAATAATAATAAAATAAAATAAAAATGGAAATAAAAATAAAAATAAAAATAATAATAAAAATAAACAAGGAAGGATAGAAAAGAATGGTGTGGGTGACTGATATGTATAGACACACACACAGATGCCAACATAGGTACATGTATGCATCCGTATGTATGGCATAAGTTAGGCGAATGAAAATGAGGGGACATCTGTATTATGTGTAGAGAACATGGAGATTATGATGGGGAAATGGGGGGTATATGTAATAAACATGCATATAAACACAATAACACATATACATATATACTAAAATCATACATATATAAAATATATTATATAAAATATATATAAGTGATAGAAAACACATGTATAAAACATATATAAATATATATATAAAAAATATATATATAAAATATATATAAAAACTATGTGAAAGGGGGGGTGGGGTTTAGGGGGAGAAAAGGTGAGGGGGGAGGGGAAAAAAAATAATAATAAAAGCGTAATGAAACGCATGCAGTGAATTGCATGAGACAAGAATTCGCAGGGAAGTAGCAACGCAAGAATATTTAGATGATATTGTTAGTTTCTATTTCTTCATTAAGGCCATGAGGCGACATAGTGTTCAAAGAATATATCCAATAAGTTTCTTGTCTGCAGAGACGTTGGAATCTCTCAACTGCAGTGGGAGTTTCTGGTATGGATTCAATGATCCACACTTGGAGGGCACTAGTGTCTTTGTGATGGTGGGCTGAAAAATGGCGTGCCACACTGTATTTAGGGTTGCCTCCTTGAACTGCACGACGGTGTTCTCCAAATCTGGCCCGTAAGGCTCTGATGGTTCTGCCTACGTAGAGGAGGCCACATGGGCAAGAAATGCAATAAATGACGTAGGTAGTAGAGCAATTGTAAAAGGAACTTAGGTTAAAAGTTTTATTATTGGCCTTGAAAGATTTTTTACCATGGGTGACATTAGAACAAGTTAGACATAGGGCCTTTTTGCATTGAAACATCCCTACAAGGGGGATTAAAGTAAGCTGTTTTAGCATATAGTTCTTATGATTGTTCGGTGCTTTCATTTTGCTTGGAGCAATCTTGCTCTTAATATTTGGGGCCCTACGATAGGCGAACTTGGGAGTGGCTGATATGGACTTCGATAGGTGAGGATCTTGAGTGAGAATAGTCCAATGCTTCATGAAGATGTTTTCCATTTTCTTATGTTTGGCATGGTATTGGGTGATGAAACGGGTGGTAGGTTCTGGGTTGGATTTTTGGGGGGGGGGGGGGCAGGGAGTCTTGGAGGTAGATGGTGCGAACTTCTTCAATTAGATGAGGAGGATATCCTTTTTCAATAAATTTGTTTTTAACCACTTAAGCCCCGGACCATTTGGTAGCTAAAGGACTAGAGGTGAATTCAGAATTTTGCACTGCGCTGCTTTAACTGTAAATTGTGCGGACATGCAATGTTGTACCCAAACGAAATTTGCGTCCTTTTCTTCCCACAAATAGAGCTTTCTTTTAATGGTATTTGATTGCCTCTGTGATTTTTATTTTTTGCGATATAAACGGAAAAAGACTGAAAATTTTGAAAAAAAATGATATTTTCTACTTTTTGTTATAAGAAAAATCGAATAAACTCAATTGTAGTCATACATTTAGGCCAAAATGTATTCAGCCACATGTTTTTAGTAAAAAAAATGTCAATAAGCGTATATTTATTGGTTTGCGCAAAAGTTATAGAGTTTACAAACTAGGGTACATTTTCTGAAATTTACACAGCTTTAAATTTATGACTGCCTATCTCATTTCTTGAGGTGCTAAAATGACAGGGCAGTACAACCCCCCCCCCCAAATGACCCCATTTTGGAAAGTAGACACCCCAAGGAAATTGCTGAGAGGCATGTTGAGCCCATTGAATTTTTTTTTTGTCCCAAGTGATTGAATAATGACTAAAAAAAAAAAAAAAAAAAAATTACAAAAAGTTGTCACTAAATGATATATTGCTCACACATGCCATGGTTATATGTGGAATTTCACCCCAAAATACATTTTGCTGCTTCTCCTGAGTACGGGGATACCACATGTGTGGGACTTTTTGGGAGCCTAGCCGCGTACGGGACCCCGGAAACCAAGCACCGCCTTCAGGATTTCTAAGGGCGCAAATTTTTGATTTCACTCCTCACTACCTATCACAGTTTCGAAGGCCATAAAATGCCAAAATAGCACAAAACCCCCCCAAATGACCCCATTTTAGAAAGTAGACACCCCAAGGAAATTGCTGAGAGGCCTGTTGAGCCCATTGAATATATTTTTTTTTGTCCCAAGTGATTGAATAATGACAAAAAAAAAAAAAAATTACAAAAAGTTGTCACTAAATGATATATTGCTCACACATGCCATGGTTATATGTGGAATTACACCCCAAAATACATTCTGCTGCTTCTCCTGAGTACGGGGATACCACATGTGTGGGACTTTTTAGGAGCCTAGCCGCGTACGGGACCCCGAAAACCAAGCACCGCCTTCAGGATTTCTAGGCACAAATTTTTGATTTCACTCCTCACTACCTATCACAGTTTCGAAGGCCATAAAATGCCAAAATCGCACAAAACCCCCCCAAATGACCCCATTTTGGAATACAGACACCCCAAGCTATTTGCTGAGAGGAATGGCGAGTATTTTACAGCTCTCATTTGTTTTTGAAATTGAAGAAAGAAAATATATATATATTGTGACAGCAGGAAGGTAAAGTCACCTGGTTGCATCCAGGGGGGTAGATATATTTCGCCCAGATTCAGGCTTTACGCCGACTTATACAACTAGGTGGAGAGTTGTATAAGGCTAGTGGGCTCATGGATGACTCATACCTCTAGGGAGAGTGTGGGGCGTCGTGCAGACAGAGATGAGGAGACCAGCTGAACCTTGTCAGCTCATTTAGGCCTCTATAAGAACTCCCAGCTTCATTAGATGTTAGCTCATGCCTGGAACCAGACCTGTGTGGACTGTCTAGGGAGAGTGAACCCCTGTGCGGTGAGGCAAAGCCTGTGTGGCTATTTGTTTGGACTTTTACTAAACCAGGGACTTAGGGACTAGGACAGCACTAGGCTGATCCCAGTTGTTAGTTAGGAAACCTGTATGTTTAGTCAGAGGTCAACTTGACCAGGATTTATTTTGGTTATGTTTCTTTTGCTTTGCTGTGTTTTGTCACTGTAAATAGAAAATAAACCGCACCTTTTTTGATTTTGAAAACCACAACCTCCGTTTGCTGGGCCTGTTTTGTGTGGGGAGCCCATCCCGGGGGTCACACACACCCGCTGCCGAGCTAACCCCCTCACAGTTGGTGGAGAACCAGTGGCAGTTTTTTTTAAGCCAGCATGGAGGAGATACTGAAGCAGCTGGCTCTAGCAAATGCCAATCAACAGCAGACAAATGCAGGTTTGCAAAGGAGCCTTGCAGCCCAGCAGCAGACAAACGCAACTTTGCAACAGAGTCTGGAGGCTCAGCAACGAGCCCAGCAGCAATCTGAGGCCCGCTTCATAGACCTGTTGCAGAAGCAAGAGCAGAGACTACAACAACAGATGGAAGCAGTAATGCAGCAACGTCCGCAGACCAGTGAGGAAAGCCGTCCCACTAATACCGCGTCCTTTGGGGTGAGTCGTTTATTGACAAAAATGACTGGAGAGGATGATCCAGAGGTATTTTTGACCACATTTGAAAGGACCGCTGAAAGAGAAAAGTGGCCTGAGGAGCAGTGGGCTGGACTGGTGGCTCCTCTGTTAACTGGTGAATCGCAGAAAGCTTACTATGACCTAGAGCCTAACCAAGCAAAAGACTATGTGATGCTAAAAGCTGAAATATTGGCAAGGCTGGGTGTCACCCAGGCTGTCCGGGCTCAGCGTGTGCATAACTGGACTTTCCAGCTTGGAAAACCCCCCAGGTCTCAAATGTATGATCTCATTCACCTGAGCAGAAAGTGGCTACAGCCAGAGACTTTGTCCGCACCAAAGATTGTGGAACGTGTTGTAATGGATCGGTTTTTGAGAGCTCTTCCTACTGCCATCCAAAAGTGGGTAAGCCATGGAGACCCAGAGACGGCCGATGGTCTTGTGGATCGTGTGGAGAAATACTTGGCTACAGAGAACCTGACGGCCTCTTCCAGAGACACTCGGACTTTCCACCCTAAGACCAGACCATCCCCAGGGGCGGATAAGAGGATTCCAAGGGGTGAGGGTGGAGAGAGTGAGAGGGTGGGAGCTCTACCCCAAGTTTGGCGAGAACAGCCTGGGAAATCAGCGGCTCAAGAGGCCGCAAGAAGGATCGTTTGCTACCGCTGCCGGCAAGCAGGACATATTGCAGCCAATTGCCCGGTTGTGGAGGAACCCATGCAGTGTGACTTTCTGACGGGCAGACGTCAGTCGCTGTGTGCGACAGTCGCATGCACTGCCATTCGAGGAACTGAGAAACATTTATGCAAAATGTGTGTTAATGGTAGAAATGTTGTGGTATTGTTGGATTCAGGTAGCCTTGTGACCCTGATAAAGGCTGAGTTAGTTAAAACAGAGGTCTCTGGGAATAGCAAGGTAGCTGTTATTTGTGTGCATGGGGACACCCGAGAGTATCCAGTGACTACAGTGTGTTTCGAGACCCCCAAAGGTACCCTCTCTCATCCAGTGGGCTTAGTATCTCAGTTACCGCATGACGCCATTGTGGGAAGGGATTTTCCGAAGTTCTGGGAACTGTGGGATGATCCTGAGCCCCCCACTGGTGCCCCTATGTACCAGGAATGTGATAGCCAGAACTCCCCTGAGAGTGGTGAGGACTCTCCGGAATTTCCCTTATCAGTATTGGCAGGGGAGACTCAAGAAACTGGAGAGGAGCCCACCTCCTCAGACGAAAACCTACCGTCTGTGGAGTTTTCTGATCTTGAGGTTCACAGGGAAAACTTTGCCACAGAACAGTTGAAAGACCCCGCCCTAATAAAGGCACGGGAAAACGTAGTGAAAATAGATGGCGAGTTAGTGAACCCAGATAATACCTGCACTTACCCATACTTCAGCGTAGAGAAGGACCTACTGTATCGGGTGGCAAAAAGGGCAGAAGAAACCGTTGAGCAGCTTGTGGTGCCCAAACCTTACAGGAAGTTGGTGTTGGAGTTGGCCCATGGGCACATTCTTGGAGGTCATCTGGGGACAGAGAAAACCCGAGAGAGGGTATTACAGAGATTCTATTGGCCGGGGGTGATGAAGGACATAGAAAATTATTGTTCCTCCTGCCCTGTGTGTCAGAGGTCGGCCCCGATGCCACATTTCCGTAGCCCGCTGGTCCCTCTACCCATCATTGAGGTCCCGTTTGAGAGGATCGCCATGGATTTGGTAGGTCCTATAATCAAGTCCGCTAGGGGGCACCAGTACATATTAGTTATAATGGACTATGCCACCCGTTATCCAGAAGCGATCCCTCTCCGAAATACCTCGGCCAAAACCATAGCCAAAGAGCTATCTCTTGTGTTTAGCCGGGTGGGTATTTGTAAAGAACTGCTTACGGACCAAGGTACACCCTTTATGTCCCGGGTTATGAAGGAGCTGTGTAAATTGTTCAAAGTGACGCAATTACGTACATCTGTGTATCACCCCCAAACCGATGGGCTGGTTGAAAGGTTCAACAAAACCCTAAAACAAATGTTGAAGAAAGTGGTGGATAGAGATGGAAAGGATTGGGACTGTCTACTTCCTTATCTGATGTTTGCTATTAGGGAGGTGCCCCAATCCTCTACGGGATTCTCCCCCTTTGAGTTACTGTATGGGAGACACCCAAGAGGGCTGTTGGATATTGCCAAGGAAACTTGGGAAAGTGAGAGTTCTCCCCACAGGAGTGTGATTGAGCATGTCGCCCTGATGCAAGACCGAATTGCACAGGTAATGCCCATCGTGAAGGAACATTTGGCCCAAGCGCAGTTAGCACAGCAGAGAGTGTACAACCGTGGAGCCAAGACCCGTACCTTTTCCCCGGGGGATAGGATACTGGTACTTGTCCCTACGGTTGAAAGTAAATTCCTTGCCAAATGGCAAGGCCCCTACGAGATAATGGAAAAAGTGAGCGAAGTGAATTACAAGGTCAGACAACAAGGAAGGCGAAAGCCCGAACAGATCTATCACGTTAATCTGTTGAAAGCCTGGAGGGATAGAGAGTCCCTAGTCGCAGACACTTGGTCACCAGCTCAAACTGGTTGCGTGATTCCTGAGGTTGGAATAGCAGCCACCTTGTCACAACCCCAACAACAGGAGGTTAAGGAGTTTGTGCTTCGCAACAAGGAGGTATTCTCTGAGCTGCCGGGACAAACATCTGGGGTAGAGCATGACATCATTACCCCGCCCGGTGAAAGGGTGAAGTTAAAACCCTATCGGATCCCAGAGGCCCGACGGGAGGCAATACGGGAGGAAGTACAGAAAATGCTGAACTTAGGGGTGATAGAGGAGTCCCAAAGTGATTGGTCTAGTCCCATTGTGTTGGTGCCTAAACCGGATGGGAGCTGGCGATTTTGTAACGATTTTCGTCAGTTGAGCAAAGTTACAAAATTTGACACCTACCCCATGCCACGTATAGATGAGTTGATCGACCGGCTGGGAACAGCCCGATACATGACGACTCTTGACCTCACAAAAGGGTATTGGCAAATCCCCCTGGCCAAGTCGGCCAAAGAGAAAACCGCATTTGTAACCCCAGACGGGGCGTTCCAATATAAAAGAATGCCGTTCGGGTTACAGAATGCGCCGGCCACATTCCAGCGGAAAATGGACCAGATGCTGAGGCCCCATCGGAAGTATGCTGCGGCTTACCTGGATGACATAATTGTCCATAGCACAGATTGGGCCTCACATCTGCCAAAAGTGCAAGCAGTCCTGGACTCTGTTCGGGAAGCGGGGTTTACGGCTAACCCCAAGAAGTGTACCATTGGGCAGGAGGAGGCCAAATATCTTGGGTACACCATTGGGAGGGGAGTAATAAAACCCCAACTCAACAAAGTCGAGGCCATCCAGAGTTGGCCACGTCCCAACAGCAAGAAGCAGGTACGAGCCTTTCTGGGAATCGCTGGGTATTATCGGCGATTCATTCCCCACTTTGCTTCTAAGGCTGTGCCCCTAACCAACCTGACGAAGGGGAAAGGGTCGGTCATGATTAAATGGACCCCCGAGGCTGAGGCAGCATTCCAATTCTTGAAACAAGCCTTATGTAGCCAGCCAGTGTTGTACTCACCCGACTTCTCTAAAGACTTTGTCGTACAAAGTGATGCGTCAGATGTGGGGTTAGGAGCAGTATTGTCCCAGGTCTGGAACGGGGAAGAGCACCCAGTCATTTACCTCAGCAGGAAGTTGAAGTCCCATGAGGTAAATTACGCCACCGTTGAAAAGGAGTGTTTAGCGGTGAAGTGGGCTCTAGATTCCCTTCGGTACTACCTGCTAGGTAGGCACTTTGACATGGTTACGGATCACGCTCCGTTAAAGTGGATGGCTCAAAACAAGGAAACAAATAGAAGAGTGAATAGGTGGTTCCTGGCCCTCCAGGAATTCAACTTCACAGTAAAGCATCGCCCTGGCGTTCAAATGGGGAATGTGGATGCTTTGTCTCGAGTACATGAATGCCTGATTGCTGGTGTTCCAACCTCGAGGTTAAAACAAGAGGGGGGGGGTATGTGACAGCAGGAAGGTAAAGTCACCTGGTTGCATCCAGGGGGGTAGATATATTTTGCCCAGATTCAGGCTTTACGCCGACTTATACAACTAGGTGGAGAGTTGTATAAGGCTAGTGGGCTCATGGATGACTCATACCTCTAGGGAGAGTGTGGGGCGTCGTGCAGACAGAGATGAGGAGACCAGCTGAACCTTGTCAGCTCATTTAGGCCTCTATAAGAACTCCCAGCTTCATTAGATGTTAGCTCATGCCTGGAACCAGACCTGTGTGGACTGTCTAGGGAGAGTGAACCCCTGTGCGGTGAGGCAAAGCCTGTGTGGCTATTTGTTTGGACTTTTACTAAACCAGGGACTTAGGGACTAGGACAGCACTAGGCTGATCCCAGTTGTTAGTTAGGAAACCTGTATGTTTAGTCAGAGGTCAACTTGACCAGGATTTATTTTGGTTATGTTTCTTTTGCTTTGCTGTGTTTTGTCACTGTAAATAGAAAATAAACCGCACCTTTTTTGATTTTGAAAACCACAACCTCCGTTTGCTGGGCCTGTTTTGTGTGGGGAGCCCATCCCGGGGGTCACACACACCCGCTGCCGAGCTAACCCCCTCACAATATATTGTGAGGGGGTTAACTCGGTAGCGGGTGTGTGTGACCCCCTGGTTGGGCTCCCCACACAAAAACAGGGCCAGCAGACGGAGGTTGTGGTTTTCAAAATCAAAAGGTGCAGTTTATTTCTCTATGTACAGTGACAAAAACACAGCAAAGCCAAAAAGAAACAAACAAAATAAATCCTGGTCAGTTTGACCTCTGACTAAACATGCAGGTTTCCTAAACTAACAACTGGGATCAGCCTGGTGCTGTCCTAGTCCCTAAGTCCCTGGTTTAGTAAAAGTCCAAACAAATAGCCACACAGGCTTTGCCTCACCGCACAGGGGTTCACTCTCCCTAGACAGTCCACACAGGTCTGGTTCCAGGCATGAGCTAACATCTAATGAATCTGGGAGTTTTTATAGAGGCCTTAAACGAACTGACAGGCTTCAGCTGGCCTCATCAACTCCCTGCCTGCACGACGCCCAGCCCTCTCCCTAGAGGTATGAGTCATCAATGAGCCCACTAGTCTCAGCTGGGCTTATACAACTCTCCACCTAGCTGTATAAATCGGCGTAAAGCCTGAATCTGGGCGAAATATATCTACCCCTCTGGATGCAACCAGGTGACTTTACCTTCCTGCTGTCACATACCCCCCCCTCTTGTTTTAACCTCGGGGTTGGAACACCAGCAATCAGGCATTCATGTACTCGAGACAAAGCATCCACATTCCCCATTTGAACGCCAGGGCGATGCTTTACTGTGAAGTTGAATTCCTGGAGGGCCAGGAACCACCTATTCACTCTTCTATTTGTTTCCTTGTTTTGAGCCATCCACTTTAACGGAGCGTGATCCGTAACCATGTCAAAGTGCCTACCTAGCAGGTAGTACCGAAGGGAATCTAGAGCCCACTTCACCGCTAAACACTCCTTTTCAACGGTGGCGTAATTTACCTCATGGGACTTCAACTTCCTGCTGAGGTAAATGACTGGGTGCTCTTCCCCGTTCCAGACCTGGGACAATACTGCTCCTAACCCCACATCTGACGCATCACTTTGTACGACAAAGTCTTTAGAGAAGTCGGGTGAGTACAACACTGGCTGGCTACATAAGGCTTGTTTCAAGAATTGGAATGCTGCCTCAGCCTCGGGGGTCCATTTAATCATGACCGACCCTTTCCCCTTCGTCAGGTTGGTTAGGGGCACAGCCTTAGAAGCAAAGTGGGGAATGAATCGCCGATAATACCCAGCGATTCCCAGAAAGGCTCGTACCTGCTTCTTGCTGTTGGGACGTGGCCAACTCTGGATGGCCTCGACTTTGTTGAGTTGGGGTTTTATTACTCCCCTCCCAATGGTGTACCCAAGATATTTGGCCTCCTCCTGCCCAATGGTACACTTCTTGGGGTTAGCCGTAAACCCTGCTTCCCGAACAGAGTCCAGGACTGCTTGCACTTTTGGCAGATGTGAGGCCCAATCTGTGCTATGGACAATTACGTCATCCAGGTAAGCCGCAGCATACTTCCGATGGGGCCTCAGCATCTGGTCCATTTTCCGCTGGAATGTGGCCGGCGCATTCTGTAACCCGAACGGCATTCTTTTATATTGGAACGCCCCGTCTGGGGTTACAAATGCGGTTTTCTCTTTGGCTGACTTGGCCAGGGGGATTTGCCAATACCCTTTTGTGAGGTCAAGAGTCGTCATGTATCGGGCTGTTCCCAGCCGGTCGATCAACTCATCTATACGTGGCATGGGGTAGGTGTCAAATTTTGTAACTTTGTTCAACTGACGAAAATCGTTACAAAATCGCCAGCTCCCATCCGGTTTAGGCACCAACACAATGGGACTAGACCAATCACTTTGGGACTCCTCTATCACCCCTAAGTTCAGCATTTTCTGTACTTCCTCCCGTATTGCCTCCCGTCGGGCCTCTGGGATCCGATAGGGTTTTAACTTCACCCTTTCACCGGGCGGGGTAATAATGTCATGCTCTACCCCAGATGTTTGTCCCGGCAGCTCAGAGAATACCTCCTTGTTGCGAAGCACAAACTCCTTAACCTCCTGTTGTTGGGGTTGTGACAAGGTGGCTGCGATTCCAACCTCAGGAATCACGCAACCAGTTTGAGCTGGTGACCAAGTGTCTGCGACTAGGGACTCTCTATCCCTCCAGGCTTTCAACAGATTAACGTGATAGATCTGTTCGGGCTTTCGCCTTCCTGGTTGTCTGACCTTGTAATTCACTTCGCTCACTTTTTCCATTATCTCGTAGGGGCCTTGCCATTTGGCAAGGAATTTACTTTCAACCGTAGGGACAAGTACCAATATCCTATCCCCCGGGGAAAAGGTACGGGTCTTGGCTCCACGGTTGTACACTCTCTGCTGTGCCAACTGCGCTTGGGCCAAATGTTCCTTCACGATGGGCATTACCTGTGCAATTCGATCTTGCATCAGGGCGACATGCTCAATCACACTCCTGTGGGGAGAACTCTCACTTTCCCAAGTTTCCTTGGCAATATCCAACAGCCCTCTTGGGTGTCTCCCATACAGTAACTCAAAGGGGGAGAATCCCGTAGAGGATTGGGGCACCTCCCTAATAGCAAACATCAAATAAGGAAGTAGACAGTCCCAATCCTTTCCATCCCTATCCACCACTTTCTTCAACATTTGTTTTAGGGTTTTGTTGAATCTTTCAACCAGCCCATCGGTTTGGGGGTGATACACAGATGTACGTAATTGCGTCACTTTGAACAATTTACACAGCTCCTTCATAACCCGGGACATAAAGGGTGTACCTTGGTCCGTAAGCAGTTCTTTACAAATACCCACCCGGCTAAAAACAAGAGATAGCTCTTTGGCTATGGTTTTGGCCGAGGTATTTCTGAGAGGGATCGCTTCTGGATAACGGGTGGCATAGTCCATTATAACCAATATGTACTGGTGCCCCCTAGCGGACTTGATTATAGGACCTACCAAATCCATTGCGATTCTCTCAAACGGGACCTCAATGATGGGTAGAGGGACCAGCGGGCTACGGAAGTGTGGCATCGGGGCCGACCTCTGACACACAGGGCAGGAGGAACAATAATTTTCTATGTCCTTCATCACCCCAGGCCAATAGAATCTCTGTAATACCCTCTCTCGGGTTTTCTCTGTCCCCAGATGACCTCCAAGAATGTGCCCATGGGCCAACTCCAACACCAACTTCCTGTAAGGTTTGGGCACCACAAGCTGCTCAACGGTTTCTTCTGCCCTTTTTGCCACCCGATACAGTAGGTCCTTCTCTACGCTGAAGTATGGGTAAGTGCAGGTATTATCTGGGTTCACTAACTCGCCATCTATTTTCACTACGTTTTCCCGTGCCTTTATTAGGGCGGGGTCTTTCAACTGTTCTGTGGCAAAGTTTTCCCTGTGAACCTCAAGATCAGAAAACTCCACAGACGGTAGGTTTTCGTCTGAGGAGGTGGGCTCCTCTCCAGTTTCTTGAGTCTCCCCTGCCAATACTGACAAGGGAAATTCGGGAGAGTCCTCACCACTCTCAGAGGAGTTCTGGCTATCATATTCCTGGTACATAGGGGCACCAGTGGGGGGCTCAGGATCATCCCACAGTTCCCAGAACTTCGGAAAATCCCTTCCCACAATGGCGTCATGCGGTAACTGAGACACTAAGCCCACTGGATGAGAAAGGGTACCTTTGGGGGTCTCGAAACACACTGTAGTCACTGGATACTCTCGGGTGTCCCCATGCACACAAATAACAGCTACCTTGCTATTCCCAGAGACCTCTGTTTTAACTAATTCAGCCTTTATCAGGGTCACAAGGCTACCTGAATCCAGCAATACCACAACATTTCTACCATTAATACACATTTTGCATAAATGTTTCTCAGTTCCCCGAATGGCAGTGCATGCGACTGTCGCACACAGCGACTGACGTCTGCCCGTCAGAAAGTCACACTGCATGGGTTCCTCCAAAACCGGGCAATTTGCTGCAATATGTCCCGCTTGCCGGCAGCGGTAGCAAATGATCCTTCTTGCCGCCTCTTGAGCCGCTGATTTCCCAGGCTGTTCTTGCCAAACTTGGGGTAGAGCTCCCACCCTCTCACTCTCTCCACCCTCACCCCTTGGAATCCTCTTATCCGCCCCTGGGGATGATCTGGTCTTAGGGTGGAAAGTCCGAGAGTCTCTGGAAGAGGCCGTCAGGTTCTCTGTAGCCAAGTATTTCTCTACACGATCCACAAGACCACCGGCCGTCTCTGGGTCTCCATGGCTTACCCACTTTTGGATGGCAGTAGGAAGAGCTCTCAAAAACCGATCCATTACAACACGTTCCACAATCTTTGGTGCGGACAAAGTCTCTGGCTGTAGCCACTTTCTGCTCAGGTGAATGAGATCATACATTTGAGACCTGGGGGGTTTTCCAAGCTGGAAAGTCCAGTTATGCACACGCTGAGCCCGGACAGCCAGGGTGACACCCAGCCTTGCCAATATTTCAGCTTTTAGCATCACATAGTCTTTTGCTTGGTCAGGCTCTAGGTCATAGTAAGCTTTCTGCGATTCACCCGTTAACAGAGGAGCCACCAGTCCAGCCCACTGCTCCTCAGGCCACTTTTCTCTTTCAGCAGTCCTTTCAAATGTGGTCAAAAATACCTCTGGATCATCCTCTCCAGTCATTTTTGTCAATAAACGACTCACCCCAAAGGACGCGGTATTAGTGGGACGGCTTTCCTCACTGGTCTGCGGACGTTGCTGCATTACTGCTTCCATTTGTTGTAGTCTCTGCTCTTGCTTCTGTAACAGGTCTATGAAGCGGGCCTCAGATTGCTGCTGGGCTTGTTGATGAGCTTGCTGCTGGGCTGCAAGGCTCCTTTGCAAACCTGCATTTGTCTGCTGTTGATTGGCATTTGCTAGAGCCAGCTGTTTCAGTATCTCCTCCATGCTGGCTTAAAAAAAACTGCCACTGGTTCTCCACCAACTGTGAGGGGGTTAACTCGGTAGCGGGTGTGTGTGACCCCCTGGTTGGGCTCCCCACACAAAAACAGGGCCAGCAGACGGAGGTTGTGGTTTTCAAAATCAAAAGGTGCAGTTTATTTCTCTATGTACAGTGACAAAAACACAGCAAAGCCAAAAAGAAACAAACAAAATAAATCCTGGTCAGTTTGACCTCTGACTAAACATGCAGGTTTCCTAAACTAACAACTGGGATCAGCCTGGTGCTGTCCTAGTCCCTAAGTCCCTGGTTTAGTAAAAGTCCAAACAAATAGCCACACAGGCTTTGCCTCACCGCACAGGGGTTCACTCTCCCTAGACAGTCCACACAGGTCTGGTTCCAGGCATGAGCTAACATCTAATGAATCTGGGAGTTTTTATAGAGGCCTTAAACGAACTGACAGGCTTCAGCTGGCCTCATCAACTCCCTGCCTGCACGACGCCCAGCCCTCTCCCTAGAGGTATGAGTCATCAATGAGCCCACTAGTCTCAGCTGGGCTTATACAACTCTCCACCTAGCTGTATAAATCGGCGTAAAGCCTGAATCTGGGCGAAATATATCTACCCCCCTGGATGCAACCAGGTGACTTTACCTTCCTGCTGTCACAATATATATATTTTTTTCAATTTTCAAAACTTTGTGACAAAAAGCGAGATCTGCAAAATACTCACAATACCTCTCAGCAAATAGCTTGGGGTGTCTTCTTTCCAAAATGGGGTCATTTGGGGGGGTTTTGTGCTATCTGGGCATTCCATGGCCTCCGAAACTGTGATAGGCAGTGAGAAGTGAAATCAAAAATTTACACCCTTAGAAAGCCTGAAGGCGGTGCTTGGTTTTTGGGGTCCCGTACGTGGCTAGGCTCCCAAAAAGTCTCACACATGTGATATCCTCGTACTCAGGAGAAGCAACAGAATGTATTTTGGGGTGTAATTCCACATATGCCCATGGCATGTTTGAGCAATATATCATTTAGTGACAACTTTGTGCAAAAAAAAAAAAAAAAATTGTCGTTTTTCCGCAACTTGTGTCAACATATAAAATGTTCCATGGACTCGACATGCCTCTCGGTATATAGCTTGGGGTGTCTACTTTCCAAAATGGGGTCATTTGGGGGGGGGGGGTTTGAACTGTTCTGGCATTTTATACACAATATTAGGAAGTGCACATCCACTCTTCTAACCACTTGAAGACAAAGCCCTTTTTGACACTTTTTGTTTACATGAAAACATTTTTTTTTTGCAAGAAAATTATGTTGAACCCCCAAACATTATATATATTTTTAAAGCAAAGGCCCTACAGATTAAAATGGTGGGTGTTGCATTTTTTTTTTCTACACAGTATTTGCGCAGCGATTTTTCAAACGCATTTTTTGGGTTAAAAAATACACTTTTTTTAATTTTATTGCACTAAAACACACTATATTGCCCAAATGTTTGATGAAATAAAAAAGATGATCTTGGGCCGAGTACATAGATACCAAACATGACATGCTTTAAAATTTCGCACAAACGCGCATTGGTGACAAACTACATACATTTTTAAAAGCATTTAAAAGCCTTTACAGGTTACCCCAGTAGATTTACAGAGGAGGTCTACTGCTAAAATGATTGCCCTCGATCTGACCTTCGCGGAGATACCTCACATGCATGGTGCAATTGCTGTTTACATATGACGCCAGACCGACGCTTGCTTTCGCCATTGGGCAAGAGCAGGGCAGGACAGGGGTGCTTTTTTTTTTTTCTTTTTTTTTTATTATTAATTTTGCTTTTTTATTTTATTTTTAAATTGTTCCTTCCAAGTATTTTTTTTTTTATATCATTTTTATTGTTATCTCAGCGAATGTAAATATCCCCTATGATAGCAATAGGTAGTGACAGGTACTCTTTTTTTGAAAAAACTGGGGTCTATTGGACCCTAGATTTTTCCTCTGCCCTCAAAGCATCTGACCACACCAAGATCGGTGTGATAAAATGCTTTCCCAATTTCCCAATGGCGCTTTTTATATTCCCTCCCACTGCTTGTAAAAGCAGTCCAGAGGCTAATTAGCCGCTAGGATTGCTTTTACATGAAAGCCGGCCGCAGGCTGAAAAGAATGATACCAAGATGATACCTAAACCCGCAGGCATCATTCTGGTATAAACATTCAAAGTCCAGCAACATACCAGTACGTTGCTGGTCCTTGTTGGACATGTATTGTAATCTTTTTTTTTCATGCAGCCAGTTGGCTGAACGAAAAAAGAGATTGATCGGTGGGTATGCCTACCATTAGAATACCGCCCTTCATCCACCCACTTCCAATGATGGGCATACACGCACCATTTATATATGCCGAAGCATGGGGGCATCCTCCCGCAAAAAAGTTATGCCGCACACACATGGTCGGACTTTTCCACGGGCAAGCCTCCGTCGGAATTTCGACCGTATGTACGCGGCATTTGGAGCAAAATCGCTCCTCCGCCCCTGCTGCCCCAATGCTTCGGCATATTTGCTTTTTTTTTTTTAACTGTGGTGGTGAAATCACCTCCTACAGCACTGGAGTCGCAGGGATCAGGCCTGTCTCTGCGAACGCTGCAGTTATGTGTGTTTTTGTTTTGTAAGTGACAGTGATCGATCGATACTGCACTTGGGTGGCCTGGGCTGGACGGAGGGGCAAAACGCAGGTGCCAGCAGGTATCTGGGCTGATCCCGCTAACACTGCGTTTTTGGGAACCCTAAACTGCTGGGGACGCTAGTATAGATCTGATCAGATCAGATATTGATCTGTTCAGATACTATACCACTAAGGGGGGTGTATGCTTCACGCGTGGGTGTTAGCGTTACTGGCACTAACCTGACGCTGCCAGGGGTGTGACTGAGACCCTCTCTGACGCTAAAACCTAATTGATATCACCCGCCGGGTGATCAGGGGGTTAAACCTTTATTGGGTTATATACACGGCGGGTGCCCTGACACTATAAAATGCAAACTAACTAACCAGCGTCACCCGTAACACTTATATGGTGATCACTGGTGAAAGGGTTAACTAGGGGCAATCAGGGGGTTAAAACCTTTATTAGATAATATATGGGGATACCTGACGCTATAAAAACCTGCGGCGAACCTAAAAAAAATTACCAGCTACCGATCTGCATCACCGACACTACGACAGCGTTTAGAAAAACGATCGCTTAGTGACAGTGGTGATGGGGGTGAAAGGGTTACCTGGGGGGCGATCAAGGGGGATAAACCTTTATTAGATAATATATTGGGGTACCTGACGCTATAAAAACATGCGGCGAACCTAAAAAAAATTACCAGCTACCGATCTGCATCACCGACACTAAGACAGCGTTTAGAAAAACGATCGCTTAGCGACAGTGGTGATGGGGGTGAAAGGGTTACCTGGGGGGCGATCAAGGGGGTTAAACCTTTATTAGATAATATATTTGGGAACTTGACGCTATAAAAACATGCGGCGAACCTAAAAAAAATTACTGGCTACCGATCTGCATCACCGACACTAAGACAGCGTTTAGAAAAACAATTGCTTAGCGACAGTGGTGATAGGGGGTGAAAGGGTTACCTGGGGGCGATCAAGGGGGTTAAACCTTTATTAGATAATATATTGGGGTACCTGACGCTATAAAAACCTGCGGCGAACCTAAAAAAAATTACCGGCTACCGATCTGCATCACAGACACTAAGACAGCGTTTAGAAAAACGATCGCTTAGTGACAGTGGTGATAGGGGGTGAAAGGGTTACCTGGGGGGCGATCAAGGGGGTTAAACCTTTATTAGATAATATATTGGGGTACCTGACGCTATAAAAACATGCGGCGAACCTAAAAAAAATTACTGGCTGCCGATCGGCATCACTGACGCTAAGACAGCGATCAGAAAAATGATCGCTTAGCGACAGTGGTGATAGGGGGTGAAAGGGTTATCTGGGGGGTGATCAGGGGGTTAAACCTTTATTAGGGGGGGTTAGGGGGCTACACTGGACCTAAGACTAAACTTTGGTGACACTTTTACAGTCACAAATGTCACTGATTGCAGTGATCACTAAATAAATGGTCATTGCAATCAGTGACACTGTGACTGGGGGCTGGGGGGGTGATCTGGGGGGTGATCTGGGGTGTCTGGGGGGGCCTGGGGGGGCGATTTATGTCCCTATGTGTCCTGGTGTCAGTGTAGTGTTGTGTGCACTGACCTGATGTCTTCTCTTGTACGGCGCTCGGTATATGTGACACAGACAGAGGGGGCATTTCCATTCGCCGGGAGCGATCGCGAGGGGGTGGCCAGAAACGAATGGCTGCCCCCTCATCCCGGAACGCTCCCGGACACTTAGCCACCGCTCACTGTATAGGAGGGGGGTCCGATTGGACCCCCCAACTATACAAAGGCAATCACGTATGCTCTACGTGATTGTGCCTGTCGGTGCCATTCTGCCGACGTATATATACAGTGAGCGGTCGTTAAGTGGTTAAGTAGAATACTTTGAGATGTATAGTCTTCTAGTCTGGTGCAATTGCGTCTGAGCCGGTGGAATTGGCTTTTGGGAACATTGTTGACCCACCTGGGGTGGTGGCAACTGGAATAGTGTAGATAGGAATTGCCAGCTGTGGGCTTAGTATAATTTTTAGCAGTAATGGAATTATCTATATGGAAAAGCTCGAGATCCAGAAAACATATGGACTCAGGGTCCATGGCAGAGGTAAAAGTTAATCCAAAAATATTGCAATTGCAGTAGGTAACGAAGTCTGTAATCGAGGTGGCTGGCCCATCCCAAATTATGATTATGTTGTCTATATAATGACCATAGAAGACGAGATTGGCCGAAAAGGGGTTGTTGACTTCAATGCATCTGGACTCCCACAGTCCCATGGTGAGGTTAGCGTAGCTCGGGGGAAAATTTGCGCCCATCGCGGTACCTTGCTTTTGTAGAAAAAATTCCCCAGCAGATAGAAAATAATTGTGCTCCAGACAAAAACGAGTGGCCAATAGGATGAACTCAATTTGAAGTGAATTAAGATCAGGATCATCTTTCAAGAAGTGGGCCACTGCCTCAAGACCCACAGAATGTGGTATGGAGGTGTAAAGAGAGCATACATCAAGGGATACCCAAGAATATGAGGGTTCCCAAGTGTAGGGTTTTAGTAGGTCAATCAAATGGGTGCCGTCACGGATGTAGGAGGGAAGAGCTTGAGCCAATGGTTGTAGGAAATGATCGATGTAGAGGGAAAAGCTGGTGGTGATACTATCCATGGAGGCAACAATGGGACGGCCTGGCGGGTTGATGGTATCTTTGTGAATTTTTGGTAAGTGATACAAATATGGTACTTTAAAAAAGGGTTTCAGGAAAAAGGCGGCCTCTAACTTGTTCAGGATCCCATCAGCGAAAGCTTGCTTGATGATGTTGGTGGCTTCTTCTGTAAATTTCGGCAATGGGTCAGCTTTTAATTTTTCATAGGTGTTTTTGTCAGAGAGGAGTCGTGTTGTTTCTTTCATATAGTCAATTTTGTTCTGTAGCACTATACCTCCTCCCTTATCTGCAGATCTAATAATGATGTTTGGATTTGTACTTAAGGATTTCAAAGCTTCATATTCTGGTGGGCTAAGATTGTTATTATATCGTTGAGATTTGGATGATTCAGATGCACATAGGTCGGTAAGTTCTTTAAAAACTACTTGATAGAATGTGGATAAGTAAGGACCTTTGGATTGGGTGGGATTAAAGATGGATTTGGGTCTGAATGAAGTGTGGGCTATAGACGGATTGGATTGAGTATATTGTGATCAAACTATCAGGTCGTCCTCTTCATCCACGTTCCATAAGTCGCAAAGATCCAGAACCTACCACCCGTTTATCCCCCAATACCATGCCAAACATAAGAAAATGGAAAACATCTTCATGAAGCATTGGACTATTCTCACTCAAGATCCTCACCTATCGAAGTCCATATCAGCCACTCCCAAGTTCGCCTATCGTAGGGCCCCAAATATTAAGAGCAAGATTGCTCCAAGCAAAATGAAAGCACTGAACAATCATAAGAACTATATGCTAAAACAGCTTACTTTAATCCCCCTTGTAGGGATGTTTCAATGCAAAAAGGCCCTATGTCTAACTTGTTCTAATGTCACCCATGGCAAAAAATCTTTCAAGGCCAATAATAAAACTTTTAACCTAAGTTCCTTTTACAATTGCTCTACTACCTACGTCATTTATTGCATTTCTTGCCCATGTGGCCTCCTCTACGTAGACAGAACCATCAGAGCCTTATGGGCCAGATTTGGAGAACACTGTCGTGCAGTTCAAGGAGGCAACCCTAAATACAGTGTGGCACGCCATTTTTCAGCCCACCATCACAAAGACACTAGTGCCCTCCAAGTGTGGATCATTGAATCCATACCAGAAACTCCCACTGCAGTTGAGAGATTCCAACGTCTCTGCAGACAATAAACTTATTGGATATATTCTTTGAACACTATGTCGCCTCATGACCTTAATGAAGAAATAGAAACTAACAATATCATCTAAATATTCTTGCGTTGCTACTTCCCTGCGAATTCTTGTCTCATGCAATTCACTGCATGCGTTTCATTACGCTTTTATTATTATTATTTTTTCCCCTCCCCCCTCACCTTTTCTCCCCCTAAACCCCACCCCCCCCTTTCACATAGTTTTTATATATATTTTATATATATATTTTTTATATATATATTTATATATGTTTTATACATGTGTTTTCTATCACTTATATATATTTTATATAATATATTTTATATATGTATGATTTTAGTATATATGTATATGTGTTATTGTGTTTATATGCATGTTTATAACATATACCCCCCATTTCCCCATCATAATCTCCATGTTCTCTACACATAATACAGATGTCCCCTCACTTTCATTCGCCTAACTTATGCCATACATACGGATGCATACATGTACCTATGTTGGCATCTGTGTGTGTGTCTATACATATCAGTCACCCACACCATTCTTTTCTATCCTTCCTTGTTTATTTTTATTATTATTATTTTTTTTTTATTTCCATTTTTATTTTATTTTATTATTATTTTTATTTTTATTATTATTTTTGTATACATATGCGTATATTCATATATGTGTACCCCTTTATACATCACATATCATGTTACCAATACTCCATCCCCTTCTTCCTTTTCTCTTCCCATTTTTATTTCTATTTCTATACTGAGATTGTATCTAACTTTTATTTATGTGTTAATTTTATACAGTTCATTATCATCATTATTATTATGATTATGAATCCTCTCCTACTATCCCTGCTTGGTATTACATTGTCTTCCATCCAGCCCTGATTTCTCATAATTGCCATATCATTCTCCCTGTACTTGCTCAAATATTAACAGCGCCACCGCCCCCCCCCCTTTTTCCCCCCCCTCCCCTTCCCTCCTCTTGAAATACGTCTTATAATACCTCCCCCCCCCTTTTTCTATATATAATTTTTATATATTATTTCAAGCATTAAAGCCTTTTTTCCCTTCCATTATCAAATTACACTATTTTTTATTTAATTTCTTTTTCTTAAACATGCCGTCTTGTATCCCTGCAACACATGCTTTCAATATCCCTTTGCGCTTTTGCCCACAAATGCATATGTGCTAATCGACCTATCACAGCACTCCTTTCTGCCATATATTCTCCGCCCACCCCCATGATATCCATGGATCTGATGAAACAGCGGAAGCTGAGAAACGCGTCATCCGATTGGTCCGTTCTTCTTACCACGTCACTTCCGGTCCGACGGCACGCTGCGCTCCACGCAGAAGCGCAAGCTGATGCACATCGTCCTGGATCTTCCTCCACTACAGGAAGAACAACAACATACACTCATACAGCATCTCTACGCCCAGGACTTCCATTGCTGACACTACATCTGCCTTCAGCCTTCAGCCTTATCCTCCATCTGGGACCTACATCCTTCCCTCGGACTGTTGATGACACCGGACCCTGTATGCTATTTACATACTACATGCCTGATTACTTCTTCCTATTTGTGAGTAGCCATTTGGCTGTTTTTATTAACCACTTAACGACCGCTCACTGTATATATACGTCGGCACAATGGCACCGACAGGCACAATCACGTAGAGCATACGTGATTGCCTTTGTACAGTTGGGGGGTCCGATCGGACCCCCCTTCTGTACAGTGAGCGGTTGGAATTCGTCTGGGAGCGTTCCGAGATGGGGGGGCGGCCGTTCGATTCCGACCACCCCCCCGCGATCGCTCCCGGCGAATAGAAATGCCCCCTCTGTCTGTGTACTGTTTACACAGATAGAGAAAGCAGGAGGAAGTGATGTCATCTCCTGTGCAGCGCTCACATATACCGAGCGTCGTACAAGAGAAGACACACAGGTCAGTGCACTAACACTACACTAACACCAGCACACATAGGCACATAAATCGCCCCCCCAGGCCCCCCCAGATCACCCCCAGCCCCCCCAGATCACCCCCCAGCCCCCAGTCACAGTGTCACCATTTATTTACTGATCACTGCAATCAGTGACATTTGTGACTGTAAAAGTGTCACTACATTTAGTTTTAGGTCCAGTGTAGCCCCCTAACCCCCCTAATAAAGGTTTAACCCCTTGATCACCCCCCAGATAACCCTTTCACCCCCTAGCACCGCCGTCGCTTGGCGATCATTTTTCTGATCGCTGTCTTGGCGTCGGTGATGCAGATCGGTACCCAGTAATTTTTTTTAGGTTCGCCGCAGGTTTTTATAGCGTCGGGTACCCCCCATAAATTATCTAATAAAGGTTTAACCCCCTTGATCGCCCCCCAGGTAACCCTTTCACCCCCTATCACCACTGTCACTAAGCGATCATTTTTCTGATCGATGTCTTAGCGTCGGTGATGCTGATCGGTAGCCAGTATTTTTTTTTTAGGTTCGCCGCAGGTTTTTATAGCGTCGGGTACCCCCATAAATTATCTAATAAAGGTTTAATCCCCTTGATCGCCCCCCAGGTAACCCTTTCACCCCCTATCACCACTGTCACTAAGCGATCATTTTTCTGATCGCTGTCTTGGCGTCGGTGATGCAGATCGGTACCCAGTAATTTTTTTAGGTTCGCCGCAGGTTTTTATAGCGTCGGGTACCCCCCATAAATTATCTAATAAAGGTTTAACCCCCTTGATCGCCCCCCAGGTAACCCTTTCACCCCCTATCACCACTGTCGCTAAGCGATCATTTTTCTGATCGATGTCTTAGCGTCGGTGATGCAGATCGGTAGCCAGTAATTTTTTTTAGGTTCGCCGCAGGTTTTTATAGCGTCAGGTACCCCCATATATTATCTAATAAAGGTTTTAACCCCCTAATTGCCCCTAGTTAACCCTTTCACCAGTAATCATCATATAAGTGTTACGGGTGACGCTGGTTAGTTAGTTTGCTTTTTATAGTGTCAGGGCACCCGCCGTATATAACCCAATAAAGGTTTAACCCCCTGATCGCCCGGCGGGTGATATCAATTAGGTTTTAGCGTCAGAGAGGGTCTGCGTCACACCCCAGGCAGCGTCAGGTTAGTGCCAGTAACGCTAACACCCACGCGTGAAGCATACACCTCCCTTAGTGGTATAGTATCTGAACAGATCAATATCTGATCTGATCAGATCTATACTAGCGTCCCCAGCAGTTTAGGGTTCCCAAAAACGCAGTGTTAGCGGGATCAGCCCAGATACCTGCTAGCACCTGTGTTTTGCCCCTCCGTCCAGCCCAGGCCACCCAAGTGCAGTATCGATCAATCACTGTCACTTACAAAACACAACACACATAACTGCAGCGTTCGCAGAGACAGGCCTGATCCCTGCGACTCCAGTGCTGTAGGAGGTGATTTCACCACCACAGTTAAAAAAAAAAAGAAGCAAATATGCCGAAGCATTGGGGCAGCAGGGGCGGAGGAGCGATTTTGCTCCTAATGCCGCGTACATACGGTCGAAATTCCGACGGAGGCTTGCCCGTGGAAAAGTCCGACCATGTGTGTGCGGCATAACTTTTTTGCGGGAGGATGCCCCCATGCTTCGGCATATATAAATGGTGCATGTATGCCCATCATTAGAAGTGGGTGGATGAAGGGCGGTATTCTAATGGTGGGCATACCCACCGATCAATCTCTTTTTTCGTTCAGCCACCTGGCTGCATGAAAAAAAAAGATTACAATACATGTCCAACAAGGACCAGCAACGTACTGGTATGTTGCTGGACTTTGAATGGTTATACCAGATTGATGCCTGCGGGTTTAGGTATCATCTTGGTATCATTCTTTTCAGCCAGCGGCCGGCTTTAATGTAAAAGCAACCCTAGTGGCTAATTAGCCTCTGGACTGCTTTTACAAGCAGTGGGAGGGAATGTCCCCCCCCCCCGGATATAAAAAGCGCCATTGGGAAATTGGGAAAGCATTTTATCACACCGATCTTGGTGTGGTCAGATGCTTTGAGGGCAGAGGAAAGATCTAGGGTCTAGACCCCAGTTTTTTCAAAAAAAGAGTACCTGTCACTACCTATTACTATCATAGGGGATATTTACATTCCCTGAGATAACAATAAAAATGATAAAAAAACAAAAAAAACATGGAAGGAACAATTTAAAAATAAAATAAAAAAGCAAAATTAATAATAAAAAAAAAAAAAAAAAAAGCACCCCTGTCCTGCCCTGCTCTTGCCCAATGGCGAACGCAAGCGTCGGTCTGGCGTCATATGTAAATAGCAATTGCACCATGCATGTGAGGTATCACCGCGAAGGTCAGATCGAGGGCAGTAATTTTAGCAGTAGACCTCCTCTGTAAATCTAACGGGGTAACCTGTAAAGGCTTTTAAAGGCTTTTAAAAATGTATGTAGTTTGTCGCCAATGCGCGTTTGTGTGAAATTTTAAAGCATGTCGTGTTTGGTATCTATGTACTCGGCCTAAGATCATCTTTTTTATTTCATCAAACATTTGGGCAATATAGTGTGTTTTAGTGCATTAAAATAAAAAAAAGTGTATTTTTTCCCCAAAAAATGCGTTTGAAAAATCGCTGCGCAAATACTGTGTAGAAAAAAAAATGCAACACCCACCATTTTATTCTGTAGGGCCTTTGCTTTAAAAATATATATAATGTTTGGGGGTTCAACATAATTTTCCTGCAAAAAAAATATGTTTTCATGTAAACAAAAAGTGTCAGAAAGGGCTTTGTCTTCAAGTGGTTAGAAGAGTGGATGTAAGCTTCCTAATGTTGTGTATAAAATGCCAGAACAGTTCAAAACCCCCCCCAAATGACCCCATTTTGGAAAGTAGACACCCCAAGCTATATACTGAGAGGCATGTCGAGTCCATGGAATATTTTATATGTTGACACAAGTTGCGGAAAAAAGACAATTTTTTTTTTTTTTTTGCACAAAGTTGTCACTAAATGATATATTGCTCAAACATGCCATGGGCATATGTGGAATTACACCCCAAAATACATTCTGTTGCTTCTCCTGAGTACGGGGATACCACATGTGTGAGACTTTTTGGGAGCCTAGCCGCGTACGGGACCCCAAAAACCAATCACCGCCTTCAGGCTTTCTAAGGGTGTAAATTTTTGATTTCACTTCTCACTGCCTATCACAGTTTCGGAGGCCATGGAATGCCCAGATGGCACAAAACCCCCCCAAATGACCCCATTTTGGAAAGTAGACACCCCAAGCTATTTGCTGAGAGGTATTGTGAGTATTTTGCAGATCTCGCTTTTTGTCACAAAGTTTTGAAAATTGAAAAAAATAAAAATAAAAAATAAATAAATACTTTCTTCATTTTCAAAAACAAATGAGAGCTGTAAAATACTCACCATGCCTCTCAGCAAACAGCTTGGGGTGTCTACTTTCCAAAATGGGGTAATTTGGGGGGGTTTTGTGCTATTTTGGCATTTTATGGCCTTCAAAACTGTGATAGATAGTGAGGAGTGAAATCAAAAATTTGTGCCTAGAAATCCTGAAGGCGGTGATTGGTTTTCGGGGTCCCGTACGCGGCTAGGCTCCTAAAAAGTCCCACACATGTGGTATCCCCGTACTCAGAAGAAGCAGCAAAATGTATTTTGGGGTGCAATTCCACATATAACCATGGCATGTGTGAGCAATATATCATTTAGTGACAACTTTTTGTTATTTTTTTTTTTTGTCATTTTTCAATCACTTGGGACAAAAAAAAAATATTCAATGGGCTCAACAGGCCTCTCAGCAATTTCCTTGGGGTGTCTACTTTCTAAAATGGGGTCATTTGGGGGGGTTTTGTGCTATTTTGGCATTTTATGGCCTTCAAAACTGTGATAGGTAGTGAGGAGTGAAATCAAAAATTTGCGCCCTTAGAAATCCTGAAGGCGGTGCTTGGTTTCCGGGGTCCCGTACGTGGCTAGGCTCCTAAAAAGTCCCACACATGTGGTATTCCCGTACTCAGGAGAAGCAGCAGAATGTATTTTGGGGTGCAATTCCACATATAACCATGGCATGTGTGAGCAATATATCATTTAGTGACAACTTTTTGTAATTTTTTTTTTTTTTTTTTGTCATTATTCAATCACTTGGGACAAAAAAAAAAATATTCAATGGGCTCAACATGCCTCTCAGCAATTTCCTTGGGGTGTCTACTTTCCAAAATGGGGTCATTTGGGGGGGTTTTGTACTGCCCTGCCATTTTAGCACCTCAAGAAATGAGATAGGCAGTCATAAATTTAAAGCTGTGTAAATTCCAGAAAATGTACCCTAGTTTGTAAACGCTATAACTTTTGCGCAAACCGATAAATATACACTTATTGACGTTTTTTTTACTAAAGACATGTGGCTGAATACATTTTGGCCTAAATGTATGACTAAAATTGAGTTTATTCGATTTTTCTTATAACAAAAAGTAGAAAATATCATTTTTTTTCAAAAATTTCGGTCTTTTTCCGTTTATATCGCAAAAAATAAAAATCGCAGAGGCAATCAAATACCATTAAAAGAAAGCTCTATTTGTGGGAAGAAAAGGACGCAAATTTTGTTTGGGTACAACATTGCATGTCCGCACAATTTACAGTTAAAGCAGCGCAGTGCAAAATTCTGAATTCACCTCTGGTCCTCTAGCTACCAAATGGTCCGGGGCTTAAGTGGTTAATGGTTATTAAAACGTTAATACTGCACTTAGTTTGGCGCACCTTCCTTTTCTCATTTATCTTCCAGAGCCTGCTTCTGCCTATGGTAGCTGCCGCTGGTGCATACATCATCTGATGGACATTGGAATAATTTATAGTGTATTTTCCAGTGACATTTTAACTCCTATTATGCCAGAATTATTTTGCGCCATTTTACCTTTTTCTGCCTGCCCACTTAGGACTGCCTTGCAGAGACATTTACTGGGCGTCTTTTACACTTCTATGGAAGGGCACTCTATGTGCCTGGTGGGCGGGGATGTCCGGCCGGTGGAAGGCGGAGAGGGGCGGTCCCGGGCATCTCTTACACTTCTATGGAAGGGCACTCTATGTGCCTGTATGGGCAGGGATGTCCGGCAGGTGGGAGGCGGAAAGGGGCAGTCCCGGGCATCTCTTACACTTCTATGGAAGTGCACTCTATGTGCCTGTGTGGGCAGGGATGTCCGGCAGGTGGGAGGCAGAGAGGGGCGGTCCCGGGCATCTCTTACACTTCTATGGAAGTGCACTCTATGTGCCTGTGTGGGCGGGGATGTCCGGCAGGAGGGAGGTGGAGAGGGGCGGTCCCTGGCGGCTGACTGCTCGTATTGAAATGGCCACGCTGCGAGGCTCGCAGCGCAGCGGGGGGCCCTGTCCATACTCGCCCTGCTCATTTTTTCACTCGCCAAATGCGACCAGGCGAGCGTAAATTTTGAGGGCTGGTATATCCATCTGGTCCTGGGGATTTACCCGACTGTGTTGTTTTCAGAGCTGCATAAAATTCTTCCTCTGTAAATTCTGATTCCATTTTTTGCAACGACTCGATAGGGAGTTTGGGGAGCTGTGCTTGTTGCAAATAATGTAAAATTTTCCTATGTCTTTCCTTTATAGGTTCTGGGGTTAGTTTATCCCTCACATTGTACAGGTCTGTGTAAAAATCATGAAAAACCTGAGCAATGTGTGGTGCAGTGTATACATATTCCCCAGAGTGAGATTTATTTTAGGATTAAAGGTAGCTTTTTTTCCCCCCCCTGTAAGGAACAGGCCAACATTTTGTCTCCCCATTTGTACCATCTCTGAGACACGAGTTGGGAGCGCTTTTTAAGATCCAATTCAAGTAACAATTTTGAGCGCCTCCCGATTCCACGTAAGGTTTACCAAAGCAGCTCTATGCAAAGAACGTTTGTGTACCCTTTCCAGGTCAGCTGCCTGTCGTAATAACTCTGTCAGGTTTTTTTTTATGGCCCCCTATTCAATTAGCTTATCTCTCATATGCGCCTTATAGGCTTCCCATAAGATAGACTCAGATATTTCAGGGGACTTATTCTCTGCAAAATAATAGACCAGAGTGGTTGAAAGATCCGTATAATCTGATGTTTTAGAGAAAAGAGTCATTCAGCTTACAATTATAGGTGATGATAATGATCAACAAAAATATTATCTATTCTAGAATAAGAATCATGCATTTTATAATAATAATAATCACGTTCTTTGGGGTTTAAAACCCTCCAAACATCTACTAATTGGGTTTTATGTAACTTCTTTATATCAGAAAGGTCCCTACAAGAGATATTAAAACACCCACATGATGTATCCAATAAAGGGTCCATGGGCATGTTGATATTTCCTGCTAAAAAAGGTAACTCCCATAGCAAAATCTTTCAGTTTGGACAATATGCGAATGAGAAAGGTTGATTGTTTAGTATTTGGGCAATATATATTTACAAAGTACACTGTTTACAACCTACCGTGCCCCTAAGGAATAAAAAACTACCATAGTCATCATTTGATCTATTATAAATTATGTGAAAAGCCAATGGCAACACCTTTTGCCTTATTAGCATCTGATAGACTATAATACCAAATAGGATATTGCATAGAATTTATACGAGTTGATATACAGTGAGTTAGATGCTTTTTTTTCAAAAACACAATAGAGCAAGAGATACGTTGTAGTTCTCTTAATATCTGATGTCGTTTGCCCAAGGTTTTCAGTCCCCTAACATTATATGAAGTAAAGGTTAGTGCGGTCGTATGGCAAGAACGCATCCTTTGATGAGCAATCTATATCGCAGGAGAGAGAGAAAAAAAAGGAAAAAACCCACACAACACATTGTAGCCTAGCTATGCCACTCAGAAAATTGCAGTGGTAGATCCTATGGGTATTCAGTCCACCCGACCGCAATCGGGCATCCTGGCCCAATTATACAGCAGTGTGTCCGATCCCCAGATCCGAACAGGACTGGGGGATGATCAACAAAAACAGAAAAAGGCGCCCAAAGCGCACACAGAAAGGGGTGCCCCCCCAGTCCAAGAACTGACTGCAATATTAGAAAAAAATTACCAAATGAAAAAGGAATTCTACAATGTCACCAAGCACAAAAATCTTTTAAATGTTCCAACAACAGAGTGCTTGCAATCTTCTTTTCCTTAGATTTTCTTCCATGAAGACGTTCTCTTCCTCCATGTTGCATCGGGAAATACAGGATCAGTTACAGCAACTTCTTGCCAACTTGGCAGTTCCGTGGTTCACTATTTAGGTCCGCACAAAAATCCTGTAAGTCCTCTTTAAATCTGAGTGTTAAAGAGTGGCAATGTTTAATTGACACCAGGCATGCAGGCAAACCCCTGTGGTATGTAATGTCTTCAGAATGTAACTTGTCAAGAAGGGGTCTCAGCGCCCGTCGCCGTTCAAGTGTTTTCTTAGGTTTGGGAAGATAAATATTGGGGTGGCTTCAAAGTTTGCATTTACTGATCTGCGTTTTCAGCATAATTACGTTTTTATCTTCAAAGTAATGCAATCTACAGATAACATCCTCTGAAAATTTATGAAACAAAAAAAAAAAAAAACATCTTGTGGCTGTTCTATCACAACATTATGTGGTCGGTGGACTCTATAAATTCTGTCAAAACGTGTTTGACTTGGATTGCCCCAGTATGAGGTTCAAAATATTTTGAACCGCGCTTGGCAGGTCTTCCATCTTTAACCATCTCGGGTATCCCCCGCAAGTGGACATTATTCCTCCTATTCTCTAAATCTTCCATCTTCTATAACGCTGCTCTGTTGGCTGTTGTTAACTTTGCTACTTTTTCTTGGAGCTCCTTAATCTCCTCTTCTTGAGTATCTTGTCACTGTTCAATATCTTCAACACGTGAGAGGAGGTGGGAGAGGTCGGTGCGAACAGCAGACATCTCTCTCCTAATTGATTTTTCTACGGTTTGAAACATGCCTGCCAGTTCTTGCTTCAAACTCTGCATAAGCGATTGGTATTTCTGAATTCTGCTCCTCGCAGCATTCGAAGCCAGAGAAATGTCATCGAACTCCAATGAGAGGCAGCATGTAAAGATGGCGATCTACTAACCCTTTGCCCCTTGACAGCCAGATCTGCTCATTCTATCTGATCTCACTGTTTTTTTTATCTGAAGCTCTGTCCCCTGTCAAATATTTTTTCATTGGGCTTAATAATTTGCTGTCGGAAATGTAGCTGTTGTTTCTGCTTCGAAATCAGTACACACAAATCGTACACACGATCGGAATTTCCGACAATAAATGTTCGCTGTGAGCTTTTGGTCGGATTTTCCGACCGTGTGTAGGCTCCATCGGACATTTGCTGTCGGAATTTCTGACAACAAATGTTTGAGAGCAGGTTCTCAATTTTTCCGACAAGAAAAATTCCAACCGTGTGTAGGCATTTCTGACGCACAAAAGTGCTGCGTATGCTCGGAATCAATTTGACGCATGCTCGGAATCATTGTACTTTATTTTTCTCGGCTCGTCGTAGTGTTGCAAGTCTCCGCGTTCTTGACCATTGGAATTTCCGAGCAACATTTGTGCGACCGTGTGTAGGCAAGACAAGTATGAGCCAAAATCCGTCGGAAAAAAAAAACACGGTTTTGTTGTCGGAAATTCCGATCGTGTGTATGCGGCATTAGAGTTTTTATCTGACATCGATGCTTGTGAGAGAGCGGGGATGTAGCTGAGTGGGTCAGCATGTTACCCCGTTTTCCCTTTTTTCTCCTATCCTTTTTTCCTCCTTCTCTCCTCTCTTCCTTTTCTTTACCCTTTTTAACTTGACAGTAGGCTATAGATGGTAAAATAGTGAGGTTCATCTATCCTTTTCTTTCTCTTTCCTTTATGTACGCAAGATAGGATTCAGCATATACAGATATAGAATAGTTGGTAGTACTGATGCTAGTGCAAGCTATGATTTTATCACTCAGTCTCTCAACACTTTTATCAGACCATCATTTATTAACTATACAGTCTCAGCACTACTCAGCCCAGCTGGCCTCGGTACTCACACAGGTCCTAAAAGGTCTTCGGCTGATCTCGGGATCAGCAAATCCTGGCTCTTCTCGGCAGTTTCAAAGCACCAGTGTCAGCAGAGCAGCAGTGCGGTATCCAGAGCGGCACTCCTTGGCTCCGGCCACGTGACCCACGGCCGGCTCCTCGGGTCTCGGGAACAATTGACAGCGCTCAGTGACACCTGGCCACACATCCCCAGGAGAACAGCAAAGCTCAAAAGATGGCGAACACAAATGGCGCCACAGCTCTGGCAGCCCGTGCAGCTCCAACACCCCAGCAATGCACCAGCTCCTGCCCAAGAACAAGGGGAGTCCACTCGGGGGCAACAAAAATTGGAAAAATTGTGTCTCCTGTGTATGAATGTAAGAGGTCAGCCAACCCTCATCCCTGAAACCAAGTAGGAAAAAATCACTCAAAGTGAAGGCAGCTGAGAAAGACATAGTTACATTCTGGCACTAAGTGGGGGGCCGTGGTCCTGTATGATGCCGAGTGAGCATACCTGAGAGGTACCAAGGGCTCTCCACTCCAATGCTGGCTGAGACTTCCTCCACCCGAGTGGCTGGGGCTGTTTCCCCCAAGTAGAAAAAAATCACTCAAAGAGTGCAGATCCTCTTATGGGACTTTAAATTGGGTAGCTGTATAACCTCATAGATAGTTGTATACCAAAAAGTTATTTGTAAAATGTTTATTGAAAAAGGTAAAAAATCGCTACCATAATACATGACATATCAAAGATATAGGCAAAAAAACGGAAGAGACACAATGCACAGATAAAAATTGTAGACAAGTTGTAACAATTCATAAACCAGCCCTGTCAACATGCATATGACAGATAAGAACCCAATGTTTTGAGGTTGTAAAGGGTAAACCTCTTCTTCAGGGGTAGGTAGTTGCACTGAAACAACAATTATATCTGTAATCAGAAGAAGGAAACAAAAAGGGAAGAGAAAACAAAAATTGTAAGAGCAAGCCATGTAACCAGTGTTCATCATTTGACCACAAACACATACATTTGTTTATTATATATATTAAATCATTGTAGTACTAACCATAGACGCATTGTGTGCATAAAAACAAACATCTGTAGCTTATCTTAAAAGAAATAAGGAGTGTGGCAGGAGATGATCAAAGGAAGGTTCCCACATCCAACAGAGCCGAGAGGGACAGCCACAGAGCCTGAGAGATGGTAAGTACCCCAGCCACTGCAGTTTCACAAAGGGCGCTTCGGACCGTCCAATGACTCCCAAGGCCAAGAAGGGCTGCCTGTACGACCAGAGCAGGCCAAACAACCACTCACGTCCCTGAATATAAAATGCAGTGCATTAAACTCTTGTTTGCAAATGGACTAAGGAAAGCCAAAAAGTAACAAAGTTAGGGGAGAAGCCTACCTAATACAGTCTCACTGTCCCAAATGAGCCACACAATAGAGATGGTAGAACTTGGCAACCAGATGGAGAGTGGGAGGTGGATCCCTTTGGTATAAGCAACAAATTGTATATTGCAGTTCTAAATAGAAGGATATATAAAGGGAGAGGAAAAGGAAGGGTTTTAGTGTGCCTTACACAGTCCACATAGTTCACCATAGGTAGCAGAGTATTAGCTTACCTGGTTGTACCAAAAGGTGCTCCCAGGGTAAGGAGCCAATCACCTCAGTGCTAGCAGCAGGAGTGCCTGTTGAGGTTCTATATATAAATATATACAAAAAGAAAAGAAAGGGGGATGAAGGATTCAAGTGTCCTTACATGTCCAATGAGCCTAGCACGAGTGGCAGAATGATGACTTACCTAGCTGGACCAAGGATGTCAGGAAAGGTTCCATCCACTGGTGTTATTTATTATTTGGCTTGCAGTACTGTGGTCCACCAGCAGGTGTCTCCTGGCAGTGTGGAACTGTCAGGAGAATTTCTCCCTGCTGGTATTATGTTATCATTTGGACGCAGTACTGGTCTCCACCAGCGGATGGATCCTGGCAGTGTGGAGCAAACTGATCTTTCAGCGCTCAGGTGTGACTTGAAGCCAATTACAAGCCTCCTATTTATACCCGGCAAGTACAAACACACCTCCCCCTGGTATATCTCTAACTGACCTAGGACCTGTGATCCCGACTTTGAGCCTGCACCTCTCCTGACCCGACCTGATCTGATCCCCATCCTGAGCCCCATCCTGAGCCTATCCATCCGTCCTCTCCCTGTCTTGTTTGTTCCCTGTCCCCATCTGCTTACTCCCTGTGTATGACCTTGGTCTGGCTACGTTTATGCTTTTGGAACACTCTTTTGTCAATCTCCTGATCTGCTGTGTATGACCTCGACCTGGCTTTTACTACGATTCTGGTATCTCCCACTATTGTGTATTTGCCTATAGTCACTGTTTTGGTTGATTTATTGCACTGTGTTCTGTTGGAGGTGGTTGTATGTTTGTTCACTTACCTTAATAAACTGTTATATTTTTACCTACACCCATTTGGTCTCCTCTGTGCAGTCACACAGTCTGGTCTACCAGCCTTCTCTGACAAAGGATTTCTCATGTGTGGCGGTATTGCTGACAGGAGTGAGTGGCTATGAAGTGCTTCCATTTATATGCTGGATGTCCTGTTGATAGGACCAATTGGGCAGGTGAGTGGGGCGGGGAGTCTAATAGGGTGGATCGAGGACACGCCCCCCGAATTCGGCGGCGCGCGGCGGCGCCTCGCTCCATGTGATCCAGCTGGAGGGAGGAAACAAAAGGACAGACAGCCTCCGAGAGGAGGACGTCTGAACGTGGGTGCGTCACTCCCCTGCAAACCAAGTCGCAGGAAGTTGTTAGAATTGTTTTTTTTGTGTGTCTATTAGGACACTGATTTTTAATATGGCTCCCGAGCACATGTACTAACTTGTTGTTATATCCTTTTGTTCTAACTAACCTCATAAGTAATATATGAATAACAGATTGTACGGGAAGGTCTGTTTGAGAATAAACGTGCCAGTCTGTGCCAGGTACCTGCAGACCTTCTTTAGCCAATAAGAAGTGTTATCGTTGTTTCATTGTAAGTATGAGAAGGTGGGGGCTCCCTCCTTCTCACTCACTTTTGCTTTCTCTCTCACTTTGTAAGCATCACGAAAATTTATTATTGCATATCACTTTCAAACACCTGGATTTCGATCGATTACAAGGAAAGAAATAACCTAACATTTTTGGTCCCGCGAGCCTGAATCAATGGATGGAGCCCTTGGGTCTACTGGTACCGACAGAATCCAGTGAGTATTGGACCTCAAAAGCTCACTGAGAAACCCCACTCACGTTAGTGTTAAACAGGGAATGGGACTTAGTCTTTTGGTGTTTGAAAGGGTAAGATAATTTAAATTGCTTCTCATTCTTTTCTAAGTCTCTTCTCTCCTCTCTGGTTTGTTCTGTGTGTTTTGTCTATGTGAATTGTGGTACTGACATTGGTATTGATCGTATAATAATCTTGATAATCCAATTTCGAAGACAGAGGCATTTGGGGACGTTGCCTAAGGTAAAATAAACGTCACCCGCTGTCCGGACAGATAAAAAAAAGATTTGAGGTATACCAAAACATCAGAGGTTGATTGCCTGACTTCTTCGGAGGTTGAATGCCCGGTGGTTTCAGCGCTAGTTAGCGGAGTGATCTAGAAAGACCACAAAGTTAACTCTCTGTGTGTTTTAGTTTCTTCTTTCTTATGTTTAACCTTTCTGTTGACGCTGTAACTTTATTGAACAACGGTAGAACTGAGCCGAGGGTCGCTAGTCCGGTGTTTTATAAGATAATGTGAGACCCACTAATGCTGACAGTGAGGGTCAGTTAATGTTACTGTGATACAGTCCGGTGGGCTCCCGGCCAGAGAGACACGAAACTCACATTGAGCAGAAATGTGGCCACAGTAAGACACTGTTATGCTTAATTATTCTGCTCTCTGTGGCGAGTAATTAGTCGGTGTCTGGGGTCCATTGGCTAAAGGAGTCTGATGCTGTTGATGATATGGTGAAATTGAGTGTAAACTAGAGTAATGCTGATGTTACACAGTTTGAGCCCAAAAAAAAAAACTACTTTACCTGTTTCAGAAATAAAGAGCCGATAATAATTATCAATGCTAATACCAGCAGAAGGAGTTATGATCAACCTGGGTTTCTGTGTATGTAAATTTTTATGACAGGGTTGAATAAGGTAATTAAATATGTACAATATTGGATTTAAAAAAAAAAGGATGTCACGTGATGAAACTAACTAGTTATGAGCCTGTCAAAGTTAGAGAATTAGACCAGGCAATGCAAGTGTTATCTAAATGTTTGAGAAGCAGGAAATCAATGCTACGTATGGATGATTGTAAGATACTGATGAGACTAGCCTGCTATCTTTTGCATGGGGTTCTGTGAAAGAAGGGAGTAAAGTGCCCCTCCCTTCAAATTCCTGTGTGAGAAGACTGTCTGTAAAATGTTAATTCTTGACTAGCTATGAAATTACTAGTAGAACATGTGACCGGGTTGATTTGGTATTTTAGCATGCCAGAATATTAAAGTAACTATGCAAGTTAAAAACTAGTGGTTGGACAAGGAAGCACATGCCAAATGTTATCAGTAGGTTATTGATGGTTTTAAGCAGTACATAGAAAACATGGAAGTGATTTGCAGTATAAAGAAAGTGAACAGAATATTGTAGAATTATTATCAAGTGGCTTGATGGATGTTTTGATTTAATGGTAGGAAAGCTGTGAAAGGGTGTCAGGATTTGGTGGATAAGCTTAAATTAGGACCCGGAGATCAAAAAAGATATGGGTTAGAGATAGCGCAGCAGTGACTTGAACACGCTAGGATCAGAGCACAGGGAAAAAGAACAAAAGAAAAATGCCAAGCCCAAATGCCCCTAGTGGACAAAGAGGATGATTTCATTTGTTGCACCCAGAGACCACCTTCTTATAATGGTCCTCCCCTTCAAGTGTAAGCCACTGCGCAGAGTACCACCCTCCCTGTGACATCCACCTCTGTCAGAGGAACCACCTCTGAACAAGACCCCAACCCTACTTCCTCAATCTCTCCAGACAGTAGCACAGCCTCGGAGATGAACAGATCGATCCTTGAAACTTTAACCAACACCATAACCTATGCACCAGGTGCCCCAGCAGGGGCCAAAAGATTAAGTAAACCTCCTATGAGGTATGGTGTAGATGATGGTGAGGAATACCCCTTGATAGAAGTCCCGTACCCCAGGGGAGGACAGGCGGACAGGGGCGAGGGGACCCATTGCCTCCAGATAGCCTAGACTTAAGAAACAGGTTGACTGCCTTACTGAATAGATGCCAGCTTAGATGGGTACAACGGACTGATGGGCAGAAAATAAATATGACAATACTCTTGACACAACCTCACTTAACGATACAGAGGTGTACTACATTAAACCCATCCACACTGCTACCACTTCCTACTGATGGTCATAAACATGACTGTACTGCTGCCATCACTAAAAAGGTACTGCCACAAAGTGATTTGAAAAATGTACCGTTATCTAACCCTGACATGACACTTTTTGTTGATGGCTCCAGTAATAAAATCCAGATGGCACAAATACAACTGGATATGAAGTAGTGACACAGGATGAAATCTTAGAAGCTAGGCCATTACCAAAACATTATTCAGCACAAGTAGCAGAACTTGTAGCACTGACAAGAGCATGCATACTATCAAAAGGAAAATCCGTAACCATATACACTGATAGTCAATATGCATTTTCAACAGTACAAGTTTTTGCACAACAATGGGAAAACAGGGGGATGGTGACCTCTAGTGGTAAGCCAAATTCACACACAGACCCCATCTAGAAGGGAAATAAAAGGGCAGATGAAGCGGCCAAAATAGCGGCACAAGAAACACATTAAAGTAATGACAGAACTGGAAATCATAGAGATAGATCATACAGTCCTTACTGATATGCAGCAGAATGCACTTCCCAGGGAGAAACAATATTGGAAAACAAAAGGTTGCACAATAATAGATAATATTTATACATCACCTGAAGGAAAACCGGTATTGCCAAAATCCCTATTTAGGTATGCAGCAGTGTTGACACATGGAGTAACTCATGTGTCAAACAGGGGGTTGACTGAGATGTTAAATGGGGTATGTACAGCCTATGGTTTCACTAACTACTAAAAAAACAAAACGTTTTGTTCTCAATGCATTATATGTGCAAGAGACAATGATCAAGGAGGCATAAGGCCACGGAAAGGGAAGTTCGCCACACCGCAATATCCATTCCAACACATTAGTATGGATTTTATTGAATTGGATAAATGTAAAAGGGAGAAAAATATTGTTTGGTAATCATAGATGCTCTGAATATTCCCAACGGGAAGTGCGGATGCACAGACTGTGGCCAAAGCATTACTAAGAGCTATAATTCCTAGGTTTGGAATCCCTGAAAAGATCTACAGCCATAATGAATCCCATTTTGTAAATAAAACTATACAACATTTGACAGAAGTGATAGGTATCCAAGTAAAAAAAAAAAACATTGCTCCTACCACCCCCAATCAGCTGGATTGGTGGAGAGACACAATGGGATCCTGAAAGATAAGCTGAGAAAAGCCAGGGAAAGAAACAGGTAAAAATTGAATGTACTGCCTACCATTAGCTGTGACTACCATGCATATTACACCCACACAGGAAGGTTTGAGCCCATTAAATGATACATGGAAGGCCATATAGAATACCCTTACTACTAAATGAAACACCAGTTGAAGAATCTGAACGTACTTTAGGAGAATATATGTCTAACCTGTTGAAACAAAGTAGTGAGGTCTGTTCTATTCCAGAAGGTTCAATCCAAGGAGAAGGGAAAATCCATATTGGAGACTGGGTCCTGATAAAAGTATTAAAAAGGAAACATTGGCACTTGCCTAAGTGGGAGGGGCCATATTAGGTTCTTCTCACCACTCCCACGGCAATAAGGATTGCAGAGCGGTCTACCTGGATTCACCAGTCCCATTGCAAAAAGGTTTTACAGGCAGAGCAGGGTCAGTTGGCGACAGAGCTCTAGTAAGTCCGGCTACAAAGGGAGGTCCTACAGAAGGTGGGGCTTATCTCAAACCGGTGAAGACTCCCTCACCTTACCCCCTGGGGCTCTGTAGCTGGTTAGGATGAAAAGGATAGTAATTGTCTTGGGTCTACTGGTGAGTCTAGGGGAGAAGTCCATACGGGAGGCAGAAACTGGAAAAAAAAGGAACCTCTAGAATGGGCAAGTACGGGGAAGGCTTTGAACTTAATCTTCATAGAAGGGGTAACTAGTACCATTTTAGTTGATTTTTTGATAGCCTTTGTTTGGATGGTGATTTTATGGTTGCATCCATTTCTGACCCTGCTGAGATACATCACATTATTAAGTTTAGTGGGAAGGATGAGGAGCAAAGGTTTATGCTCATCTGAAAGACCAGCCACATGAAGAAAAATATGGTGACAAGGGCATAGATGGGACTGGTGCCAGTACTTTAGCATTAAGTTCAACTGAGAGGTGTCCAATTTGTCTGAAAAGCCTTTCCCTGAAGGTTGGCTTTCCAGAAGATTGTTGTCACGTTTTCTCTTCCTCCTGCCCTGTTGACCGCAAACCCTTTCAAGCCATGTATAAAATAGATCCGGTTGGTGGATGCACCAAGATCCATGCTGTGGCAGGAGCAAAAAGAAAACTGCAGCTGCAACCTGTGCCAGTGGTGCTGTACAAAAGAGAAGATATGCTTTGGAATGGATGTTATGAAGCAATACTGCTTGAATTAGGAGAAATAGAAGTGAAAAGATGTACTACAATCAAGTCTGACAGCTTTTTCCTAGAGACAGAAGAATACCTCGAAGAGGAGGGTGACCACATTTGCTTAAAACTTATGGATGAAGAAATGCAGCAAATCTCCCCAGTAAAGGACACTCCTCTTGAAAATTCTGATCTGATCCTGTTTGCAGAAGGTTCAGGCTTATACAAAGATGGAGTTCCAAGAATGGCATATGCGGTGACAACATTGGAGGAAGTGATTGAGACCCAACTACTTCCTTCATCACTTTCAGCGCTGGTTGCCAAAGTGGTAGCACTCACAAGAGCCTGTGAGACCACAAAGGATCAAACAAACAACACCTACACTGATAGCAAGCATGCTGTCGAAGTAGTCCATGATTATGGACCCATAAGGAAGAACAGAAGATTCACAACTGCTGCAGGAGAACCAATTCAAAACTGGAAATATGTTCAAGAACTTTTTGAACCAGTCACCCTCCCAAAGGAAGAAGCCATCCTGAAGGTCAAGGCACATACTGGAGGACAACCCATGGAAGAAAAAGGAAAACAGTTGTCTGATCATACTGCCAGAAGGACTGCTGAAATACCAATGGAAGCAATCATGACCCTAATCACTGATTTTGCAAAGGAAGAAGAAGCCTGTAACAGATTGAAGGAAAAGAAGAGAACAAATATTGAAAGTAAAGGAACTGATTACGAAATTGCAAGAATCTGCACCTGATGATTGGTATAAAATCATGTAAAGGAACGGAGCAAAGGAGGATCAAGATGGACTCTTGTGCAAGGAAAATGGAATATGTATCCCATCTCAAATGGAGAAGATGATCATGCCACTAGCCCATGGACTGAGTCATGTATGCCCTAAGGCAATGGAGAGAAACATAAACAAGGCTGGATGGTTTATTCGATACTCTAGAAATGCATGTCAAGACTTTGTTGAGGGATGCATAATCTGTGCTAAACATAACTCAGGAAAACCGACCAGAGTAACGCAAAGACATTTGGCCAAGTCACCATTCCTGTTCCAAAGACTTCAGATTGATTTAATCCAATTGCCCAAATCAGGCCAATATCAATATGTTTTGTTGTGCGTAGACATGTTTTCAAGCTGAATAGAAGCCTGACTGGTGGCTAAAGCAAATGCCAAGACAACAGAAAAGAAGCTCATTTCCGAAATAATATGTCGTTTTGGAGTCCCTGAAACCATTGAAAGCGACCGAGGAACACATTTCACTGGACAGATCATGCAAATTAAATGCAAGGATTTGGCAATTGAGCAGGCCTTCCATGCCCCTATAATCCTCAGAGTTCAGGGAAGGTAGAAAAATATAGTGGAATCATTAAAGACAGGCCAGCTAAATCAATGCAGGAAAAGGGTAGATGGGTCAGTAAAGAAACAATGGCTATAACTGTTACCTCAGGTTCTTTACAACATCAGGATTACCCCTACTCATAGGTCAGAGAACTTGGGCCCTTATAAGATTTTGTTTGGGGGCCCACCTAAGATAGGGTTGTATTTTCTACATCAGAATGCTTTATTGTATAATGATTTTTTTTTTTTATGTTATTGTCTAATACAACCAACTAACTGTCATGCACAAGTTTGTTTTTGATCCAGATCAAGTAACTAGAACATATGATTTACAGCCATGTGATTGGGTCCTAGTAAAATAACATGTGAAAGTACCTTTGGGATCAAAGTCTGAAGGACCCTACCAAGTGTCCCTGACAACTGCTACAGCTGTAAAGTGACGTGGATACATGGCAGCCATTGCAAGAACGTACAGCTAATTTCAAAAGATGAGTAAACTACTGGTATGCCTTTGCTTGATCTTAGCAGTCAAGGCTATAGAGGAAAAATTACCTGTACAAATTACACATGCTAACAGACATAAGGAGTCATTTGAGTAATTACTAAATATGTTCACATAGGCCGGACAGTTTTTTTAAAAAAAAGAGGCACACACCTAGTACTCATTTACTTTCATTTTGAGTTTAAGCAAAACAAGGCTGCCCAAAAACTAATATGTCAAGAATATCACAAATGTTCTATTATTGTGAAAATATATTTTATGCTAAATATAACTTAAGACCTTTTGGAATATTCCCTTGTTTAGTAAGGGAAAGAGGTATACAATGTGACATTATGATAGGAAATATAAAAAACTCAGATTACACTTTGTTTAGAAATGGTAAATTTTCATGGATTCAACAGATATTTGTTTGTCCTCATAGGAATCATAGTTGTTGGATTACTTGCTAATTTGTTTTTTAGGTGTGCTAAATGTGGAAAAAAATAAAATTACTACAATGGCAGTTAGAACTGAGGGAGATGACACCAGGGAAGAAATAGAGTGTTATCAGATAGTCAGATTAGCAGATTCGTATGATGCCAAGATGGGTGATATGAATGAGTATCCACATACACCCTATTGATTTGGAACAACTGTTGGGGCGCTTTGACCAGACAGACCCCCACCCACCTTTAAAAATAAATCTGACAAATTTCCACCATTGAACAATAATTCCAATGTATTAGCATTTGTTAAATTAGTGGGAGGTGACATATGCAAACTTAAAGGGACATATCGTGGGCAGGACAACCTATTAGGGATTGAAAGACAAGCATTAAAATTATTCAAACAACATCCAGAAATCACAATAAAGCCCTCCGCCAAGGGGTGCAATATTGTGATTATGGACAATTTTATGTATATTGAGATGTGCAGCAAAATCCTGCGAAATAAAAAATGGTATTGCCAAATTAGTGCAAACAAAATCAACAAATTTAATCAGGAATTTTATTCCTTGGAGGATGCTGCACATACACAGAACATTCAAAAAAAATCAGAATGGGAGTTTATTAGAACTAAAATACCTAAAATCCCGACGTTCTATTCACTCCCCAAACTACATAAATGTATCAAATGTCCGTCCGGTAGGCAGATCGTGTCCGGTAGGCCGATCGTGTCCATTAACGGATCTCTCACAGAAAATTTGAGCACATTTGTGGGTGGTCATCTACGTCCCTATGTTACTGAACTACCCAGCTACATTTGTGACACACTGCATCTGTTACAGATCTTGGATGGTATGTGTATTGCCCCCACGTTAGTAGCCATTGACGTCGAGGCACTATACAGCTCCATACCCCATGATAGGGGTCTGGCCTGTATTGGACACGTTCTTTCCTAAAATAGTCGGTTTGAACGCAAAATCAGCGAATTTTTGCTATGGCCCCCTTCATGAGCAGCACCGGGCTTTGGTACAGATACATAGATGACATTCTTCTCGTGTGGGAGGGGCCTCGGGACCAATTGGATCCTTTTTTGGCCCATCTTAATCAAAACAACTTCAACCTAACGTTTACAATGGCCTGGAATGAGTCATCCATTACTTTTTTGGATGTCACTATTCATAAGGATAAAACTGGTCATTTAAGCAGTAGCCTCTAGGGTTGAGCGAACCCGAACTGTAAAGTTCAGGTTCATACCGGACTTTTGGGTTTTTGTTACCCGGACCCAAACCCGAACAATTTACTGTATGTTCGGGTTCGAGTTAGGTGTTCGGCAATGTAATAGCGCATTTTAAAAAGCTGCAGGGCAGCCAATCAACATTTGTTTAACTCGTGTGCCCTTAGAAGCCTTCACAACCATGCCTACTAATGGCATGGCTGTCATTGGCCAGTGCAGTATGTGACCCAGCCTCTACATAAGCTAGAGGCACATAGCACAGCATGTCACTCTGCTTTAGATAGTGTAAGGAAAGGTTGCTGCTGCTGCTTTGAGGGAGAGAATTAGATAGGAGTCCTGATTCAGAAATCAAATTACTCAGCGATCTACCTTGATTTTGTTGTGTGGGTGCAGTGCACAATCTTTTTACCCTGCCCTGAGCCCAGTGCCAGAGAAAAGATAACTTTTATCCGTCTGTTAGTTAGGTTGGTGTCGGCGGGCATTTTATGCAAGCTCAGTGCACCAGCATTGCATATGTTACAGTGAGATGCACCCTTTAGATACTGTTGGTCTATTCTGCTATTCTAAAAACACCCATTTAGGGCAAAAAAAAATATATATTTTGCTGTGTTTCCTGCATATCTGTATTTAGTGAGATACACACTTTAGATACTGTTGTTTTATTCTGCTATTCCAAAAAACAAAATTTAGGGCAAAAAAAATTTTTGGGCAACGCTTTCTGCATATCTGTACGTGTGAGATACACACTTTAGATACTGTTCTCCTATTCTGCTATTCAAAAAAAAAAAAATTTAGGTCAAAAAATATTTTTTTGCTGCGTTTTCTGCATATCTGTACCTGTAAGATACACCCTTTAGATACTGTTGCTCTATTCTGCTATTCTAAAAACACCCATTTAGGGCAAAAAATAATATTTTGCATTGTTTCCTGCATATCTGTACATGTGAGATACACACTTTAGATACTGTTGTTTTATTCTGCTATTCAATGAAAAAAAAATTTAGGGCAAAAAAAATATTTTTGGTGCGTTTTCTGCATATCTGTACCTGTGAGATACACCTTTTAGATACTATTGCTCTATTCTGCTATTCAAAAAAAACACATTTAGGGGAAAAATCTTAAATTGCGACTGTATCTGTACGTATGAGGTACACCCTTTAGATACTGTTGCTCTATTCTGGTATTAAAAAAAAAACACATTTAGGGCAAAAAAATATATTTTGCAGTGTTTCCTGCATATCTGTACCTGTGAGATACACACTTTAGATACTTTTGTTTTATTCTGCTATTCCAAAAAAATGCAGCGGCAGCTGGGCCTGAGGTGGATAGCAGTTTGGCGCATGTCCTTCCACCACCGAGGATTGCAGGGCGCTTCAGTTTGCCTCCTGTTGCTTACTCCTCCTACTTCGCTTCCTCATCCTCTACCGCCTCCTCATCCGGTCAGCGTAACACCTTCACCACCAACTTCAGCACAGCCAGGGGTAAAAGACAGCAGGCAGTTTTAAAACTTTCCTGTTTGGGGGAAAAACCCCACACCACGCAGGAGTTGTGGAGGGACATGGAACAACAGACCGATGAGTGGTTGGTAGCAGTGAGCCTCAAGCCCGGCCTGGTGGTGTGTGATAATGGGCGAAATCTCGTAGCAGCTCTGGGCCTAGCCGGTTTGACGCACATCCCTTGCCTGGCGCATGTGCTGAATTTGGTGGTGCAGAGGTTCCTTAAAAATTACCCCGATATGCCAGAGCTGCTGCAGAAAGTGCGGGCCGTCTTTCGGCGTTCTCACCCTGCTGCTGCTCGACTGTCAGCGCTGCAGCATAACTTCCCACTCACCACCTCATATGTGACGTGCCCACAAGGTGGAATTCCACCTTGCACATGCTGGCCAGACTGTGCGAGCAGCAGCAGGCGATAGTGGAGTTTCAGCTGCAGCACGCACACGTGAGTCGCTCTGCGGAACAGCACCACTTCACCACCAATAACTGGGCCTCAATGCGAAACCTGTGTGCCTTCTTGCGCTGTTTCGAGTACTCCGCCAACATGGCCAGTGCCGATGATGCCGTTCTCAGCGTTACTATCCCAGTTCTATGCCTCCTTGAAAAAACGCTTCGGGCGATGATGGAAGAGGATGTGGCACAGGAGGAGGAGGAAGAGGGATCATTTCCAAGGCTTTCAGGGCAGTCATTCACAAGAGGCTCCGAAGGTGGGTTCCTGCACCAACAAAAGCCAGGTACACAATTGTCCAGCAAGGGCACAGTTCTGGAGGATGACGAGGTGGAGGAGGAGGAGATGGAGGAGGAGGAACCATGTTCACAGCAGGGTGGCACCCAGACCAGCTCATGGCCATCACTGGTGCGTGGCTGGGGGGATACAGAGGACACAGACGATACACCTCCCACAGAGGACAGCTTTTCGTTGCCTCTGGGCAGCCTGGCACACATGAGCGATTACATGCTGCTGTGTCTCCGCAACGACCGCCGAGTTGCCCACATTCTAACTGGTGCTGATTACTGGGTGGCCACGCTGCTGGATCCCCGTTACAAGGACAACGTACCATCCTTAATTCCCTCACTGGAGCGTGATCTTAAGATGCGCGAGTACAAGCGCACGCTGGTAGACGCGCTGCTGGTGGCATTCCCACCTGACACAGTGGAAGCACAAGGCGAAGGCAGAGGAGGAGGAAGAGGTCGCCAACGCAGCCGCGGCACCGCCAGCACCTCAGAAGGCAGGGTTAGCATGGCCGAAATGTGGAAAAGCTTTGTCAGCACGCCACAACAACCAGCACCTCCAGCTGATATGAACGTCTTAGCAGGAGGCAGCATTTCACCAACATGGTGGAGCAGTATGTGTGCACACGCCTACACGTACTGAATGATGGGTCGGCCCCCTTGAACTTCTGGGTCTCCAAATTGGGCACATGGCCTGAGCTTGCCCTTTACACCTTGGAGGTGTTGGCCTGCCCTGCAGCCAGTGTATTATCTGAACGTGTATTTAGCACGGTAGGGGGCGTTATCACAGACAAGCGCAGCCGCCTGTCTAGACCCAATGTGGACAAGCTCACGTTCATTAAAATGAACCAGGCATGGATCCCACAGGACTTGTCCGTACCTTGTGCAGAATAGACATATATACCGGCCTTACCCAGCCATTGTTGTATTTTTGATCTTTCTCACTCTTTTGGGGTGTACACTAATTTAAAAAAAAATTCAATTAAAAACAAAAACCAGTGTTGGCTACCTCGTCCTCCTTCACCGCCACTTCCACCTACACCGCCACATCCACCGCCACCTCAACCTCCTACTCCATATGGACCTCGTCCTCCTAGGCTAAGATTTTTATTTTTTATTTTTATGTATTTTATGTTATTTAAAGTTATTTCCCTATCCAAATTTGTTTGCAGAGCACTTGCCATGCTCTTAACAACATTTTGCTGCCATTACTTTTTTAGAGCCATTTTAGTCCTCAAAAGTTTGGGTCCCCATTAACTTCAATGGGGTTCGGGTTCGGGGTCAAGTTCGGGTCAAGTTGGGTCAAGTTCGGGTCCCGAACTCAAACTTTTTTTGCGAAGTTCGGCCGAATCCGTCGAACCCGAACATCCAGGTGTCCGCTCAACTCTAGTAGCCTCTATAGAAAACCAACTGCAGGCAATTCTATCCTACATGCCAGCAGCTTTCATCCAAGAGCTTTGATAGCATCAATCCTGTATAGCCAATATCTAAGGATACGTAGAAATTGCACTGACAGTCAGACTTTCAAGAAGGAAGCAGACTCCTTGAGAGAAAGACTGTCCTTACGTGGCTATTTGAATACCTGCTTGAAAAAGGCCTATAAGAGAGCAACTACTAAAACACGAAATTACCTTCTATACAATCCATCATCAAAAGTCAGCAAAACTAATCCTATCTCCATCATAACTAGGTTCTCAAACCAACATGAGACCATAAAAAGGATTACCAAAAGATATTGGCATGTCCTCACCATGGACCCCACTATCGGCCCGTATGTGACAAAAGATCCATCCTTCACCTTCAAAAGGGCCAGATCCCTTAGGGACCTTTTGGTCTCGAGTGAATTCAACAGCTCTGGCAGACGGTGTCCATGCAAAAATCCAGGTACATTTACCTGTGGAGGATGCTACTACTGCCGTTTCATCAACACTTCTCGCAATGTAATCCTGCCCAATGGGGATCGCTATGAACCCAGACATTACGCAAACTGTCAGACAGCGGGTGTTGTGTATCATCTCCTGTGTGAATGCTTTTGCTTTTACATAGGAAAGACTATACAACAGTTCTGGCAGCGAGCGTACCGTCAGATTTTATTCATGAAGGCCTGCAATCCGAGTCTCCCACTGGGTAGGCATGTGACTGATTTTCCTGACGGACGTTTTCCAAATATTACCTTTATTATCCTGGATAGGATACACCCAGGGATGAGAGGAGGTGACACCAATAAACTTATATTACAATCAGAACAGAGGTGGATTTTTTGATTAAATGCCACCAAACCTCCAGGGCTAAATGGGGCCATATCTTTTAGGCCGTTCCTGGAGGGCTTCTCGTCAGGCGTCTCTGAATGGGAACCTCCCGACCAATAATTTTGAAAACATATCCATTAATCAGTCCTGGCTTTCCCTTTGGATCTAGACGAAGATTGCCTCCATCTGGCCTCCAAATTACAATAATACACTTTTTCCTATCTCCTGACACATTTCTAGTAGGTGATGAAGAACTGATATTGCCTCTTATAGAAGCGTGTAAATAATAATATGTTCAACCCTCGTGGTTGATTGATATAGTGTACCTTTTATTTGTATTCTATCTATTTGTCGGGCGGAACGAGCGGCAAGCTGACATCACCGCCCACCACTGCTCGATCTCCAGACGGACGGGTCTGCCTGCTTGCCTCCGGCCGGCGCAGCGGGCTTCAGGCTTTTTTGTCAACTACTTTTGTGAGTGCAATATTTATTATCCTTATGTTTTAACAATAAATGCCAAAGGTTTTACACTATGGGAGCATCTGTTTTCCTTACATGCCATACCATTGCTATTGGTTCACTGTCATGGAGTATGCTGATTAGCGAGGCTGCGGATTGAAGGTGCTACTGTCATCTAGCTGAGATTCATTACAAGCCTCTTCGGGTCCTCCATCATAGGGGACCACGGGGCTCTGGTAAGCGGATTTATTTGTCATATGGTGGTGGAATCACTTTGGTTTCGGTCCACATCTGAAGAGTCTGGACTTCACTGGATTTATGCACGGGTGGATTTTTCATTTATTGGCATTACACCCAGATCATCCATTCATGAACTTTTTATGTTTTCAATTCATTGAGTTTATTCACATTTCACTTTTATCCATTGTTTATTCATTGATTCATTGAATTTGACCTCTATGTTTATTACTTTGAATTTAGGGTCATCCATGGTAATTTATGTGGTATTTTTCAGATTTACCACATAGCACCCATACACTGGGTTTTATGATTTAGGTTTAGCGCAACTTTATTTTTTCTATCTATTTGTGTGTAGGGGATTTCTTTCAGTGTTTCCCTGTAATTTTTTCTCCCTTTATGGTTCTTACCTCCTGTAATATTTATACAATATAACAATGTAAAGAGCACCATTTTCCTGGAACGTTTTTCATGTTTAATACCATAATGTGTGGTCACCATTCCAGCAGCACTGTAGTCTTATATGTTTATAACCATGTATTCATTAGATGATCATTGGCTCCCGCTCTCCAACTGTGGACCCTCTGGGATTCTTGCTACCCTGGACCTCATTTGCCCTGCATCTTTCACTCGGCGCAGGTAGGGCCGCTCTACGTCCTTGACGTATTCGGCCCTTATTTCCGTCTTTTTATGTGGCCTTGGTCTCCATGGCTACCGTATATCCGTCCCTGCGTCGCGGGACTTCGACGCGGGACGCCGTCACCTAGCGACACTTCCTGCTACTGGTTTGCAGGGGAGTGACGCACCCACGTTCAGACGTCCTCCTCTCGGAGGCTGTCTGTTTTTTGTTTTCTCCCTCCAGCTGGATCACATGGAGCGAGGCGCCGCCGACGTACTCGGGGGGGGCGTGTCGTCGATCTGCCCTATTCGACTCCCCGCCCCACTCACCTGCCTAATTGGTACTATCAACAGGACGTCCAGTATATAAATGGGGGCACTTCATAGCCACTCACTCCTGTCAGCAATACCGCCACACATGAGAAATCCTTGGTCCAGCTAGGTAAGTCATCTTTCTGCCACTCGTGCTAGGCTCATTGGACATGTAAGGACACTTGAATCCTTCATCCCCCCTTTCTTTTCTTTTTGTATATCTTTATATATAGAACTTCAACAGGCACTCCTGCTGCTAGCACTGAGGTGATTGGCTCCTTACCCTGGGAGAACCCTTTGGTACAACCAGGTAAGCTAATACTCTGCTACCTATGGTGAACCCTTCCTTTTCCTCTCCCTTTATATATCCTTCTATTGTTGCTTATACCAAAGGGATCCACCTCCCACTCTCCATCTGGTTGCCAAGTTCTACCATTTCTATTGTGTGGCTCATTTGGGACCACACAATAGAGACTAATATATGTGTTTGTGGTCACATGATGAACACTGGTTACATGGTTTGCTCTTACAATTTTTGTTTTCTCTTCCCTTTTTGTTTCCTTCTTCTGATTACAGATATAATTGTTGTTTCAGTGCAACTACCTACCCCTGAAGAAGAGGTTTACCCTTTACAACCTCGAAACGTTGGGTTCTTATCTGTCATATGCATGTTGACAGGGCTGGTTTATGAATTGTTACAACATTTCTACAATTGTTATCTGTGCATTGTGTCTCTTCCGTTTTTTTGCCTATATCTTTGATATGTCATGTATTATGGTAGCGATTTTTTACCTTTTTCAATAACATTTTTACAAATAACTTTTTGGTATACAACTATCTATGAGGTTATACAGCTACCCAATTTAAAGTCCCATAAGAGGATCTGCACTCTTTGAGTGATTTTTTTCTACTCGGGGGAAACAGCCCCAGCCACTCGGGTGGAAGAAGTCTCAGCCAGCATTGGAGTGGAGAGCCCTAGGTACCTCTCAGGTATGCTCACTCGGCATCATACAGGACCACGGCCCCCCACTTAGTGCCAGAATGTAACTATGTCTTTCTCAGCTGCCTTCACTTCAGCACTTGCATACATAGTTGGTAAGGTTAAATAAAGACACCAGTCCATCCAGTTCAACCTGTGTGTTCATGTAAAAATGTCCTATATCCCAGTATATTGTTCTCATAAAGCTGCCCATCTAAGAGTTTTTTTTTAAACTATATTTACAACTGACACCACAGATTGTGGAAGTGAGTTCCACATCCTTATCGCCCTAATGGTGAATAAACCCCTACGCAGTTGAAGGTTAAACTGCTTCTCCTCCAATTTTGAGTTGCCCTGTGTCTTCTTATACTCCCTGAGACTGAATAGTTTATTCCCTAGGATAGAATCCCCATTGAATTATTTGTATATATCGCTATCATATCTCCTCTCAAGCATCTCTTCTCCAGGGATAATAAGTGTAATGTTTGTTGTAGTACTTCCCCGTAGCAGAGGTCCTCCAGTCCCCTTATTAACTTTGTTGCCCTTCTCTGGACTTGCTCCAGCACATCCTTTAAGGATTGGTGTCAAGAACTGTACGACATACTCCATATGTGGCAGGATTATAGTTTTATCCTTTGTGTAAATACCCTTTTTTTTTGCATGCTAATATTTTGCTAGCTTTTCTTGCTGCAGCTTGACATTGCTGAGTCTGTCATCTACCAGGACCCCCAGATCTTTTTCCATCATGGATTCCCCTAGAGGTTCTTCCCCTAGTGAGTAACTTGCATTCATGTTCTTAGCCCCCAGGTGCATTACTTTTCAACAATAAACCTCATTTGCCATGGAGTTGCCCACCCCTTTATTTTATTGAAGTCTTCTTGTAAAGTACCAATATCCTGCCGAGAAGTTTTTGCCCTACTTAGATTTGTATCGTCAGCAAACAATGAGATTGAGCTATTTATCCCATCCTCTATATTAGGGGTACTGAAAAGTATGTAAAAAAATGTTTTTCTTTTTTAATTAAGGCTTGCACCTTGTACAGTCTAGAATTTCATGTCATCTGTGCCCAGTCTTGCTACAAAGAGTTAATCCAGCTCTGAGCAGTTCTCTTATCTTTTTTTCAGTGAGATAAAAACTGACACACAGAGAAATAAGGAGTCAGTTCTTCCCGCTTGCTGTGAGTGACAGGTTATTTACATATCTCATGCACAAAACTGAGAGAAACATTCTGTGTGCTTCAGATCCCCTCCTCCTTTCTTTTCCAGCTCTCCCAGGATTGGCTGCTCCACACCTCAGCATGATTGAGCATGCTGAATTCACGTGGTGACTTTTCTGGGTTTGATTGGATGTTAGTGATCATAGCAGAAGTTTAGTGTAAGAAATACACAGGAGAAAATGCATGTTGGCAAGGCGAGTGTAGAGGTGGGCGGGGAGTCTACTGACATCACGACTCCACCCACCAAGTTCTGGACAACAGACCCACCCACAGAATCTGCAGTTTTAAGGGTCTGATAACAGACAGAGGGGAGACATTTGACAGGTAAGGATACATGCAGGAGGCATGTATATCCTTATAGATAACCACTATGGCAGTAGTTTAGAAAGGATGAGAGTGGGTTTACATCCACTTTAAAATTCACGGGGGTCCGGTCAGTAAAATTTTCTTCCAGCAGAGGTCCTAGTGTCATATTGGTGATGACTCAGATCCTTCACATCACAGCCTCCAGTGCACGTCACGATTGTTTTCTATTGCCCTTGTTAGATACCTATGATCTCTTGTAGATACCTAGATCTCTGCACCAGTGTGAACAAGCCTTTACATCAGTGCCCTCAGTCCCCCCTTCACAGCACATCCCTCCCTTTTACATCACAGTCCCCCATAAGAGACCTCCCAACCCATTACAGACTGTCCCATCACAACGCGTCCCTTTAAAGACCCCCTCCATCACAGACCCCCTCCATCACAGACCCCCTCCATCACAGACCCCTCCATCACAGATCACCCACCCCCATTACAGACCCCCCACAAACACAGATCCCCCTCCATCACAGATCCCACAATCACAGATCCACCACAGGCCCCCCTTCAGCACAGACCCATCACAGACCCCACTCCATCACAGACCCCCATTACAGAACCCACTACATCACAGACCCCCCCATTACAGACCCCCCTCCACCCCAGCCCCCCCTCCAGCACAGACCCCACTCCATCACAGACCCTCCATTACAGACCCCACTTCGCAGACCTCCCATTACAGACCCCACTTCATCACAGACCCCACTCCATCACAGACCCCTCATTACATAACCTACTCCATCACAGACCCCACTTCATCACAGATCTCACTTTATCACAGACCCTCCCATTACAGAACCCACTCCATCACAGACCCCCATTACAGACCGCCTCCACCACAGGCCCCCCTCAACCACAGACCCCCCTCAACCACAGACCCCCTCCATCACAGATCCCTCTATCACAGACCTCACTTTATCACAGACCCCCCATTACAGACCCCACTTCATCACAGACCCCCCATTAAAGACCCCACTCCATTACAGACCCACAGATTACAGACCCCACTCCATCACAGACCCCACTCCATTACAGACCCCCCATTACAGATACCCCTCCATCACAGACCCCCCCATTACAGACTCCCTCCATCACAGTCCTCCCTCGATATTACAGAGTAAGACTTTCCCTTTCATAATCGCAGCATTCCCCCTTCCTCCCAATCCCCACACTGCCCTACCTTATTCACACAAGCCAGGAAGCACGTATGGCCGGTCCGGACAAAGGGCGGGACTTTTAAAGATAATGGGGGGTGATTGGTTGCTGGGACCACCCCACTGCCTAGCAACCAATCGCCCGATTTGTAACTTAAAAAGTCCCGCCCTTTGTGCGGACCTGCAATGCTTCCAGGCTTGTGTGAATAAGGTAGGGCAGTGTGGGGAGGGGGAGGAAAGGGGAGTGATGCGATGATGAAAGGGAGAGACCTGCCGTGTCTCCCATGTAATCAAGGATATTAGCGGCAGGCGAGCCAGCAGAGGGGAGAGAACTCTCAGGCAACTGTGGGCCGGATAGGGCTGCTATTGGGTCCGTATTTGGACCGTGGTCCGCCATTTAGTGATGCCTGCTCTATATCATGTATGAATAAATTAAACAGAATTGGCCCCAGAGCCCTGAGTACTAGCTGTTTATCACCACTCTTTGGACTTGGTCCTGTAACCATTTTTTATCTTTTATCTATGTACAAACCCTGTAGTCTATACCTACGGACCTAAGTATGTAAATTAAGCATTTGTGGGGGACTGTGTCGAATGCTTTTGCAAAATCCAGGTCTACCACATCCACAGGCCTTCCCTTATCGAGATGGCAGCTCATTTCCTCATAGAATGTTAACGGATTTGTTTGGCAAGAACAACCTTTCGTAAATCCATGCAAATTACTACTGATACTGGATTAATCAGCAAAATCTTGGATATAGTCCCTTATCATCCCTTCCAATAGTTTACATACTATTGCTGTTAGACTGACTGACCTGTAGTTTCCAGGTATACAGTTGTTCTCATAAGTTTACATACCCTGGCAGAATTTATGATTTCTTGGTCATTTTTCAGAGAATGTGAATGATAACACAAAAACATTTCTTCCACTCATGGTTAGTGTTTGGCTGAAGCCATTATTATCAATCAACTGTGTTTACTCTTTTTAAATCATAATGACAACAGAAATTACCCAAATGACCCTGATCAAAATATTACATACGCTGGAATGTTTGGTGGCACACACACAGGTTAAAATGGCAATTAAAGGTTAATTTCCCACACTTGTGGCCTTTTAAATCACAATAGGTGTCTGTGTATAAATATTCAATGAGTTTGTTAGCTCTCACATGGATGCACTAAGCAGGCTAGACACTGAGCCACGAGGAGGTAGAAAAGAACAGTCAAAAGGCCTGCATAACAAGGTAATGAAACTTTACAAAGATGGAAAAGGATATAAAAAGTTATCCAAAGCCATAAAGCGAAGTTCCACCCAAAAATGGAACTTCCACTTTTCAGAACCCCCCCTCCCGTGTCACATTTGGCACCTTTTCAGGGGGGAGGGGCGAGCAGATACCTGTCTAATCCAGGTATTTGCTCCCACTTCTGGGCATAGATAGCCGCAGTATCCGCAGGTATTTACGCCATGTCGGCACCTCCTCCGTCCCCCCTGCTGTCTTCTGGGAGACACACAGGTCCCAGAAGACCGCAGGGACCAGTGGGATCGCGCAGCGCTACTCGTGCATGCGCAGTAGGGAACCAGGCTGTGAAGCCGCAAGGCTTCACTTCCTGATTCCCTTACCAAAGATGGCAGCGCCTCCACCCGAGGGACAGATCGGCTTCAGGTGCTGACATCACGGTCGCCCTGGACAGGTAAGTGTCCATATTTTTTTTTTTAAACTCCTTATTTATAATTTTTTATAACACAACACACAGAAAGAAAGAAAAGGCATGAAAAAAAAAATATATATATACACACTGTGACAGCAGGAAGGTAAAGTCACCTGGTTGCATCCAGGGGGGTAGATATATTTCGCCCAGATTCAGGCTTTACGCCGACTTATACAACTAGGTGGAGAGTTGTATAAGCCCAGCTAAGGCTAGTGGGCTCATGGATGACTCATACCTCTAGGGAGAGTGCTGGGCGTCGTGCAGACAGGGAGTTGATGAGACCAGCTGAAGCTTGTCAGCTCATTTAGGCCTCTATAAGAACTCCCAGCTTCATTAGATGTTAGCTCATGCCTGGAACCAGACCTGTGTGGACTGTCTAGGGAGAGTGAACCCCTGTGCGGTGAGACAAAGCCTGTGTGGCTATTTGCTTGGACATTTAAAACCAGGGACTTAGGGACTAGGACAGCACTAGGCTGATCCCAGTTGTTAGTTAGGAAACCTGTATGTTTAGTCAGAGGTCAAGTTGACCAGGATTTATTTTGTTTATGTTTCTTTTGCTTTGCTGTGTTTTGTCACTGTAAACAGAAAATAAACCGCACCTTTTTGATTTTGAAAACCACAACCTCCGTTTGCTGGGCCTGTTTTGTGTGGGGAGCCCATCCCGGGGGTCACACACACCCGCTGCCGAGCTAACCCCCTCACAGTTGGTGGAGAATGAGGGCAGTTTTTTTTAAGCCAGCATGGAGGAGATACTGAAACAGCTGGCTCTAGCAAATGCCAATCAACAGCAGACAAATGCAGGTTTGCAAAGGAGCCTTGCAGCTCAGCAACAAGCCCAGCAGCAATCTGAGGCCCGCTTCATAGACCTGTTACAGAAGCAAGAGCAGAGACTACAACAAATGGAAGCAGTAATGCAGCAACGTCCGCAGACCAGTGAGGAAAGCCGTCCCACTAATACCGCGTCCTTTGGGGTGAGTCGTTTATTGACAAAAATGACTGGAGAGGATGATCCAGAGGTATTTTTGACCACATTTGAAAGGACCGCTGAAAGAGAAAAGTGGCCTGAGGAGCAGTGGGCTGGACTGGTGGCTCCTCTGTTAACTGGTGAATCGCAGAAAGCTTACTATGACCTAGAGCCTAACCAAGCAAAAGACTATGTGATGCTAAAAGCTGAAATTTTGGCAAGGCTGGGTGTCACCCAGGCTGTCCGGGCTCAGCGTGTGCATAACTGGACTTTCCAGCTTGGAAAACCCCCCAGGTCTCAAATGTATGATCTCATTCACCTGAGCAGAAAGTGGCTACAGCCAGAGACTTTGTCCGCACCAAAGATTGTGGAACGTGTTGTAATGGATCGGTTTTTGAGAGCTCTTCCTACTGCCATCCAAAAGTGGGTAAGCCATGGAGACCCAGAGACGGCCGATGGTCTTGTGGATCGTGTGGAGAAATACTTGGCTACAGAGAACCTGACGGCCTCTTCCAGAGACACTCGGACTTTCCACCCTAAGACCAGACCATCCCCAGGGGCGGATAAGAGGATTCCAAGGGGTGAGGGTGGAGAGAGTGAGAGGGTGGGAGCTCTACCCCAAGTTTGGCGAGAACAGCCTGGGAAATCAGCGGCTCAAGAGGCGGCAAGAAGGATCGTTTGCTACCGCTGCCGGCAAGCGGGACATATTGCAGCCAATTGCCCGGTTGTGGAGGAACCCATGCAGTGTGACTTTCTGACGGGCAGACGTCAGTCGCTGTGTGCGACAGTCGCATGCACTGCCATTCGAGGAACTGAGAAACATTTATGCAAAATGTGTGTTAATGGTAGAAATGTTGTGGTATTGCTGGATTCAGGTAGCCTTGTGACCCTGATAAAGGCTGAGTTAGTTAAAACAGAGGTCTTTGGGAATAGCAAGGTAGCTGTTATTTGTGTGCATGGGGACACCCGAGAGTATCCAGTGACTACAGTGTGTTTCGAGACCCCCAAAGGTACCCTCTCTCATCCAGTGGGCTTAGTATCTCAGTTACCGCATGACGCCATTGTGGGAAGGGATTTTCTGAAGTTCTGGGAACTGTGGGATGATCCTGAGCCCCCCACTGGTGCCCCTATGTACCAGGAATGTGATAGCCAGAACTCCCCTGAGAGTGGTGAGGACTCTCCGGAATTTCCCTTATCAGTATTGGCAGGGGAGACTCAAGAAACTGGAGAGGAGCCCACCTCCTCAGACGAAAACCTACCGTCTGTGGAGTTTTCTGATCTTGAGGTTCACAGGGAAAACTTTGCCACAGAACAGTTGAAAGACCCCGCCCTAATAAAGGCACGGGAAAACGTAGTGAAAATAGATGGCGAGTTAGTGAACCCAGATAATACCTGCACTTACCCATACTTCAGCGTAGAGAAGGACCTACTGTATCGGGTGGCAAAAAGGGCAGAAGAAACCGTTGAGCAGCTTGTGGTGCCCAAACCTTACAGGAAGTTGGTGTTGGAGTTGGCCCATGGGCACATTCTTGGAGGTCATCTGGGGACAGAGAAAACCCGAGAGAGGGTATTACAGAGATTCTATTGGCCGGGGGTGATGAAGGACATAGAAAATTATTGTTCCTCCTGCCCTGTGTGTCAGAGGTCGGCCCCGATGCCACATTTCCGTAGCCCGCTGGTCCCTCTACCCATCATTGAGGTCCCGTTTGAGAGGATCGCCATGGATTTGGTAGGGCCTATAATCAAGTCCGCTAGGGGGCACCAGTACATATTAGTTATAATGGACTATGCCACCCGTTATCCAGAAGCGATCCCTCTCCGAAATACCTCGGCCAAAACCATAGCCAAAGAGCTATCTCTTGTGTTTAGCCGGGTGGGTATTTGTAAAGAACTGCTTACGGACCAAGGTACACCCTTTATGTCCCGGGTTATGAAGGAGCTGTGTAAATTGTTCAAAGTGACGCAATTACGTACATCTGTGTATCACCCCCAAACCGATGGGCTGGTTGAAAGATTCAACAAAACCCTAAAACAAATGTTGAAGAAAGTGGTGGCTAGAGATGGAAAGGATTGGGACTGTCTACTTCCTTATCTGATGTTTGCTATTAGGGAGGTGCCCCAATCCTCTACGGGATTCTCCCCCTTTGAGTTACTGTATGGGAGACACCCAAGAGGGCTGTTGGATATTGCCAAGGAAACTTGAGAAAGTGAGAGTTCTCCCCACAGGAGTGTGATTGAGCATGTCGCCCTGATGCAAGACCGAATTGCACAGGTAATGCCCATCGTGAAGGAACATTTGGCCCAAGCGCAGTTAGCACAGCAGAGAGTGTACAACCGTGGAGCCAAGACCCGTACCTTTTCCCCGGGGGATAGGATACTGGTACTTGTCCCTACGGTTGAAAGTAAATTCCTTGCCAAATGGCAAGGCCCCTATGAGATAATGGAAAAAGTGAGCGAAGTGAATTACAAGGTCAGACAACCAGGAAGGCGAAAGCCCGAACAGATCTATCACGTTAATCTGTTGAAAGCCTGGAGGGATAGAGAGTCCCTAGTCGCAGACACTTGGTCACCAGCTCAAACTGGTTGCGTGATTCCTGAGGTTGGAATAGCAGCCACCTTGTCACAACCCCAACAACAGGAGGTTAAGGAGTTTGTGCTTCGCAACAAGGAGGTATTCTCTGAGCTGCCGGGACAAACATCTGGGGTAGAGCATGACATCATTACCCCGCCCGGTGAAAGGGTGAAGTTAAAACCCTATCGGATCCCAGAGGCCCGACGGGAGGCAATACGGGAGGAAGTACAGAAAATGCTGAACTTAGGGGTGATAGAGGAGTCCCAAAGTGATTGGTCTAGTCCCATTGTGTTGGTGCCTAAACCGGATGGGAGCTGGCGATTTTGTAACGATTTTCGTCAGTTGAACAAAGTTACAAAATTTGACACCTACCCCATGCCACGTATAGATGAGTTGATCGACCGGCTGGGAACAGCCCGATACATGACGACTCTTGACCTCACAAAAGGGTATTGGCAAATCCCCCTGGCCAAGTCGGCCAAAGAGAAAACCGCATTTGTAACCCCAGACGGGGCGTTCCAATATAAAAGAATGCCGTTCGGGTTACAGAATGCGCCGGCCACATTCCAGCGGAAAATGGACCAGATGCTGAGGCCCCATCGGAAGTATGCTGCGGCTTACCTGGATGACGTAATTGTCCATAGCACAGATTGGGCCTCACATCTGCCAAAAGTGCAAGCAGTCCTGGACTCTGTTCGGGAAGCGGGGTTTACGGCTAACCCCAAGAAGTGTACCATTGGGCAGGAGGAGGCCAAATATCTTGGGTACACCATTGGGAGGGGAGTAATAAAACCCCAACTCAACAAAGTCGAGGCCATCCAGAGTTGGCCACGTCCCAACAGCAAGAAGCAGGTACGAGCCTTTCTGGGAATCGCTGGGTATTATCGGCGATTCATTCCCCACTTTGCTTCTAAGGCTGTGCCCCTAACCAACCTGACGAAGGGGAAAGGGTCGGTCATGATTAAATGGACCCCCGAGGCTGAGGCAGCATTCCAATTCTTGAAACAAGCCTTATGTAGCCAGCCAGTGTTGTACTCACCCGACTTCTCTAAAGACTTTGTCGTACAAAGTGATGCGTCAGATGTGGGGTTAGGAGCAGTATTGTCCCAGGTCTGGAACGTGGAAGAGCACCCAGTCATTTACCTCAGCAGGAAGTTGAAGTCCCATGAGGTAAATTACGCCACCGTTGAAAAGGAGTGTTTAGCGGTGAAGTGGGCTCTAGATTCCCTTCGGTACTACCTGCTAGGTAGGCACTTTGACATGGTTACGGATCACGCTCCGTTAAAGTGGATGGCTCAAAACAAGGAAACAAATAGAAGAGTGAATAGGTGGTTCCTGGCCCTCCAGGAATTCAACTTCACAGTAAAGCATCGCCCTGGCGTTCAAATGGGGAATGTGGATGCTTTGTCTCGAGTACATGAATGCCTGATTGCTGGTGTTCCAACCCCGAGGTTAAAACAAGAGGGGGGGGTATGTGACAGCAGGAAGGTAAAGTCACCTGGTTGCATCCAGGGGGGTAGATATATTTCGCCCAGATTCAGGCTTTACGCCGACTTATACAACTAGGTGGAGAGTTGTATAAGCCCAGCTAAGGCTAGTGGGCTCATGGATGACTCATACCTCTAGGGAGAGTGCTGGGCGTCGTGCAGACAGGGAGTTGATGAGACCAGCTGAAGCTTGTCAGCTCATTTAGGCCTCTATAAGAACTCCCAGCTTCATTAGATGTTAGCTCATGCCTGGAACCAGACCTGTGTGGACTGTCTAGGGAGAGTGAACCCCTGTGCGGTGAGACAAAGCCTGTGTGGCTATTTGCTTGGACATTTAAAACCAGGGACTTAGGGACTAGGACAGCACTAGGCTGATCCCAGTTGTTAGTTAGGAAACCTGTATGTTTAGTCAGAGGTCAAGTTGACCAGGATTTATTTTGTTTATGTTTCTTTTGCTTTGCTGTGTTTTGTCACTGTAAACAGAAAATAAACCGCACCTTTTTGATTTTGAAAACCACAACCTCCGTTTGCTGGGCCTGTTTTGTGTGGGGAGCCCATCCCGGGGGTCACACACACCCGCTGCCGAGCTAACCCCCTCACAACACATACACATACACATACATATACATACATACACACATATATATATATATACATATACACATATACACATATACACACACATACACATACACACATACATACATATGAAAAATAAATAAGTAAATACATAAATAAATAAATAAATAAGAGCAGCTGCTCATGTCAGTGTTCCACACATCACATATGACCTACTTAATCAACATTATAAGAATATAAATATTTTACTGTAGCTTCCGAAAATATAAAGGTAATCAATTAACCAATATTTTCATTTTCCAAGTTAGTAGGTCTCGCCCACCCCATATTGGGAACAAACTGTAGGCGAAGACCCATCAACCTGTTGCTAAATTCGTTATAACAAATGTATTATCTACTTAGCTAAGCTTGAGATAGGTAACTAAAGAACTACAAAGAACAGTTTTTTAGATATTTAGAAGCTCTAGGGTGGACCATCCAATTTTGCCATTTTTCTTTAAAGTTATCTGTGTTGTAATTTTTGTATGCCAACATCAGTTCATATTGAGCTTGAATATTCAGTCTAATTATGACATTGGTTAAGTTTGGAGTTTCAAAGGATTTCCATAGACTGGATATTGTGAGTCTGGCTGCTATCAGTGTATGGGCTACAATAGTTCTATACATTATAGGGTATATGTCTAGATTTATTCCTAGAAGGGCCATGGCAGGGGTGAGATCCAGCAAATTGCCAGTGAGATCCGCTAAAAACACTGAGATAGAATTCCAGAAACTGTGTATATTTTTACAGCTCCATAGGGTATGATGAAGATTCCCTATTTGCTCATTGCATCTCCAACAGATCGGTGAAGCTGTGGGATATATCTTTGATAGTCTATATGGCGTCAGATACCATCTGCTTAAAATTTTTTGGGAGTTATCCCAGTGATCAGTACAAGAGGAAGCCTTCCTGAATATTAAAATTGCTTTCCTCCATTGGGTACCTGTGAACGTCTCAGATAAATCTTTTTCCCACTTGAGCATATGGGGGTTTTTGTAGTCTGTGGGGTATGTGGTGAGAAGGTCATAAAATAAAGAGATACCCCTCACTTTTTGGTCTTTATTGTTTGTTAAATAATGCCAAATTGAGGCCGGAATATTTATATTGTTATGGGGAAGGAAGTTTTTTAGTCTAGAACATTTTGCTATTTTACCCATTACCAACTCTTTATAGCTTACAGGTAGTTCATTATAAATGTTGTATCCCTGTTTGACCCATTCTTTTGATGTAATGCGGATTTTGCAGTAATCTATTATTTTCACTGGTATTTGTACTGTAACATTATTGTCCCAATTTTTTGTTTTGGATAAAACGTGTTTCCATGCTATCAAGGTGGCTCTAATACTAATTAGGTTGGGGATGTTGATTTTTTTAAGTAAGTGGCTAGCCATAGAAAGTGCATACAGGTCGTATCCTAGTGTTGCCTCCCTTTCAATAGTTGCCCATAATTTATCCTCTGAAGGGGAGAACCAGTGTTTCATTTGATCTAATAGTGAGGCGTAATAGTAACTTTTTACTTCCGGTAATCCCATTCCTCCCACTGTTTTATTGAAAATGCCACTCTAGGTTTTTTCCCATTCCAGATAAAATTTTTGAGTTTCTTATTAATTTGTGTGAAAAATTTATTGGGAATAATAGTAGGGAGGGAGCGGAAATAATATAATATTTTGGGTAGTGTTTGCATTAAGTAAGTGTCCATATTTTAAAAGTCAGAAGCTTCAGTATTTGTAGCTGCTAACTTTAAAAAAAAAAAAAAAATTGGCGGAACTCCGCTTTAAATATGCCAGTCAGTACTGTTTAATCACTTATTAAGAAGTGGAAAATTAGGGGCTCTTTTTATACAAAGCCAAGGTCAGGTAGACCAAGAAAGATTGCAGCCACAACTGGTGGAAGAATTGCTCAGGATACAAAGAAAAATCCACAGGTAACCGCAGGAGAAATACAGGCTGCTTTCCAAAAAAGACGGTGTGGTTGTTTTTAAGGAGCACGATTCAACGATACTTGAACAAAAAAGAGCTGCATGGTTCAGCTGCCAGAAGGAAGCCTTTACTGTGCCAATGCCACAAAAAAGCCAATTAGGCATGTCAAGGTGTTGTTAGGTATATTGTAACCAGGCTTTTTTGTAGAACTTGTACTGTACAGTAAAGGCTTCTTTCTGGCAACTTGACTATGCAGCTCTTTTTTGTTCAAGTATCATCGTACTGTGCTCCTAAAAAACAACCACACCATTTTTTCCCATTTTTTTTGTTGTAATATTTCTCCTAAGGTTACCTGTGGGTTTTTCTTTGTATCCCGAACAGTTCCTGTGGCAGTTGTGTCTGAAATCTTTCTTGATCTACATGACATTGGCTTGGTATCAAGAGATCCCCAAATTTTCCACTTCTTATTAAGTAATTGAACAATACTGACTGGCATATTCAAGCCTTTGGATTTCTTTTTATATCCTTTTCAACCTTTGTAAAGTTTCATTGCCTTGTTACGCAGGTCTTTTGACTGTTCTTTTCTACCTCCTCATGGCTCAGTGTCTAGCCTGCTAAGTGAATCCATGTGAGAGCTAACAAACTAATTGACTATTTTCAAACAGACACTAATTGTGATTTAAAATGCCAAAATTGTGGGAAATTAACCTTTTGATTACCATGTTAACCTGTGTGTGCCACCTTCTGTGTCTGTACCAAGGCCAAACATTCCAGGGTATGTAAACTTTTGATCAGGGTCATTTGGATAATTTCTGTTATCATTATGATTTAAAAAGAGTAAACAAAGTTGATTGATAATAAATGGCTTCAGCCAAACACTCTATGAGTGAAAGAAATGTTTTTGTGTTATCATTCATCATATTCTCTGAAAAATGGCCAAGAAATCATAAATTCTACCATGGTATATAAACTTATGAGCCCAACTGTATGTCTCTGCCCTTTTTTAATTATTGGTACCAATATTTGCCAATCCGCTGGTACCATTTCTGTCGGTATGCTGTCCATAAAGATTAGGAACAATGGCCATACCCTGACTGAGTTCTTTGAGGAGACTCTGGTGTAAACTGTCTGGTCCTGTTATTTTTTTTTATCAAAACTTTTTTATTGACAAGGAAGACAATAAAGTGCTTGTACAATATAGATTTGAAAAGCATAAATGTCAATCCTCAACAATTGCATTGAATATAAAATATAGGACCAGGTAAAAAGCATCACATCATATGTAAGGCATATCCAAAACGTTTTTTTTTTTAAACAAAAATACAATAAAAAAGAAAAACATAGGGCAAAACAAACTAAAACAAAACAGCCTTATAATTCTAATACCCTATCCATCACTAATTGTGGTGGATAGTGATGAGCCGAACACCCCCGGGTTCGGTTCGCACCAGAACCCGCGAACGGACCGAAAGTTCGCACGAACATTAGAACCCTATTAAATACAATGGATGCGAACGTTCGGATTCTAAAGTGCTAATTATAATGACTATTATCCATGTTATTGTCCGAAACAGAGTTTGGGAACCCGGGTTCTGCACCAGGGGACATGTATCAATGCAAAAAGAAGTTTTAAAAACTGACGTTTTCCGGGAGCAGTCATTTTAATGATGCATAAAGTGAAAAAAAAAAGGGGTGTCTAAAGTATGCCTGTGAAGTGCCACGTGTTTCCCGTGTTTAGAACTGTCCCTGCACAAAATAACATTTCTAAAGGAAAAAAAGCCATTTAAAACTGCTTGCGGCTTTAATGCAATGTCTGGTCCCGGTAATATGGATGAAAATCTTTAGGAAAAATGGCATAGCTACCCCATCAACCCCCCCCCCCCACCCCAGCCCATTACCAGCCCCTTTGGGTCTTGTATGGATATTAAGGGGAACCCCGCACACAAAATAAAAAAGGCCCTATATACTCTGAACAGCCGTATACAGGCGGTGCATACAAGACAGGGACTGTAGGTTTGTTCTTATGTAGAATCTGTTTGTAATTTTGAACAGCTGCATTGTTTAAGTGTAGCTCCATGCCAAATTCCTTTTTTTTAGCTTTTTGGAAAACATAGGGAACGGTTATCACCCCTGTCACATTTTTTTTGCTGTCTGTGCCCCTGTTCAGAACATTTCACCTCACTTTGCGTCCCAATGACAATTGTTTTTGAAATGTGGTGTTTTTATTGAAACAAGGATTGGTGATAAAGCATCAGTAGAGAGGAGACACCTTTCTCCCATATTAATTCTTACAGGAGAGAATTTTCCTTCCAATGGGTAGATTTCCTCTCACTTCCTGTTGTCTTCTTCCGTTTGCAAGTAGTAGTCGTTTGTAAGTTGGATGTTTGAAAGTAGGGACCTGCCGTATATACTCTGCAGAAATTGGCCCCTTAGGTGCTGGTGTTGGCACAACACTGAAAGCACTCACAGTTATTCTTGGTGGGTGCTGGAACGCCCTGCTGTCAACTATTATATCAGGAATTGTAATAACATATAATTGTTGATCAGTGGTAGTAAAAATTGGGCCTTTGATGGTGGTGCTGGTGCCACAACACTGTAAGGCCTGACAGTTACTCTTGGTGGGCGCAGCAATGGGCCCTGCTGTGAATTATTAGATCAATAATTATAATTGCATGCCCCTGTTGAATAGGGGCTGAAAAATTGGGCCTTTGGTGGTGGTGGTGGTGGTGGTGGTGATGGTGGTGCTGGTGCCACAACACTGTAAGGCCTGACAGTTACTCTTGGTGGGCGCAGCAATGGGCCCTGCTGTGAATTATTCGATCAATAATTATAATTGCATGCCCCTGTTGAACAGGGGCTGAAAAATTGGGCCTTTGGTGGTGGTGGTGGTGGTGATGGTGGTGCTGGTGCCACAACACTGTAAGGCCTGACAGTTACTCTTGGTGGGCGCAGCAATGGGCCCTGCTGTGAATTATTCGATCAATAATTATAATTGTATGCCCCTGTTGAACAGGGGCTGAAAAATTGGGCCTTTGGTGGTGGTGGTGGTGGTGATGGTGGTGCTGGTGCCACAACACTGTAAGGCCTGACAGTTACTCTTGGTGGGCGCAGCAATGGGCCCTGCTGTGAATTATTAGATCAATAATTATAATTGCATGCCCCTGTTGAACAGGGGCTGAAAAATTGGGCCTTAGGCACTGGTGGCACAACACTGCAACCCCTCACAGATACTGTACTTGGAACACAGCAATGAGGCCTGTTGCAAAGTATTGCATCAAAAATTGTAATTACACGCCCCTGTTAAACAGGAGCTGAAAAATTGGGCCTTAGGCACTGGTGGCACAACACTGCAACCCCTCACAGATACTGTACTTGGAGCACAGCAATGAGGCCTGTTGCAAAGTATTGCATCAAAAATTGTAATTACACGCCCCTGTTAAACAGGGGCTGAAAAATTGGGCCTTAGCCACTGGTGGCGGCACCCATAAACCAAAATGATCTTCCAAGCTATCATCATTAATCGGATCATTGAGGAGGAGGAGGAGGATAGCTAGTCAACATAACAGCACAGGAACTCAGCATCAGCATCAGTCTTGAAGGGATGTGACATTTTAAAATCAATTAGTCTGTTATATCAGCATCAGGTGTGTGGTAGCTGGTGGTGATCCAAGACTGGTTCATCTTGATGAAAGTCAGTCGATCAACCGAGTCGGTGGACAGGCGCACCCTGTGATCCGTGACAAATCCTCCAGCAGCACTGAATGTGCGTTCTGAAAGAACGCTGGATGCAGGACAGGCCAGTAGCTCAATTGCATACTGTGCAAGCTCTGGCCAGTGATCCATCCTCAAGACCCAGTAAGCCAGAGGATTTTCAGTGGGGAAGGTGTCCAAGTCTGACCTTGCCCCTAGGTATTCCTGCACCATGTATATCAGACGCTGGCGATGGTTGCTGGAACCGATCATACTTTGGGGCTGCGGACTAAAGAATTGTCTGAACGCATCGGTCAGACGGCCACCTTCCCCACCGCTCCTTCTTTGACTGCCCGAAGCCTCAGCAACTCGTTGTCCAGGACCAGGAGTTTGTAACCTCCCAGTCTCTGGGAACGCGTTGCACAGACCTTTCTGCAAGGCCTCCCGGAGTTGTCTCATCCTCTGCTCCCTCTGCGACGGTAACATAAGGTCCGCAACCTTACCCTTGTACCGTGGATCAAGGAGAGTAGCCAGCCAGTAATGGTCCCTCTCCTTGATCCGAAGAATACGAGGATCCTTCCGCAGACTTTGCAGGATCAGGGAGGCCATGCAGCGTAGGTTAGCTGAGGCATTCAGTCCGGAGTCCTCTGGGTCACTAAGGACGACATGATCCGCAGCCACCTCCTCCCAGCCACGTACAAGTCCACTGGTTTCTTGGGACTGTAAATCATCCCTAAAAGACTGCTGCTGATGATGCTGAGTGCCAGCCTCCACCTCCATGCTGACACAATCCTCCTCCTCCTCCTCCTCCTCCTCTTCCTGTGCGATGGGTGGGACAGAAGGAACACTGTCTGTGTAAAGGGGGCCTTGGGAGGCAAGGAAGTCCTCCTCTTCCTGCCTCTGTTCTGCCTCAAGTGCCCTGTCCATTATTCCACGCAGCGTGTGCTCCAACAGGTGGACAAGAGGTACAGTGTCACTGATGCATGCACTGTCACTGCTCACCATCCTCGTGGCCTCCTCAAATGGTGCCAGGACAGTGCATGCATCCCTGATCATGCCCCACTGGCATGGTGAAAAAAACCGAGCTCCCCTGACCCTGTCCTGGTGCCGTAGTCGCACAGGTACTCATTGATGGCCCTCTGCTGCGTGTGCAGCCGCTGCAGCATGGCCAACGTTGAGTTCCAGCTGGTGGGCATGTCACATATAAGGCGGTTCTTGGGCAGGTTCAACTCCTTTTGCAGCTCAGCCAGGCGAGCACTGGCATTATAAGATCTGCGGAAATGCACACAGACTTTCCTGGCCTGCCTCAGGACATCCTGTAAGCCCGGGTACCTGCCCAAGAACCGCTGCACCACCAGGTTAAGGACATGAGCCATACAGGGCACATGGGTCAGTTGTCCCTGTCGGAGGGCGGAGAGGAGGTTGGTGCCATTGTCGCAAACCACCATTCCTGGCTTAAACTGCCGTGAAAGAAAGGTAACGTCCCTGTCCATGCCTGCTGGACCATGAGTCAGCGGTAATATGCACCTTACCGCTGACCGCCCTGTCCAGCGAGGCCAAGACATTGCCTTCCACATGCCTGTAGAGAGACGGAATCGCCTTCCGTGCGAAAAAGTGGCATTTGGGAACCTGCCACTGAGGAACCGCACATTGCACAAACTCACGGAAGGGGGCCGAGTCTACCAACTGAAAAGGCAGCAGTTGAAGCGCTAGCAATTTAGCCAAGCTAGCATTCAACCGCTGGGCATGTGGATGGCTGGGAGTGAACTTCTTTCGACGGTCCAGCAGCTGGGGCAGGGAAATTTGCCTGCTAGAATCGGACTTTGGTGTACTGCTAGCAGAGTGCCCGCAAGTACTTGGCTGTGACACACCTAATTCTACACCTTCATTCCTCTCAGAGCAGGTTTCAGAGAGGACTGAAGGTATAGTGGGGTTGGAGATCCCAGCTGATGCGGTGCAAGAAGAGGTCAGCTTTGTTCTTTGGTGTGGGTCTTCAAGGTAGGCTTGCCAACGAGCTGCATGGCAGGTCAACATATGTCTGATCAAGCATGTGGTGCCCAAGCGGCTGATGTTTTGGCCACGCGATATACGCTTGAGACATATGTTGCAAACAGCAGCTGTGCGATCTGATGCACTCGCCTCAAAAAAGGCCCACACCAAAGAACCTTTTGAATGACGGGCAGAGGCAGCGCCCTGCACAGGCGGAGCTCTGCGGTGTGATTCCGTCGGTGTGCTGCCCATACGCTGGCCACTCAAGGGCATCCTGCCTCGTTGGAGATGTGCCTCCTCCTCATCCTCCTCCTCCTCCTCTCTCCTATTAGGCACCCACGTGGAGTCAGTGACCTCATCATCCCCTCCCTCCTCATCACTGGAGCCAATCTGGCAGTATGCTGCAGCTGCTGGAGCATGACTGCCAGATTGGTGTCCTTCTTGAGCATCCCCTCTCTCTGCTCTCACGCTACTGCCTTCCTCTAGCTGGGTATCATCATCAGATCCTTCGAAACGCTGGGCATCCTCCTGGAGCATGTACCCAACACTGTGCTCAAACAGTTCGGGGGACTCCTCAGGAGGAGAACATGGTGGGTCTAGGGAAGGATTGACTAATGAAGATAATGATACCAGAGAAGAGGACGCTTTGGCAGCTGCTTTGCCAGTACCCTGAGCCTGGGTGAGAGAGGATGAGGAGGATGAGGTGGGCTTGGTCATCCACTCTACCAAGTCTTCGGCATGATGTGGCTCAACATGTCCAGCTGCCGAAAAGAAGGACAAGCGTGTCCCATGGCCATGTGCTGATGACAATGCACCGCGTCCACGACCAGCACTGTTGCCCCCAGACACAGAGCCTGCTTGCCCTCTTTTTTTGCCTCCTGACTGTCTGCCTCTCCTTGTTTGCCTTCCAGACATTTTAATGGATGGCCTGCAGGGAGATGGGAAAAACAGCAATAAGGGCTACCTTCAGGTGTATACTGTGCAGGAGGCTTAGCAACAATGACACTGACACTGTCCCCTGCCTATCCTTCTCTGTCCCTAAACACAAGGATTTGCAATATGCTTCAGCAAGATTGGTTTAGCACAGAACAGCACACTGACAGTTTCCCTCACTGTCCTTCTCTGTCCCTACAAACAAGATTTAGCACAGAATAGCACACTGATAGTTTCCACGAGTGTCCTTCTCTGTCCCTAAACTCAAGGATTTCAAATATGGTTCAGCAAAATTGGTTTAGAACAGAATAGCACACTGACACTTTCCCTCACTGTCCTACTCTGTCCCTCCCTACAAACAAGATTTAGCACAGAATAGCACACTGATAGTTTCCACGAGTGTCCTTCTCTGTCCCTAAACTCAAGGATTTCAAATATGGTTCAGCAAGATTGGTTTAGAACAGAATAGCACACTGACACTTTCCCTCACTGTCCTACTCTGTCCCTACAAACAAGATTTAGCACAGAATAGCACACTGATAGTTTCCACGAGTGTCCTTCTCTGTCCCTAAACTCAAGGATTTCAAATATGGTTCAGCAAGATTGGTTTAGAACAGAATAGCACACTGACACTTTCCCTCACTGTCCTACTCTGTCCCTACAAACAAGATTTAGCACAGAATAGCACACTGATAGTTTCCACGAGTGTCCTTCTCTGTCCCTAAACTCAAGGATTTCAAATATGGTTCAGCAAAATTGGTTTAGAACAGAATAAAACACTGACACTTTCCCTCACTGTCCTACTCTGTCTCTACAAACAAGATTTAGCACAGAATAGCACACTGATAGTTTCCACGAGTGTCCTTCTCTGTCCCTAAACTCAAGGATTTCAAATATGGTTCAGCAAAATTGGTTTAGAACAGAATAGCACACTGACACTTTCCCTCACTGTCCTACTCTGTCTCTACAAACAAGATTTAGCACAGAATAGCACACTGATAGTTTCCACGAGTGTCCTTCTCTGTCCCTAAACTCAAGGATTTCAAATATGGTTCAGCAAAATTGGTTTAGAACAGAATAGCACACTGACACTTTCCCTCACTGTCCTACTCTGTCCCTCCCTACAAACAAGATTGAGCACAGAATAGCACACTGATAGTTTCCACGAGTGTCCTTCTCTGTCCCTAAACTCAAGGATTTCAAATATGGTTCAGCAAGATTGGTTTAGAACAGAATAGCACACTGACACTTTCCCTCACTGTCCTACTCTGTCCCTACAAACAAGATTTAGCACAGAATAGCACACTGATAGTTTCCACGAGTGTCCTTCTCTGTCCCTAAACTCAAGGATTTCAAATATGGTTCAGCAAAATTGGTTTAGAACAGAATAGCACACTGACACTTTCCCTCACTGTCCTACTCTGTCCCTACAAACAAGATTTAGCACAGAATAGCACACTGATAGTTTCCACGAGTGTCCTTCTCTGTCCCTAAACTCAAGGATTTTGAATATGGTTCAGCAAAATTGGTTTAGAACAGAATAGCACACTGACACTTTCCCTCACTGTCCTACTCTGTCCCTACAAACAAGATTTAGCACAGAATAGCACACTGACACTTTCCCTCACTGTACCTCTCTGTCCCTAAACTCAAGGATTGAAAATATGGTTCAGCAAGATTGGTTTAGAACAGAATAGCACACTGTGAGTTTCACTCACTGTCCTACTCTGTCCCTACAAACAAGATTTAGCACAGAATAGCACACTGACACTTTCCCTCACTGTACCTCTCTGTCCCTACAAACAAGGTTTAGCACAGAATAACAGACTGACACTCTCCCTACCTATCCTTATTTGTCCCTAAACACAAGTAATCCAGGATTAGTAAAGGAAAAAAAATGACACTGTCCCTGCCTATGCTTCTCTTTCCCTGCTCCGGAACACACTACACAAGGCCACCGCGCTGGCGGCCTTTTATAGTGTGGGGCGTGTACTAAACCCCCTCAGCAATAATTGGCCACAGGCATCCTGCCTGTGGCCAATCATTGCTCTCCTCGCTGCCGGCGCTGTGATTGGCCAAGCATGCGGGGTCACAGTGCATGCTTGGCCAATCACAGCGCCTGGATGACACTGCGATGGCGTAGTGCGTTGTGGGCCGTTCGCGTCACTCGAATTTGGCGCGAACGGCCCAAATCGTTCGATCTTCGTCGAACGATCGAACAGCCGATGTTCGAGTCGAACGTATGTTCGACTAGAAAACGAAGCTCATCCCTAGTGGTGGAGCAAGACTTGGGTTATCAAGCCAACTTTGCCAAATAAGGTGAAATTTGTTTATCACTTTTCTATGACGATAAGCAAATTGCTCTCTAAGTAGGAAAGTATTAACGTAGGCAATCCACTGCGCCCTAGAAGGAACAGTGGGTGCCAACCAAAATCGGGCAATCAGTTTTCTAGCTAGGTATAATAACACTAAATGCCTTTTGGATACATTTCAGCATCAATTGCACCCAACAAGCACACCAGGGGTCAAGAGGTATAGGAGTTTGGGCTACTGGTCCTGGTATTTTTTTTTATTTACATTTAGCTTTTCTTTTTATTACAAACGTTTTTTATTGAGAGAAGACAATAAAGTAGTACATACATCTGAAAATCTGCGTATCACATAATACAGGTTGAAATATAATCATAAATGTCAACGCAGTGACAAAAAAGGAGACAGAAAGAAAAAAACAACAAAAAAATTTACTTTGAAGCATCTGAGAAAAGCCATAGCGGATTACAGAGAACCTACAGGAAACATAGTCTTACATATGAGGTATAACAGAGAGTGGGAGTAGTAGCCTCCCATGGACTAAAGCTGTTGGGGAGTCTGCATCAGCGGCTAAGATTGTGGCAATAGAATATGCCTATGTGAGTTCCAGGGATTCCACCTTTGGTCAAATAAGTGCATCCTGTCATTTAGCGTATATAGAATCCTTTCCATTATCATAATCGAGTCCATCCTATGAAGGATGGAGGCGATAGGGACCGTAGGGGACTTCCAGTGCAGGGCAATGGCCCACAGAGTGGCCAAGCAAACTGTGTGGATAAGGCATTCTTCAGAGGGAAGCGTACCTGGGATAGATGCACCAAGGAGGCACATAGAGGCCGTAAGATGTACTGGAGTACCTGATAGTGCTGATGCTAGAGCCATCACTGTGGTCCAAATAGGGGAAAGTCGATCATAGTCCCAAAATATATGCATAAAGGTCCCAGGAAGGCGACAACCTCTGAAGCAGAGGTCAGAGGTACCCGGGAAAATAGAGTGAAGTCTGGATGGGGTATAGTACCACCTGGTCAATATTTTATATGCTGTTTCTCTGACAGCTAGGGATTTAGACGCTTTGCGTAGGTTAGTCAGCATTGTGTCCCAGTCGTCCGAGTCAAAGATTTCGTTGCAGTCAGCTTCCCATTTACGCTTATACGGGACCGCCCCGGGAAACAACGCAGTGAGAGCCGATTTGTAGAGGGTAGAGATAAGCCCCCTTCCCCTGGGGGAGTCACGGCAGATCTGTTCAAACATGGTAGAAGGGGTTGATGGGGAGAGGGCAAAGTGGGAGAGAAAAAAGTGTCTGATTTGCAAATAACGGAAGTGTTCTCTTAGCGGGATTTGTTTATGCGTACTGTGAGGGGGTTAGCTCGGCAGCGGGTGTGTGTGATCCCCTGGATGGGCTCCCCACACAAAAACAGGCCCAGCAGACGGAGGTTGTGGTTTTCAAGATCAAAAAGGTGCGGTTTATTTCTCTATTTACAGTGACAAAAAACACAGCAAAGCAAAAAGAAACATAAACAAAATAAACCCTGGTCAGCTTGACCTCTGACTAAACATGCAGGTTTCCTAACTAACAACTGGGATCAGCCTGGTGCTGTCCTAGTCCCTAAGTCCCTGGTTTAGTAAATGTCCAAACAAATAGCCACACAGGCTTTGTCTCACCGCACAGGGGTTCACTCTCCCTAGACAGTCCACACAGGTCTGGTTCCAGGCATGAGCAAACACCTAATGAAGCTGGGAGTTTTTATAGAGGCCTTAAACGAGCTGACAAGCTTCAGCTGGTCTCATCAACTCCCTGCCTGCACGACGCCCAGCACTCTCCCTAGAGGTATGAATCATCCATGAGCCCACTAGCCTCAGCTGGGCTTCATCAACTCTCTCCCTAGTTGTATAAGTCGGCATAAAGCCTGAATCTGGGAGAAATATACCTACCCCCCTGGATGCAACCAGGTGACTTTACCTTCCTGCTGTCACATACCCCCCCCTCTTGTTTTAACCTTGGGGTTGGAACACCAGCAATCAGGCATTCATGTACTCGAGACAAAGCATCCACATTCCCCATTTGAACGCCAGGGCGATGCTTTACTGTGAAGTTGAATTCCTGTAGGGCCAGGAACCACCTATTTACTCTTCTATTTGTCTCCTTGTTTTGAGCCATCCACTTTAACGGAGCGTGATCCGTAACCATGTCAAAGTGCCTACCTAGCAGATAGTACCGAAGGGAATCTAGAGCCCACTTCACCGCTAAACACTCCTTTTCAACCGTGGCGTAATTTACCTCATGGGACTTCAACTTCCTGCTGAGGTAAATGACTGGGTGCTCTTCCCCGTTCCAGACCTGGGACAATACTGCTCCTAACCCCACATCTGACGCATCACTTTGTACGACAAAGTCTTTAGAGAAGTCGGGTGAGTACAACACTGGCTGGCTACATAAGGCTTGTTTCAAGAATTGGAACGCTGCCTCAGCCTCGGGGGTCCATTTAATCATGACCGACCCTTTCCCTTTCGTCAGGTTGGTTAGGGGCACAGCCTTAGAAGCAAAGTGGGGAATGAAGCGCCGATAATAACCCGCGATTCCCAGAAAGGCTCGTACCTGCTTCTTGCTGTTGGGACGTGGCCAACTCTGGATGGCCTCGACTTTGTTGAGTTGGGGTTTTATTACTCCCCTGCCAATGGTGTACCCAAGATATTTGGCCTCCTCCTGCCCAATGGTACACTTCTTGGGGTTAGCCGTAAACCCCGCTTCCCGGATAGAGTCTAGGACTGCTTGCACTTTTGGCAGATGTGAGGCCCAATCTGTGCTATGGACAATTACGTCATCCAGGTAAGCCGCAGCATACTTCCGATGGGGCCTCAGTATCTGGTCCATTTTCCGCTGGAATGTGGCCGGCGCATTCTGTAACCCGAACGGCATTCTCTTATATTGGAACGCCCCGTCTGGGGTTACAAATGCGGTTTTCTCTTTGGCCGACTTGGCCAGGGGAATTTGCCAATACCCTTTTGTGAGGTCAAGAGTCGTCATGTATCGGGCTGTTCCCAGCCGGTCGATCAACTCATCTATACGTGGCATGGGGTAGGTGTCAAATTTTGTAACTTTGTTCAACTGACGAAAATCGTTACAAAATCGCCAGCTCCCATCCGGTTTAGGCACCAACACAATGGGACTAGACCAATCACTTTGGGACTCCTCTATCACCCCTAAGTTCAGCATTTTCTGTACTTCCTCCCGTATTGCCTCCCGTCGGGCCTCTGGGATCCGATAGGGTTTTAACTTCACCCTTTCACCGGGCGGGGTAATAATATCATGCTCTACCCCAGATGTTTGTCCCGGCAGCTCAGAGAACACCTCCTTGTTGCGAAGCACAAACTCCTTAACCTCCTGTTGTTGGGGTTGTGACAAGGTGGCTGCTATTCCAACCTCCGGAATCACGCAACCAGTTTGAGCTGGTGACCAAGTTTCTGCGACTAGGGACTCTCTATCCCTCCAGGCTTTCAACAGATTAACGTGATAGATCTGTTCGGGCTTTCGCCTTCCTGGTTGTCTGACCTTGTAATTCACTTCGCTCACTTTTTCCATTATCTCGTAGGGGCCTTGCCATTTGGCAAGGAATTTACTTTCAACCGTAGGGACAAGTACCAATATCCTATCCCCCGGGGAAAAGGTACGGGTCTTGGCTCCACGGTTGTACACTCTCTGCTGTGCCAACTGCGCTTGGGCCAAATGTTCCTTCACGATGGGCATTACCTGTGCAATTCGATCTTGCATCAGGGCGACATGCTCAATCACACTCCTGTGGGGAGAACTCTCACTTTCCCAAGTTTCCTTGGCAATATCCAACAGCCCTCTTGGGTGTCTCCCATACAGTAACTCAAAGGGGGAGAATCCCGTAGAGGATTGGGGCACCTCCCTAATAGCAAACATCAAATAAGGAAGTAGACAGTCCCAATCCTTTCCATCTCTATCCACCACTTTCGTCAACATTTGTTTTAGGGTTTTGTTGAATCTTTCAACCAGCCCATCGGTTTGGGGGTGATACACAGACGTACGCAATTGCGTCACTTTGAACAATTTACACAGCTCTTTCATAACCCGGGACATAAAGGGTGTACCTTGGTCCGTAAGCAGTTCTTTACAAATACCCACCCGGCTAAAAACAAGAGATAGCTCTTTGGCTATGGTTTTGGCCGAGGTATTTCGGAGAGGGATCGCTTCTGGATAACGGGTGGCATAGTCCATTATAACTAATATGTACTGGTGCCCCCTAGCGGACTTGATTATAGGACCTACCAAATCCATTGCGATCCTCTCAAACGGGACCTCAATGATGGGTAGAGGGACCAGCGGGCTACGGAAATGTGGCATCGGGGCCGACCTCTGACACACAGGGCAGGAGGAACAATAATTTTCTATGTCCTTCATCACCCCAGGCCAATAGAATCTCTGTAATACCCTCTCTCGGGTTTTCTCTGTCCCCAGATGACCTCCAAGAATGTGCCCATGGGCCAACTCCAACACCAACTTCCTGTAAGGTTTGGGCACCACAAGCTGCTCAACGGTTTCTTCTGCCCTTTTTCCCCCCCTGATACAGTAGGTCCTTCTCTACGCTGAAGTATGGGTAAGTGCAGGTATTATCTGGGTTCACTAACTCGCCATCTATTTCCACTACGTTTTCCCGTGCCTTTATTAGGGCGGGGTCTTTTAACTGTTCTGTGGCAAAATTTTCCCTGTGAACCTCAAGATCAGAAAACTCCACAGACGGTAGGTTTTCGTCTGAGGAGGTGGGCTCCTCTCCAGTTTCTTGAGTCTCGCCTGCCAATACTGACAAGGGAAATTCTGGAGAGTCCTCACCACTCTCAGAGGAGTTCTGGCTATCACCTTCCTGGTACATAGGGGCACCAGTGGGGGGCTCAGGATCATCCCACAGTTCCCAGAACTTCGGAAAATCCCTTCCCACAATGGCATCATGCGGTAATTGAGATACTAACCCCACTGGATGAGAGAGGGTACCTTTGGGGGTCTTGAAACACACTGTAGTCACTGGATACTCTCGGGTGTCCCCATGCACACAAATAACAGCTACCTTGCTATTCCCAGAGACCTCTGTTTTAACTAATTCAGCCTTTATCAGGGTCACAAGGCTACCTGAATCCAGTAATACCACAACATTTCTACCATTAATACACATTTTGCATAAATGTTTCTCAGTTCCCCGAATGGCAGTGCATGCGACTGTCGCACACAGCGACTGACGTCTGTCCGTCAGAAAGTCACATTGCATGGGTTCCTCCACAACCGGGCAATTTGCTGCAATATGTCCCGCTTGCCGGCAGCGGTAGCAAACAATCCATTTGGCTGCCTCTTGAGCCCCTGACTTCCCAGGCTGTTCTCGCCAAACTTTGGGTAGAGCTCCCACCCTCTCACTCTCTCCACCCTCACCCCTTGGAATCCTCTTATCCGCCCCTGGGGATGGTCTGGTCTTAGGGTGGAAAGTCCGAGAGTCTCTGGAAGAGGCCGTCAGGTTCTCTGTAGCCAAGTATTTCTCTACACGATCCACAAGACCACCGGCCGTCTCTGGGTCTCCATGGCTTACCCACTTTTGGATGGCAGTAGGAAGAGCTCTCAAAAACCGATCCATTACAACACGTTCCACAATCTCTGGTGCGGACAAAGTCTCTGGCTGTAGCCACTTCCTGCTCAGGTGAATGAGATCATACATTTGAGACCTGGGGGGTTTTCCAAGCTGGAAAGTCCAGTTATGCACACGCTGAGCCCGGACAGCCAGGGTGACACCCAGCCTTGCCAATATTTCAGCTTTTAGCATCACATAGTCTTTTGCTTGGTCAGGCTCTAGGTCATAGTAAGCCTTCTGCGATTCACCAGTTAACAGAGGAGCCACCAGTCCAGCCCACTGCTCCTCAGGCCACTTTTCTCTTTCAGCAGTCCTTTCAAATGTGGTCAAAAATACCTCTGGATCATCCTCTCCAGTCATTTTTGTCAATAAACGACTCACCCCAAAGGACGCGGTATTAGTGGGACGGCTTTCCTCACTGGTCTGCGGACGTTGCTGCATTACTGCTTCCATTTGTTGTAGTCTCTGCTCTTGCTTCTGTAACAGGTCTATGAAGCGGGCCTCAGATTGCTGCTGGGCTGCAAGGCTCTGTTGATGAGCTTGCTGCTGGGCTGCGAAGCTCTGTTGTTGAGCTGCAAGGCTCTTTTGCAAACCTGCATTTGTCTGCTGTTGATTGGCATTTGCTAGAGCCAGCTGTTTCAGTATCTCCTCCATGCTGGCTTAAAAAAAACTGCCACTGGTTCTCCACCAACTGTGAGGGGGTTAGCTCGGCAGCGGGTGTGTGTGATCCCCTGGATGGGCTCCCCACACAAAAACAGGCCCAGCAGATGGAGGTTGTGGTTTTCAAGATCAAAAAGGTGCGGTTTATTTTCTGTTTACAGTGACAAAAAACACAGCAAAGCAAAAAGAAACATAAACAAAATAAACCCTGGTCAGCTTGACCTCTGACTAAACATGCAGGTTTCCTAACTAACAACTGGGATCAGCCTGGTGCTGTCCTAGTCCCTAAGTCCCTGGTTTAGTAAATGTCCAAACAAATAGCCACACAGGCTTTGTCTCACCGCACAGGGGTTCACTCTCCCTAGACAGTCCACACAGGTCTGGTTCCAGGCATGAGCAAACACCTAATGAAGCTGGGAGTTTTTATAGAGGCCTTAAACGAGCTGACAAGCTTCAGCTGGTCTCATCAACTCCCTGCCTGCACGACGCCCAGCACTCTCCCTAGAGGTATGAATCATCCATGAGCCCACTAGCCTCAGCTGGGCTTCATCAACTCTCTCCCTAGTTGTATAAGTCGGCATAAAGCCTGAATCTGGGAGAAATATACCTACCCCCCTGGATGCAACCAGGTGACTTTACCTTCCTGCTGTCACAGTACGTAACAGGTCAAATGAAGCAAAGGCGTCACCAATCTGCAGGTCGGCTAATGTGACCACAGAGTTAGAGATCCACCAGGAGAAACCCTCAGGGTTATAGAAGGCTAAGGGAAATAGGGGTTCTCCTACAAAGGAGGAGCCTCGGGGAGCATGGGACGCCAGGTCTAGTTTATGTTTGTATCTGTACCATAGGGTAAGAGAGTGGGCAACTAGGGGGTTAAGGGAGATAATTTTATGACCCACTTTAGAGGGGGACCAAAGTATACCAGAGAGCCTGTATGGATCGATGGAATTTGATTCAAATTCTACCCAGGGTACTTTAGAGTTAGTGATTGTCCATTGTGCCATCTGGGAGAAGCGAGCGCAAGGAAATGGAGCCAAAGATTTGGCAGGCCCAGTCCCCCAAGTGTTTGTGGGTTGAACAAGACATGTTTAGAGAACCTTGGTCGTTTGTTTTGCCAGATACATTTGTGGATATCTTGTTGTAGTTTATCTATAAAAGCTTTAGGGATCAGGATTGGAAGGGCTCTGAATAGAAATAGGAGTTTGGGTAGGAGGGTCATTTTGATCGCCGTGACTCTCCCGAGGAGCGAGATATGGTAGGTGCCCCATAGTTTGAGCAAGTTGCGGAGACGGGACACACACGCCGGATAATTTGCATCGAAAATAGAGGACCAATGTGGTGTGATATAGATGCCCAAGTAGGGTATTTTGTCAGTAGACCATTGCAGGGGGAAGGAGCTCTGGAGGGTCTCACACTGAGCAGGGGGAATGTTGATTGGGAGTAGTGATGAGCCGAACACCCCCGGGTTCGGTTCGCACCAGAACCCGCGAACGGACCGAAAGTTCGTACGAACATTAGAACCCTATTAAATACAATGGATGCGAACGTTCGAATTCTAAAGTGCTAATTATAACAACTATTATGCATGTTATTGTCCTAAAAAGGGTTTGGGAACCCGGGTTCTGCACCAGGGGACATGTATCAATGCAAAAATAAGTTTTAAAAACGGTCGTTTTTCGGGAGCAGTCATTTTAATGATGCATAAAGTGAAAAAAAAAAAGTCAAATATTCCTTTAAATATCGTACCTGGGGGGTGTCTAAAGTATGCCTGTGAAGTGCCACGTGTTTCCCGTGTTTAGAACTGTCCCTGCACAAAATGACACTTCTAAAGGAAAAAAAAGCCATTTAAAACTGCTTGCGGCTTTAATGTAATGTCTGGTCCCGGTAATATGGATGAAAATCTTTAAGAAAAATGGCATAGCTACCCCATGACCCCCCCTACCCCAGCCCATTACCAGCCCCTTTGGGTCTTGTATGGATATTAAGGGGAACCCCGCACATAAAATAAAAAAGGCCCTATATACTCTGAACAGCCGTATACAGGCGGTGCATACAAGACAGGGACTGTATGTTTGTTCTTATGTAGAATGTGTTTGTAATTTTGAACAGGTACATTGTTTAAGTGTAGCTCCAGCCCAAAAATCTATTTTTAAACTTTTTGGAAAACATAGGTAAGGGTTATCACCCCTGTAACATTTGTTTTGCTGTCTGTGCCCCTGTTCAGAACATTTCACCTCACTTTCCGTCCCAATGACAACTGTTTTTGAAATGTGGTGTTTTTCTTGAAACAAGGATTGCTGATAAAGCATCAGTACAGAGGAGACACCTTTCTCCCATATTAATTCTTACAGGAGAGAATTTTCCTTCCTAGGGGTAGATTTCCTCTCACTTCCTGTTGTCTTCTTGCGTTTGCAAGTAGGAGTCGTTTGTAAGTTGGATGTTTGAAAGTAGGGACCTGCCGTATATAATCTGCAGAAATAGGCCCCTTAGTTGGTGTTGGCACAACACTGTAAGCACTCACAGTTACTCTTGGTTGGTGCTGGAACGCCCTGCTGTCAACTATTATATCAGGAATTGTAATTACATATAATTGTTGAACAGTGGTAGTAAAAATTGGGCCTTTGATGGTGGTGCTGGTGCCACAACACTGTAAGCCCTGACAGTTACTCTTGGTGGGTGCAGCAATGGGCCCTGCTGTGAATTATTAGATCAAGAATTGTAATTGCATGCCCCTGTTGAACAGGGGCTGAAAAATTGGGCCTTTCGTGGTGGTGGTGGTGGTGGTGGTGTTGCCACAACACTGTAAGCCCTCAGAGTTACTCTTGCTTGGTGGGTGCAGGAATGGGCCCTGCTGTGAATTATTAGATCAATAATTGTAATTACATGCCCCTGTTGAACAGGGGCTGAAAAATTGGGCCTTAGGCACTGGTGGCACAACACTGCAACCCCTCACAGATACTGTACTTGGAGCACAGCAATGAGCCCTGTTGCAAAGTATTGCGTCAAAAATTGTAATGACACGCCCCTGTTAAACAGGGGCTGAAAAATTGGGCCTTAGGCACTGGTGGCACAACACTCCAACCCCTCACACATACTGTACTTGGAGCACAGCAATGAGCCCTGTTGCAAAGTATTGCTTCAAAAATTGTAATTACACGCCCCTGTTAAACAGGGGCTGAAAAATTGGGCCTTAGCCACTGGTGGCGGCACCCATAAACAAAAATGATCTTCCAAGCTATCATCATCAATCGTATCATTGAGGACTCGGAGGAGGAGGATAGCCAGTCAACATAACAGCACAGGCACTCAGCATCAGCATCAGTCTTGAAGGGATGTGACATGTTAAAATCAATTAGTCTGTTATATCAGCATCAGGTGTGTGGTAGCTGGTGGTGATCCAAGACTGGTTCATCTTGATGAAAGTCAGTCGATCAACCGAGTCGGTGGACAGGCGCACCCTGTGATCCGTGACAAATCCTCCAGCAGCACTGAATGTGCGTTCCGAAAGAACGCTGGATGCAGGACAGGCCAGTAGCTCAATTGCATACTGTGCAAGCTCTGGCCAGTGATCCATCCTCAAGACCCAGTAAGCCAGAGGATTTTCGGTGGGGAAGGTGTCCAAGTCTGACCTTGCCCCTAGATATTCCTGCACCATGTTTATCAGACGCTGGCGATGGTTGCTGGAACCGATCATACTTTGGGGCTGCGGACTAAAGAATTGTCTGAACGCATCGGTCAGACGGCCACCTTCCCCACCGCTCCTTCTTTGACTGGCCGAAGCCTCAGCAACTCGTTGTCCAGGACCAGGAGTTTGTAACCTCCCAGTCTCTGGGAACGCGTTGCACAGACCTTTCTGCAAGGCCTCCCGGAGTTGTCTCATCCTCTGCTCCCTCTGCGACGGTAACATAAGGTCCGCAACCTTACCCTTGTACCGTGGATCAAGGAGAGTGGCCAGCCAGTAATGGTCCCTCTCCTTGATCCGAAGAATACGAGGATCCTTCCGCAGACTTTGCAGGATCAGGGAGGCCATGCAGCGTAGGTTTGCTGAGGCATTCGCTCCCGAGTCCTCTGGGTCACTAAGGACGACATGATCCGCAGTCACCTCCTCCCAGCCACGTACAAGTCCACTGGTTTCTTGGGACTGTAAATCATCCCTAAAAGACTGCTGCTGATGATGCTGAGTGCCAGCCTCCACCTCCATGCTGACACAATCCTCCTCCTCCTCCTCCTCCTCCTCCTCTTCCTGTGCGATGGGTGGCACAGAAGGAACACTGTCTGGGTAAAGGGGGCCTTGAGAGGCAAGGAAGTCCTCCTCTTCCTGCCTCTGTTCTGCCTCAAGTGCCCTGTCCATTATTCCACGCAGCGTGTGCTCCAACAGGTGGACAAGAGGTACAGTGTCACTGATGCATGCACTGTCACTGCTCACCATCCTCGTGGCCTCCTCAAATGGTGCCAGGACAGTGCATGCATCCCTGATCATGCCCCACTGGCGTGGAGAAAAAAAACCAAGCTCCCCTGACCCTGTCCTGGTGCCGTAGTCGCACAGGTACTCATTGATGGCCCTCTGCTGCGTGTGCAGCCGCTGCAGCATGGCCAACGTTGAGTTCCACCTGGTGGGCATGTCACATATAAGGCGGTTCTTGGGCAGGTTCAACTCCTTTTGCAGCTCAGCCAGGCGAGCACTGGCATTATAAGATCTGCGGAAATGCACACAGACTTTCCTGGCCTGCCTCAGGACATCCTGTAAGCCCGGGTACCTGCCCAAGAAACGCTGCACCACCAGGTTAAGGACGTGAGCCACACAGGGCACATGGGTCAGTTGTCCCTGTCGAAGGGCGGAGAGGAGGTTGGTGCCATTGTCGCAAACCACCATTCCTGGCTTAAGCTGGCGTGGCGTCAACCACCTCTCGGCCTGGCCCTGCAGAGCAGACAGGACCTCTGCCCCAGTGTGGCTTCTGTCCCCCAAACACACCAGCGCAAGCACGGCATGGCATCTTTTTGCCTGCGTACTTGCGTAGCCCCGTGAACGGCTACGGAGCACCGCTGGTTCATAGGACAAACCACAGGAAGAGGCCATGGAGGAAGAAGAAGAGGAGGGGGTGGAGGAGAGAGGTGTGTCACAACCAGTAGTAGCATTTTGGAGGCGTGGCGGTGGGACAACCTCCAACACTACTGCACCTTGTCCTGCATCCTTCCCAGCTGCCAAAAGAGTGACCCAATGGGCCGTGAAAGAAAGGTAACGTCCCTGTCCATGCCTGCTGGACCATGAGTCAGCGGTAATATGCACCTTACCGCTGACCGCCCTGTCCAGCGAGGCCAAGACATTGCCTTCCACATGCCGGTAGAGAGCCGGAATAGCCTTCCGTGAGAAAAAGTGGCGTTTGGGAACCTGCCACTGAGGAACCGCACATTGCACAAACTCACGGAAGGGGGCCGAGTCTACCAACTGAAAAGGCAGCAGTTGAAGCACTAGCAATTTAGCCAAGCTAGCATTCAACCGCTGGGCATGTGGATGGCTGGGAGTGAACTTCTTTCGACGGTCCAGCAGCTGGGGCAGGGAAATTTGCCTGCTAGAATCGGACGTCGGTGTACTGCTAGCAGAGTGGCCGCAAGTACTTGGCTGTGACACACCTAATTCTACACCTTCATTCCTCTCAGTGCATGTTTCAGAGAGGACTGAAGTTATAGTGGGGTTGGAGATCCCAGCTGATGCGGTGCAAGGAGAGGTCCGCTTTGTTCTTTGGTGTGGGTCTTTGAGGTAGGCTTGCCAACGAGCTGCATGGCAGGTCAACATATGTCTGGTCAGGCATGTGGTACCCAAGCGGCTGATGTTTTGGCCACGCGATATACGCTTGAGACATATGTTGCAAACAGCAGCTGTGCGATCTGATGCACTAGCCTCAAAAAAGGCCCACACCAAGGAACTTTTTGAATGACGGGCAGAGGCAGCGCCCTGCACAGGCGGAGCTCTGCGGTGTGATTCCGTCGGTGTACTGCCCTTACGCTGGCCACCAAAGGGCATCCTGCCTCGTTGGAGATGTGCCTCCTCCTCATCCTCCTCCTCCTCCTCTCTCCTATTAGGCACCCATGTGGAGTCAGTGACCTCATCATCCCCTCCCTCCTCATCACTGGAGCCAATCTGGCAGTATGCTGCAGCTGCTGGAACATGACTGCCAGATTGGTGTCCTTCTTGAGCATCCCCTCTGTCTGCTCTCACCCTACTGCCTTCCTGTAGCTGGGTTTCATCATCAGACCCTTCGAAACGCTGGGCATCCTCCTGGAGCATGTACCCAACACTGTGCTCAAACAGTTCGGGGGACTCCTCAGGAGGAGGACATGGTGGGTCTAGGGAAGGAGTGACTGATGATGAGTCTGACATTGATACCAGGGAAGAGGAAGCTTTGGCAGCTGCTTTGCCAGTACCCTGAGCCTGGGTGAGAGAGGATGAGGAGGAGGAGGAGGGCTTGGTCATCCACTCTACCAAGTCTTCGGCATGATGTGGCTCAACATGTCCAGCTGCCGAAAAGAAGGACAAGCGTGTCCCATGGCCATGTGCTGATGACAATGCACCGCGTCCACGACCAGCACTGTTGCCCCCAGACACAGAGCCTGCTTGCCCTCTTTTATTGCCTCCTGACTGTCTGCCTCTCCTTGTTTGCCTTCCAGACATTCTAATAGATGGCCTGCAGGGAGATGGGAAAAAAGCAATAAGGGCTACCTTCAGGTGTCCTTCTCTGTCCCTTTACTTAAGGATTTCTAAATATGGTTCAGGATGATTGCTTTTGCACAGAATAGCACAACGACAATTTCCCTGACTGTCCAAAAAACAAGGATTTCAAAGATGGTTGATGAGGAATGCTTTAGCACACTATAGCACAAGGAGAATTCACTCACTGTCCTTCCCAGTCCCTAGAAACAAGGACTTGCACAGTGAAAGAAACTGACACTCTCCCTACCTACAGTTTTCTGTCCCTAGAAAAAATGTTTTTTTTAAGCACACTATAGCACAAGGAGAATTCACTCACTGTCCTTCCCAGTCCCTAGAAACAAGGACTTGCACAGTGAAAGAAACTGACACTCTCCCTACCTACAGTTTTCTGTCCCTAGAAAAAATGTTTTTTTAAGCACACTATAGCACAAGGAGAATTCACTCACTGTCCTTCCCAGTCCCTAGAAACAAGGACTTGCACAGTGAAAGAAACTGACACTCTCCCTACCTACAGTTTTCTGTCCCTAGAAAAAATGTTTTTTTTAAGCACACTATAGCACAAGGAGAATTCACTCACTGTCCTTCCCAGTCCCTAGAAACAAGGACTTGCACAGTGAAAGAAACTGACACTCTCCCTACCTACAGTTTTCTGTCCCTAGAAAAAATGTTTTTTTTAAGCACACTATAGCACAAGGAGAATTCACTCACTGTCCTTCCCAGTCCCTAGAAACAAGGACTTGCACAGTGAAAGAAACTGACACTCTCCCTACCTACAGTTTTCTGTCCCTAGAATTTTTTTTTTTTTTAAGCACACTATAGCACAAGGAGAATTCACTCACTGTCCTTCCCAGTCCCTAGAAACAAGGACTTGCACAGTGAAAGAAACTGACACTCTCCCTACCTACAGTTTTCTGTCCCTAGAAAAAATGTTTTTTTTAAACACACTATAGCACAAGGAGAATTCACTCACTGTCCTTCCCAGTCCCTAGAAACAAGGACTTGCACAGTGAAAGAAACTGACACTCTCCCTACCTACAGTTTTCTGTCCCTAGAAAAAATGTTTTTTTTAAGCACACTATAGCACAAGGAGAATTCACTCACTGTCCTTCCCAGTCCCTAGAAACAAGGACTTGCACAGTGAAAGAAACTGACACTCTCCCTACCTACAGTTTTCTGTCCCTAGAAAAAATGTTTTTTTTAAGCACACTATAGCACAAGGAGAATTCACTCACTGTCCTTCCCAGTCCCTAGAAACAAGGACTTGCACAGTGAAAGAAACTGACACTCTCCCTACCTACAGTTTTCTGTCCCTAGAAAAAATGTTTTTTTTAAGCACACTATAGCACAAGGAGAATTCACTCACTGTCCTTCCCAGTCCCTAGAAACAAGGACTTGCACAGTGAAAGAAACTGACACTCTCCCTACCTACAGTTTTCTGTCCCTAGAAAAAATGTTTTTTTTAAGCACACTATAGCACAAGGAGAATTCACTCACTGTCCTTCCCAATCCCTAGAAACAAGGACTTGCACAGTGAAAGAAACTGACATTCTCCCTACCTACAGTTTTCTGTCCCTAGAAAAAATGTTTTTTTTAAGCACACTATAGCACAAGGAGAATTCACTCACTGTCCTTCCCAGTCCCTAGAAACAAGGACTTGCACAGTGAAAGAAACTGACACTCTCCCTACCTACAGTTTTCTGTCCCTAGAAAAAATGTTTTTTTTAAGCACACTATAGCACAAGGAGAATTCACTCACTGTCCTTCCCAGTCCCTAGAAACAAGGACTTGCACAGTGAAAGAAACTGACACTCTCCCTACCTACAGTTTTCTGTCCCTAGAAAAAATGTTTTTTTAAGCACACTATAGCACAAGGAGAATTCACTCACTGTCCTTCCCAGTCCCTAGAAACAAGGACTTGCACAGTGAAAGAAACTGACACTCTCCCTACCTACAGTTTTCTGTCCCTAGAAAAAATGTTTTTTTTAAGCACACTATAGCACAAGGAGAATTCACTCACTGTCCTTCCCAGTCCCTAGAAACAAGGACTTGCACAGTGAAAGAAACTGACACTCTCCCTACCTACAGTTTTCTGTCCCTAGAAAAAATGTTTTTTTTAAGCACACTATAGCACAAGGAGAATTCACTCACTGTCCTTCCCAGTCCCTAGAAACAAGGACTTGCACAGTGAAAGAAACTGACACTCTCCCTACCTACAGTTTTCTGTCCCTAGAAAAAATGTTTTTTTTAAGCACACTATAGCACAAGGAGAATTCACTCACTGTCCTTCCCAGTCCCTAGAAACAAGGACTTGCACAGTGAAAGAAACTGACACTCTCCCTACCTACAGTTTTCTGTCCCTAGAAAAAATGTTTTTTTTAAACACACTATAGCACAAGGAGAATTCACTCACTGTCCTTCCCAGTCCCTAGAAACAAGGACTTGCACAGTGAAAGAAACTGACACTCTCCCTACCTACAGTTTTCTGTCCCTAGAAAAAATGTTTTTTTTAAGCACACTATAGCACAAGGAGAATTCACTCACTGTCCTTCCCAGTCCCTAGAAACAAGGACTTGCACAGTGAAAGAAACTGACACTCTCCCTACCTACAGTTTTCTGTCCCTAGAAAAAATGTTTTTTTTAAGCACACTATAGCACAAGGAGAATTCACTCACTGTCCTTCCCAGTCCCTAGAAACAAGGACTTGCACAGTGAAAGAAACTGACACTCTCCCTACCTACAGTTTTCTGTCCCTAGAAAAAATGTTTTTTTTAAGCACACTATAGCACAAGGAGAATTCACTCACTGTCCTTCCCAGTCCCTAGAAACAAGGACTTGCACAGTGAAAGAAACTGACACTCTCCCTACCTACAGTTTTCTGTCCCTAGAAAAAATGTTTTTTTTAAGCACACTATAGCACAAGGAGAATTCACTCACTGTCCTTCCCAATCCCTAGAAACAAGGACTTGCACAGTGAAAGAAACTGACATTCTCCCTACCTACAGTTTTCTGTCCCTAGAAAAAATGTTTTTTTTAAGCACACTATAGCACAAGCACAAAACACACTGACACTCTCCCTACCTATCCTTCTCTTTCCCTAAACTAAAGGAATCCAGGTTAAGCAAGAAAGAAATAAAAGTCACTGTCCCTGCCTATGCTGCTCTTTCCCTGCTCCGGAACACACTACACTAGGCCGCCGTGCTGGCGGCCTTTTATAGTGTGGGGCGTGTACTAAACACCCTCAGCAATAATTGGCCACAGGCATCCTGCCTGTGGCCAATCATTGCTCTCCTCGCTGCCGGCGCTGTGATTGGCCAAGCATGCGGGGTCACAGTGCATGCTTGGCCAATCACAGCGCCTGGATGACACTGCGATGGCGTAGTGCATTGTGGGCCGTTCGCGTCACTCGAATTTGGCGCGAACGGCCCAAATCGTTCGATCTTCGTCGAACGATCGAACAGCCGATGTTCGAGTCGAACGTATGTTTGACTCGAACACGAAGCTCATCCCTAATTGGGAGTGCAGTGGATTTGGACATGTTAACAGTGAGTCCAGAAATAGAGGTGAATCGGGACAACAGGGAAAATAGATTGGGCAGGGAAATCTGGGGTTGGGTTAGAAAAAGCATGACATCATCTGCATACATACAGAGATGAGATGTGGTGGAAGCCATGGGGTATCCGGAGATGTCAGGGTGTTGTTTAATTGCGGTGGCAAGGGGTTCCAGGGCCAGGGCAAATAAAAGGGGTGATAGGGGACATCCCTGACGGGTGCCCCTGCCCAGTGTGAAAAACCCAGAGCTGCAGCCTGGGATTTTGATTCTGGTTTGTGGGTGGTGGTATAGGGCCTGTACACCCAACAAAAATTCATCCCGAAAGCCAAGTCTTTGAAGCACTGCAAGTAAATAAGGCCATTGTACGCTGTCAAACGCCTTATTAATGTCCAAGCTAAGGAGGAGGACTTGTTTCTTACGTATGTTAGCGTCTTGGAGTACATTAAGTGTCAAACGAATATTGTCCGTGATGAGTCTATTGGGGATGAAACCAGATTGGTCAGGGGAGGTCAGTGTTTCAATAATAGCGGCTAGTCTGTCAGCTAGGGCTCGACTAAAAATTTTAAGGTCATTGTTAATGACTGAAATCGGTCTATAATTTTGGGGGAGAGAGTGGTCCTTAAGAGGTTTGGGCAGGAGAGACATGCTAGCTAAGGTCATTTCAGAGGGGAACTGTTCTCCTGCAAGAATCTTGTTGAACATGCTAGTGAGGCGTGGGAGTAGTATAGGAGCATAATTTTTATAGTAGCTAGCAGTGAAACCATCTGGGCCTGGGGCCACAGAGCATTTTAGGGATTTAACAACGCCGAGCAGTTCTTCCTCTGTGAAGGGGGCATTAAGGGATTCAATTTGTAAATCGGACAAAGTGGGAAGGGGAAGGGAGGCTAGCCAGTCTAGGGAGGGCTGAGAAGGACACGGCGGAGGGCGAGAAAGAAGTTTGGAATAAAAGTCCTCAAAGATTCCCAGGACATCTTTAGGGTGGGAGACTATTTTGCCTGAGGAATTGCGGAGTTTGTACACGTGGGGTGGACGTAGTGTGTGATTTAATTTGCGAGCAAACATAGCAGATGCTGTGTTGCTGTGAAGGAGAAAGTTTGCTTTGGACCACCTTAGTGCTTTTTCCGTCTTAGCAGATAACAGAGTATCCAGGTCTAATCTTTTTTGCGCCACCAGGCGTGCGTTGGCAATCGACGGGTTACTTATTTGGGATTTATGAAGGCGGTCCAGTTCTGCGGTCAGCGTGAAGATTTGCTGCCATCTTTCTTTATTTTTCCGTGAAGCAATACTAATAAGGTGGCCTCGTAACACTGCCTTATGGGCCATCCAGAGAGTGCTAGGGGATATGTCCGGGGTGGCATTGATCGTGAAGTATTCCTGAATAGCGTTGGATACTTCCTGGCGTATGATAGGGTCAGATAAGAGAGAGTCATTAAGTCTCCATGTATAGGGCGTATCAGATAGGCCTATAAGGGAGGTTGACATGGAGACCATATTATGGTCGGACCAGGGGCAGAGATGGATCACCGATTGTGTGGAGTTGGCAAGAATGATGGGTGTGCAGAAAATGTAGTCCAATCTGGCAAAGGAATTGTGGGGGTGGGAGTAAAAGGTGAAGTCCTTTGCACCCGTGTTGTGTGCTCTCCAAGCATCGGATAATTGGAGAGCCTGTAGAGTTCTGGACAGGGATTTAGGAAAAGCCAAATTTAGTTGGGAGGAGGTGCTTCTGTCTAATTGTGGGTGTGCGACGAGGTTGAAGTCTCCCCCAACGAACATGTGTGTCGAGGAGTATTTCTCAAGTGTCCTAAAGAAGGCGGAAAAAAAGGTGGCCTTTGCGACATTAGGGGCATAGACGTTAGCGATCGTGAGTTTGCGTCCTGCTACTAGTCCCTTAACAATAAGGAACCTACTATCAGGATCCTTATAGACCTGCTGAACTTCCATGGGGAATGAATTGTGAAGGAAGATTGCCACCCCTCTACATTTAGAGTCGTATAAGGTGTAAAAGGCTTGCTTATATGAGCCATGAAAAAAAATTGGGTGTCTGTCAGCAGCAAAGTGGGTTTCCTGCAATAATAGGATTTGTGCCCCTAGTTTTTTATAGGCTGTGAATGCCTTTTTCCGCTTGTGGGGAGAATTGAAGCCCTGGACATTATGTGTAATACATGTAATCACCATTTATGTATATAGGGATGTCATAGGCTCACCTGGGGGGTTTAAGGACCCTGAGATAACTGTGTCAAAATTCTCCGTCACTAGGGGGACGTCAGTCTGGGAGAGCTGAGAGTAATATACCGCTTCAAGTACATAGTAATAGAAAATACATCTGAAGTGCTTCAACATCCTAAATAAAAAAAACAAAAGAAGTGATAGAACATAAAAAGCGTCTAAACATAGTGCCAGCAGTGCAAACATGTGCTGGGCAAACAGTGGGTCAGGTTGCAAGTAGCAAAAGCCTGAAACAGTGAGGTAAATCTTGTAAGGGGCAAAAGCTCCCCTAACTCCCCAGTTCATATCCAGAGCTCCAAAGGAGGTCGGGATATGAGAGGAGTGGGGCAGCACGGCATCGACATCAACCGAACTAGCCTGCAGCAAATTAAAAACAGAAAAAAAAAAGTTTGTGCATGCCAGCATGTGTTGGATTGCCATATTAGATCATTAAATGAACCGGGAACCATCATCCTGTAGAAAATAGAGTAACGAAGAAAAGCAAGGCATGCGGGGTGTCGAATCAGAAGAGGGCCCAGAAAGTCTGAAATGTATGGGAGAATCCTGCTGGGCTGAAACCTTGCTTGTAGAGACAGGGTGAAGAGATGTGGAACCATCAGTAGTTCAAAAATAGAGCAGTAGATGGCGCACCGATGCCAGAAGTGCCACTGGTGTGCAGAAGTTCAAGACGTGCAGCAGGGAGAATTCACAAAAGTGGCGAAGGATTAGCTAGTGTTGAAAGGCGTTATGGCCAGCATCTTGTCTGTGACGTCTGCGGTCTCGTCTAGGAGAGGGGGTGTTCCAAATGGGTTTAGGTCTAGGAGTAGAGGGTTGGCGAGGAAGGGCTTCAGCCTCCAGGAGGCCCAGTTTGACAAGAATTTCTTGACCTTCCAATAGAGTGGTGGCAGTATAAGTTGTACCATTATGTGGAATGGTAAGCTTGAAGGGGAAGCCCCATCTATAGCGAATGTGCGCTTTTGCCAGCACTGTGGTGACCTCCTTCATATTGCGGCGCCTATCCAGGGTAGCAGGGGAGATGTCCGGGTAGATCTGAATAGGGGAGCCGTCCAGGGAGATGGAATGGGAATTGCGGGCAGCCCTAAGAATCTCCTCCTTGATAAGAAAGTCTTTTAGACATAGGACAATGTCCCTGGGGGGTTTGTCTGGGGGAGGCTTGGGGCGTAGAGCCCTGTGAATGCGGTCGCATGTGAATGCTTCCACCTCACGGTCTGGCAAGAGGGAATGGAACAGCTTATGTATGGCAGGGATGAGATCCGTGGTGGTTTCAGGGACCCTCTTATCCGAAGATTGTGCCTACGATTTCGATTGTCGAGGTCTTCAACTTGGGTTTGCAGTTGAGTGACCGTGGCATTGAGGGAGTCAAACTCTCTGGAGAGATCATTGTGAGCGATATTGAGCTCATCGTGCATAGTCTCTAAGCGGTCCGTGCGGGTGCCCAGGGCCGAGATCTCCTGCGTTAGTGTATTGGTGCTTTAGTGTAGCTCCGTCTGGAACTTGGCAGCAATCTTGCTATATATAGATTCTAAGCTCCTGTCTAGGTCTGCTTTGGTCAGGGGGGGAAAGTACTCACAGTCTTGTGCAGAGTCCAGAGCAGAAGCAGCGGTATCCTGCGAATCTTGTGAGGCCTGCAGTGAGGGAGAAGCCGGGCCGCCGGCGCCATCTTGGGACATGCTGTAGCGGTCCTGGTTCCTTAGCAGATAGGTGGTTAGGGACCTCTGAGCGGTCTTATTGTCCTTCTTCTGCTTCGAAGGCATGCACAACTCGGTCCGGGGGTTATGGAGAGTATCTGTGGTGAAGATTATGAGCTTATGGCCCCGGGAAGCAGACTCAGTCATGCGACCGGTCCCGTGGATGTCGCGCATGCGCCCCCTACATTTAGCTTTTCAAGTCTTTTTCGGATACTGGTTTCCGTAAGCCACAAGGGTACACTCTGTGAATCGTTACTAATGAAACAGTCATGAATGCTGTACCCCTCCTTTTCCTTAGTAAATACTAAGGAGAGGTTTAATCTTAAAGTGAATGTAAACCCCAAAAAAGATTTTTTATTAAAATTTCTACCTGGTACAGCAGAGGATGTCATGTCATCTGTGCCCAGTCTTGCCACGACGAGTTAATCCAGCTCTGAGCAATCATCTTATCTTTTTTCAGTGCGATAAAAACCGGCACACAGAGAAATCTGTGCCATTTCTTCCCACTGTGCTGTGACGGACAGGTCATTTACTCATCTCATGCGTGAGTGTGAGAGAGCCATGTGTACTTTCCCAGCTTCACATCCCCCCTCCTTTCTTCTCCAGCTCTACCAGGTGCTAAGTGTATGTGCACATGCGCAGGAGTGACATGGTGCCGTGAGCGCTCTCTGCTTCTTCCCAGAACGAGCTCTGCTTCTCCTGTGCTCGCACTTTTGACTCCCCTGGCACAAGGTTTGACCCCGAGACGCTGCTTGGCCAAGGGGAGTGTAGAGGTGGGCGGGGAGTCTGGTGACGCCCACGGAGCGACGGACAACAGACTGAATCCTGAGTTTTGCGGATATTTGAAAGGTAAGGATACTGTCAGGGTCACCTGTGGCCAGGTGACAGATGCACACCGTAGGGGGACAGGAGTGCACCGCGAGGTAGTGAACCCTATGGCTGGCTTCTGTGGATAGGAAACTGGGTGGTTGTGGAAAGCGGGACCAGAGGAGCACAACCGGGATCCCAACGGAAGCGAGAGCCAAGATTCCCCAGGGCGCGGAGTCTAAGACCCAGCTGGTCTTCTCCAGGGCCTCTAGTGGTGAGGATGTTACGCTGCAGGCTGGGACCAGGTCGCGGCCCCTGGAGTTTCCTAGCTCACGCCCCGTAGGATAAGGGGAAGCAGCAGCACACGATAGAGAGAACCGAATAACAAGCCGAAGGTCAGGGGCCACAAGCAGACAAGGATAACGAAGAACGAGCCGAAGGTCAAGGGTCACGAGCAGACAGGGATGGTCGGGGACAAGCCAATAACGTAACAGAGAGACAGACGTAGCACACGACAGGCAGGAACCCAAACACACAATGCCTAACAAACACGTTGATCAGCAAAGCAGGCTTGCAGTGCACAGGTTAATATAGTGTTCAGTGATAGGGCCTGGGGTGGAGTCAGGCTGGGAGGAGATTATAAAGGAAGCCAGGTGAAGGAGGTCTGGTCTCTAGATGAACACATGAGGAGGAAGGTAAGATGGCAGACAGACATTAATGCATATCCATGACAGTACCCTCCCTCTTACGAGGCCTCCCCCTTCCCCGCCTGGGCCCAGGTTTAGAGGGAAACTTCAGATGAAACTCCTTTAACAGACGAGGTGCAAAGACCTCAGATGCAGTGATCCAAGACCTCTCCTCAGGACCAAACCCTTTCCAATGAACGAGGTACTGAAGAACGCCTTTACAGAGTCGGGAGTCCAGAATTTGACTGATCTCGTACTCCTGATTATCCTCAGAGACAGGCGCCACGGTAGGAAGAGGACGAGAGAATTTATTGAGGACTAAAGGCTTTAGAAGAGCAACATGAAAGGAGTTAGTGATTTTAAGGCTCTTAGGAATCTGGAGTTTGAAACAAACCGGATTCAGTTTAGCAGTTACCGTGTATGGACCGATGAATCGTGGAGCAAACTTCAGAGAAGGAACTCGGAGCTTGATGTTCCTGGTAGAGAGCCAGACTTTGTCCCCTGGCTGAAGAGAAGGCGGTTTACGCCTGCGGCGGTCGGCAAAGCCTTTGAATTTTTCAGCAGCTGCCCGGAGGGAATCATGAACGTGACCCCAAACGGAATTGAGAGACTCCTGAAGCGAAGCCAAAGCTGGAATGTCTGGAGAACAGATCATAGGAAGAGGAAGTTGAGGGTGTTTTCCATAAACTGTGAAAAAGGGTGTCTTCTGCGAACTGGTATTCACATGATTGTTATGGGAGAATTCTGCCCACGGGAGTAGAGAGGACCAATCGTCATGGTGAGAAGACACAAAGGTGCGAAGAAAGACCTCTAACTCCTGATTAACCCTCTCAGTCTGTCCATTGGATTGGGGATGGTAAGAAGAAGAAAAATCCAAGACAATATTGAGGGATTTGCAAAAGGCTCTCCAAAAACGAGACGTGAATTGGACTCCCCTGTCGGAAACAATATGAGAAGGGACCCCATGTAGGCGGAGAATTTCTCGAATGAAAATGGGAACCAAGGCAGGGGCAGAAGGAAGACCAGGAAGAGGAACAAAATGAGCCATCTTGGAGAATCGATCGATTACCACCCAAATGACTGTATTATTCTCAGACAGTGGGAGATCGGTGATAAAATCCATGGCAATATGGGCCCAGGGTTCCTTAGGAATAGGCAAGGGCATGAGGAGACCAGCAGGAGCTTGTGTGGAGGATTTGGACTGAGCACAGACATGACAAGCTTTAACGTAGTCTTTGACGTCTGAGCGGAGATTAGGCCACCAGTAGTGACGACTGATGAGTAGGAAGGATCGGAGGAATCCAGAATGCCCTGCCACCTTGGAATCATGTCCCCAATGAAGGATCTTAGCTCTTAGCCCAGTGGGGACAAAGGTCTTACCAGGCGGAATTTTAGACTTCAGGGTGGTAGAGTGGGCAACAATGCATGAGGTGGGAATGATCGGCTCAGGTTCAGGGGCGGACTCCTCGTCCAAAGTGTCAAATGACCTAGAGAGCGCATCAGCCCGACCGTTGCAGGAACCAGGTTTGTAGGTAATCGTGAAATTAAAACGGGCAAAGAAGAGACTCCACCTGGCCTGTCTAGGATTCAGACGTTTAGCATTCTGTAGATACTGTAAATTCTTGTGATCGGTAAAGATCGTTATGGAGTGAGGGGAACCCTCCAAGAGATGACGCCACTCCTCTAACGCCAATTTAATTGCGAGAAGTTCCCGATCACCGATGGCATAATTCCTCTCTGCCTGAGAAAATTTTTTGGAGAAGAACGCACATGGTTGGCGTCTCTTCTCAAAGATTTGAAGAAGCAGAGCTCCCACCCCCATTGAGGAAGCGTCCACTTCAATAAAAAATGCATTCCCAGGATTTGGTCTCCTCAAGAGGGGGCCAGAAACAAAGGCCTGTTTCAGGTTGTGAAATGCAGAGACAGCTTCGGGAGGCCAGTCTCTGGCATTCACACCCTTCTTGGTCAAAGCGATAATAGGCGCGGCAATGGAAGAGTAATTCCTTATGAACTGCCTATAATAATTAGTGAAGCCAAGAAAGCGCTGTGTGGCCTTGAGGCTAGCAGGAAGAGGCCAGTTGGTGATAGCCAAGACCTTCCCAGGGTCCATACGAAGCCCCGAACATGAGACAAAGCACCCCAAAAACAGGACCTCAGAACATTCAAAGGAACATTTCTCCAGCTTGGCATAGAGATTGTTCTCTCTAAGACGTTGAAGTACAGTGCGGACATGGTTTCTGTGGACGAGCAGATTTTCAGAAAAGATCAGAATGTCATCCAGATAGATGACAACAAACTGGTACAGCAGATCTCTGAAGATTTCATTGACAAAGTTTTGAAACACGGCTGGAGCATTACACAGACCAAAAGGCATCACCAGATATTCGTAATGCCCGTCTCTAGTGTTAAATGCAGTCTTCCATTCGTCACCCTCCCGTATTCGAATGAGATTGTACGCGCCTCTGAGGTCCAACTTGGTGAAAATGGAGGCACCCTTCAACCTATCGAATAGCTCAGATATTAAGGGTAAGGGGTATCGATTTTTAATAGTAACCGCATTTAAACCCCGATAATCGATGCAGGGTCTTAAGGTACCATCCTTTTTGGCAACAAAAAAGAACCCTGCCCCTGCAGGCGATGAGGATTTCCGGATGAACCCTCTCTCCAGATTCTCTGCTACATACTCCGACATGGCCTGGGTCTCTGGGATGGACAGAGGGTAGGTACGACCCCTGGGTAGAGTTGCTCCGGGGACAAGATCAATAGCACAGTCAAAAGACCTGTGGGGAGGAAGCACCTCAGCTGATTTTTTACAGAACACATCCCGGTAATCGCTGTATGCGGCGGGAAGATCAGAAGAAACAGAAGTGGCAGCAACCGGAAGACTCTCCTTGGGGGTCACCTTGAGAAGACACGACGAGAAACATGAGGAACCCCAGGCCAGGATCTGCCCAGAGACCCAGTCCACATGTGGAGAGTGGAGCTGTAGCCAAGGGAGGCCCAATACAACTGGGGTAGAGGCCTTGGGTAGAATAAGAAAGGATATCCACTCCTGGTGGAGAATCCCTACCGACATCCTAATGGGTAGCGTCTGGAAGCGAATAGGGCCCCCTGGGAGAACAGTGCCATCAATTGCCGAGACTACCAATGGGGTAGTGAGAGGTGAAAGGGTAAGCTTCATAGAAGAAGCAGTTCTCCAATCCATGAAATTGCCGGCAGCCCCGGAATCCAGGTATGCAAGGGTTGACTGAGGAGAAGTGCCTACATGAAGGGACACCGGCAAGAGCAGGCGAGAAGGTGATGTTTCTGGGTCCAATACTCCACCTTCCAAATGTATTAGACCCGAGCGTTTCCCGGACGAAGCGAGCAGGAGTCACGAAAATGACCCTTGCCCCCACAATAGAGGCACAAGCCCAGAGTTCTGCGCCTAGCACGTTCTTCGGGGGTTAGTCTGGTCCGGCCCAGCTGCATAGGTTCTTCAGCAGGTAGAGGATGCTCCACGGAATGAAGGGAGGGGAGCTCAGACTGGCTAGGACCCAGAGAGTGCTGGCGTCTTTTTTCTAAGGACCTCTCTTGAAAACGAATGTCGATCTGGTTGCATAATGAAATTACATCGTCCAGACCGACGGGAATGGCTCTTCCCGCTAATTCGTCTTTCACTCGGTCAGAGAGGCCATGTAAAAAGGTAGCGACCAGGGCCTCATTATTCCAGCTCAATTCAGCTGTGTGGATACGGAACTGAAGAGCATATTGCCCCACTGAACTAGATTCTTGGCGAAGACGTAAGACAGCACTAGCCGCTGAAGAAGCCCGAGCCGGCTCTTCGAAGATATTACGAAAGAGCTTCAAGAATTCGGACAGACTGGAAACCACCGGATCGTTCCTCTCCCACAGGGGGGCAGCCCAGGCCAAAGCTTCACCGGAGAGGAGGGAAATGATATAGGCTACCTTAGCCCGGTCAGATAGGAAGCTTTGAGGCTGAAGCTCAAAATGAATAGTGCATTGGCTGAGAAACCCCCTGCAGGCCTTGGAGTCCCCAGAGAAACGGAACGGAGCTGGCAATCTTAGTGAGTGTGAGGCTGCGACTGGTGCGATAGGTACAGCCGCTGGTTGTACTTGGGGTTGCGGATTCGGGGTTCCCAAGGAGACCTGAAGCTGCTCGAATCGAGAAGCCAGATCCTGGAGGAATCGCATCACCTGGGTCTCAAGTCTGCGAACTATGCCCTGCAATGGATCATCCGCGGGAAGCGGGATGTCAGCCGGGTTCATGGCTGATCAAACTGTCAGGGTCACCTGTGGCCAGGTGACAGATGCACACCGTAGGGGGACAGGAGTGCACCGCGAGGTAGTGAACCCTATGGCTGGCTTCTGTGGATAGGAAACTGGGTGGTTGTGGAAAGCGGGACCAGAGGAGCACAACCGGGATCCCAACGGAAGCGAGAGCCAAGATTCCCCAGGGCGCGGAGTCTAAGACCCAGCTGGTCTTCTCCAGGGCCTCTAGTGGTGAGGATGTTACGCTGCAGGCTGGGACCAGGTCGCGGCCCCTGGAGTTTCCTAGCTCACGCCCCGTAGGATAAGGGGAAGCAGCAGCACACGATAGAGAGAACCGAATAACAAGCCGAAGGTCAGGGGCCACAAGCAGACAAGGATAACGAAGAACGAGCCGAAGGTCAAGGGTCACGAGCAGACAGGGATGGTCGGGGACAAGCCAATAACGTAACAGAGAGACAGACGTAGCACACGACAGGCAGGAACCCAAACACACAATGCCTAACAAACACGTTGATCAGCAAAGCAGGCTTGCAGTGCACAGGTTAATATAGTGTTCAGTGATAGGGCCTGGGGTGGAGTCAGGCTGGGAGGAGATTATAAAGGAAGCCAGGTGAAGGAGGTCTGGTCTCTAGATGAACACATGAGGAGGAAGGTAAGATGGCAGACAGACATTAATGCATATCCATGACAGATACATGCAGGAGGCATGTATATCCTTATAGATCAGCACTGTGCCAGTACTTTCTAAATGATAAGAGTGGGTTTACATCCACTTTAACTCTTTTATGTTTATTGCCTATTAGAATGCACTGGATGATACCTTTTATTTAATATGTTCCTAAAGTACTTCCACTTATCCTCAGTGTTCATTGTTTCTAGGATTTGGTCCCATTTAACCACTTAACGACCGCTCACTGTATATATACGTCGGCAGAATGGCACGGACAGGCACAATCACGTACCTGTACGTGACTGCCTTCGTATAGTTGGGGGGTACCATCGGACCCCCCTTCTATACAGTGAGCAGTGGTTATCCGTTCGGGAGTGATCCGTGATGAGGGGACGGCCATTTGTTTCCGGCCACCCCCTCACGATCGCTCCCGGCGAATGAGAATCTTCCTCTGCCTGTGTAATGTAAACACAGGCAGAGGAAGTGATGTCATCTCTCCATGCGGCGGTCTTTTCGTTTCGGCGCGAGGAGAGAAGACATCTCACAGTAAGTGCACCAACACTATACTGACACCAGTACATGTAGGCACACTTACACCCCCAGTCACCCCCCAGATCACCCCCAGTCACAGTGCACCGTTTGCAGTGGTCATTTTTTTACTGATCACTGCAATCAGTGTCATTTGTGACAGTAAAAAGTTGCAGGGCAGTTAGGTTTAGGCCCCTTTAGGTCCAGGTTAGCCCCCTAACCCCCCCTAATAAAGGTTTAACCCCTTGATCGCCCCCCCAGGTAACCCTTTACCCCCTAACGCCAGCGTCACTAAGCGATCGTTTTTCCGATCGCTGTATTAGTGTCGGTGGTGCCCTAGATAGCCAGTTATTTATTTTTAGGTTCGCCGCAGGTTTTTATAGCGTCAGGTACCCCCATATATTATTTTAACCCCCTGATTGCCCCTAGAGTTAACCCTTTCACCAGTGATCACCGTATAAGTGTCACTGGTGACACTGGTTAGCCAGTTAGTTATTTAGGTTACCCGTCAGGTTTTTATATAGCGTCAGGTACCCCCATATATAACCTAATAAAGGTTTTAACCCCCTGATTGCCCCTAGTTAACCCTTTCACCAGTGATCACCATATAAGTGTTACGGGTGACGCTGGTTGGTTAGTTTGCATTTTATAGCATCAGCGCGCCCGCCGTATATAACCCAATAAAGGTTTAACCCCCTGATCGCCCGGCGGGTGATATCAATTAGGTTTTAGCGACAGAGAGGGTCTGCGTCGCCCCAGGCAGCGTTAGGTTAGTGCCAGTAACGCTAACACCCACGCGCAAAGCATACACCTCCCTTAGTGGTATAGTATCTGAACAGATCAATATCTGATCTGATCAGATCTATACTAGCGTCCCCAGCGGTTTAGGGTTCCAAAAAACGCAGTGTTAGCGGGATCAGCCCAGATACCTGCTAGCACCTGCGTTTAGCCCCTCCGCCCAGCCCAGCCCAGCCCAGCCCACCCAAGTGCAGTATCGATCGATCACTGTCACTTACCAAACACAACACACATAACTGCAGCATTCGCAGAGACAGTCCTGATACCTGCGATCGCTAACAGTTTTTTTTTTAAGCGTTTGATAAATTTGCTGACAGTCAGGTGCTTTTTTACCTGTGAATCTTACTAGTGTACCCCTAAATTTAGAGCCCAAAATGGCAAATCGAAGGTACACTAGTAAAGAGGCCTACGAGATTCTGAGCATGACAGATAGGTCACGTATCTGTCAGATTCAGGCTCAGAATATCTTCCCGTAGAAGACAGTGAAGTCAGCGGCTCCATGTCAGATAGCTCTGACGACGAATGTGAGGTCCCTGCTAAGGTCAGGCGTATGAGATCCCGATCTTCTGAGGTTGTTGAGGAGCAAGAACCGCAGGGCTCTCGTATCATGGAGCAGAGTAGTACTAGCACCGCTATTCCTTCTGGTGAATTGGCAAGCACCAGCGGCCTAGTACAGCCTGGGCGTACATCCAGCACTGCAGTATCACATGGTGATGTGGCGAGTCCCATAAGTGCAGTTCAAGCTGGCGAGGTGGCAAGCACAAGTAGTGTCCCGCTGCCACCAAGAAGAAGACAAAGGCAGGCCCATCGTGCCCATAGTGCCCTTCCTGCAGAATTCGCCTATCCTGATTGGGTCCCCACCACTTCTGCAAAACCCGTACTTCCCCCATTCACTGCCCAACCCGGTATTCAGGTGGAAACAGCTAATTTTATGCCAATTGATTTTTATTCGCTGTTTTTCACGGAAGATCTCTATAGATCTATTGTGGACCAGAGTAATTTATATGCTGATCAATTCATCGGCGCTAATCCCCAGTTGCCTTCCATTGCCAAAGATTGGAAACCAATTACGGTTTCCAAATTTAAGACCTTTCTGGGCCTTTCCCTAAACATGGGCACACATAAATTTTCGTCATTGCGTGCTTATTGGTCCACGCACCCAATTGACCACATGCCCGTGTTCTCTGCCTCCATGCCCAGGAAACGATACGAGCAGATCTTGCGGTTCATGCATTTCAACGACAATGAACTTTGTCGTCCACGTGGAGACCCTGAATACGACCGGCTCTACAAAATTCGGCCCCTCATAAACCACTTCAATGAATGTTTTACAGCCTTGTTTATTCCCGATCAAGTTGTCTGCGTTGATGAGTCCCTGAATAAATTTTCTGGCCGCTTGTCTTTCAAGCAGTACCTTCCCAGCAAGCGTGCCAGATACGGGGTCAAGCTCTATAAGTTCTGTGACAGGGCAACAGGCTATGTATAGAGCTTTACGGTTTATGAGGGAAAAGATAGTCAGGTTGAGCCAGTCAACTGCCCGAATTACATAGGGAGCGCTGGCAAGATAGTGTGGAACTTGGTGTCACCCTTATTCGGAAAGGGGTACCACTTGTATGTGGACAATTATTACACGAGTGTGCCACTGTTTAGTCACTTGTTTGATCATCAGATTGGAGCATGTGGCACCGTGCGACCTAATCGCCGGGGCTTTCCCCAGGGGCTTGTAGATTCCCGTCTTAGGCTGGGGGAGAGAGCCTGCTTGAAGTGTAATAATTTGCTCGCTGTGAAGTGGAGGTATAATAAGAATGTTTTCCTTCTTACCTCCCTTCATGCAGACACGACAGTCCAAATTCGTACGGCGACTGGTGTTGTGGAGAAACCCCTCTGTGTCCACGAATATAACCAAAATATGGGAGGGGTGGATCTCAACGACCAGTTGTTGGCGCCGTATCTAATTGACCGTAAGGCGAGACGCTGGTACAAAAAAGTGTCTCTATCCTTATTCCAATTGGCTTTGCTGAACCCTCATGTGCTATACAGAGCTTCAGGCGGGACTTTATCTCTCCTAAAATTCCAAATGAGATAGTCACAGAACTCCTGTATCCAGGCGGTTCTGCACCTCACCATCCCCAACCAAATGCAGTAAGCCGGCTGCATGAGAGGCATTATCCGTATGTCCTCGAGAGTACCCCTACCCAACGAGCCCCCCAAAAAAGATGTTGTGTCTGTAGCAAGCGCGGAATTTAGGCGTGACACCCGTTTTTTTGTCCACGCTGTCCTGACAATCCTGGTCTTTGCATTGGTAAATGTTTTGAACGCTTCCACTCAAAAGTGAAGTTTTAGCGTAGGGTACAGCATTTCACAGACTAGGACACACTTACACAGGGTCTCCCAAGATGCCATCGCATTTTGAGAGACCCGAACCATTACAGTTGTTAAAGTTACAAAAAAAAGTGTAAAAAAAAAAAAAAATACGTAAAAACAAAAAACACAAAAAAAAAAAAAAATAGTTGTCGTTTTATTGTTCTCTCTCTCTCTCTCTATTTTCTCTCTATTGTTCTGCTCTTTTTTACTGTATTCTATTCTGCAATGTTTTATTATGCTTGCTTTTCAGGTATGTAATTTTTTGTTTTCAGGTGCGCCATTCAGCTGCAGCGCGGAATTATTTATCTTGACAGCAACAGCGTTTGCTCCCACGATACATAAAGCCGTGACTCCAGTGCTGTAGGAGGTGATTTCACCACCACTGTTAAAAAAAAGAGCATATATGCCGAAGCAGGGGCGGAGGAGCGATTTTGCTCCTAATGCCGCGTACATACGGAGGCTTGCCCGTGGAAAAGTCCGACCGTGTGTACGCAGCATAACTTTTTTGTGGGAGGATGCCCCCATGCTTCGGCATATATATATTTTAGGCACAGGTTGCGTTAAAAAAATGTTTTATTTTTTACTAGGTTTTTTTTTGGTATTTGCTTTGCAGGTATGGTATGGTAAGGTCTTACTGTTGTACTGTAATGTTACTTTGTTTTAATGTTAACCATTATTTGCTTAGCAGGTACGCCATTCAGTTGCAGCGCGGATCTATTTATCTTGACAGCAACAGCGTTTGCTTCCACGATACATAAAGCCGTGACTCCAACGCTGTAGGAGGTGATTTCACCACCACAGTTAAAAAAAAGAGCATATATGCCGAAGCATGGGGGCAGCAGGGGCGGAGGAGCGATTTTGCTCCTAATGGCGCGTACATACGGTCGAAATTCCGACGGAGGCTTGCCCGTGGAAAAGTCTGACCGTGTCTACGCAGCATAAACTTTTATGCCGCGTACATATGGTCGAAATTCCGATGGAGGCTTGCCCGTGGAAAAGTCAGACCGTGTGTACGCGGCATAACTTTTTTGCGGGAGGATGCCCCCATGCTTCGGCATATATAAATGGTGCATGTATGCCCATCATTAGAAGTGGGTGGATAAAGGGAGGTATTTTAATGGTGGGCATACCCACCGATCAATCTCTTTTTTTCGTTCAGCCAACAGGCTGCATGAAAAAAAAGATTACAATACATGTCCAACAAGGACCAGCAACGTACTGGTATGTTGCTGGACTTTGAATGTTTATACCAGAATGATGCCTGTGGGTTTAGGTATCATCCTGGTATCATTCTTTTCAGCCAGCTTTCATGTAAAAGCAATCCTAGCAGATAATTAGCCTCTAGACTGCTTTTACAAGCAGTGGGAGGGAATGTCCCCCCCCCCCGGATATAAACAGCGCCATTGGGAAATTGGGAAAGCATTTTATCACACCGATCTTGGTGTGGTCAGATGCTTTGAGGGCAGAGGAAAGATCTAGGGTACCTGTCACTACCTATTGCTATCATAGGGGATATTTACATTCCCTGAGATAACAATAAAAATGGTAAAAAAATAAATATGGAAGGAACAGTTTAAAAAAAAAAACAAAAAAAAAAACACCCTGTTCCCCCCTGCTCTTGCACAAAGGCGAACGCAAGCGTCGGTCTAGCGTCATATGTAAACAGCAATTGCACCATGCATGTGAGGTATCACCGCGAAGGTCAGATCGAGGGCAGTAATTTTAGCAGTAGACCTCCTCTGTAAATCTAATGTGGTAACCTGTAAAGGCTTTTAAAGGCTTTTAAAAATGTATGTAATTTGTTGCCGCTGCGCGTTTGTGCGCAATTTTAAAGCATGTCGTGTTTGGTATCCATGTACTCGGCCTAAGATCATCTTTTTTATTTCATCAAACATTTGGGCAATATAGTGTGTTTTAGTGCATTAAAAATAAAAAAAAGTGTGTTTTTTCCCCAAAAAATGCGTTTGAAAAATCGCTGCGCAAATACTGTGTGGAAAAAAAAATGCAACACCCACTATTTTAATCTGTAGGGCCTTTGCTTTAAAAAAATGTATAATGTTTGGGGGTTCAATGTAATTTTCTTGCAAAAAAAACAATATGTTTTCATGTAAACAAAAAGTGTCAGAAAGGGCTTTGTCTTCAAGTGGTTAGAAGAGTGGACGATGTGTGACATAAGCTTCCTAATGTTGTGCATAAAATGCCAGGACAGTTCAACCCCCCCCCCCAATGACCCCATTTTGGAAAGTAGACACCCCAAGCTATTTGCTGAGAGGCATGTTGAGCCCATTGAATATTTTTTTTTTTTGTCCCAAGTGATTGAATAATGACAAAAAAAAAAAAATGTACAAAAAGTTGTCACTAAATGATATATTGCTCAAACATGCCATGGTTATATGTGGAATTGCACCCCAAAATACATTCTGTTGCTTCTCCTGAGTACGGGGATACCACATGTGTGAGACATTTTGGGAGCCTAGCCGCGTACAGGACCCCGAAAACCAAGCACCGCCTTCAGGATTTCTAATGCGGCGTACACACGATCGTTTTTCATGCCATTTTTTAAGCCAACGTTTTTCTCGTCGTTTTTTTTTCATGTTTCCTCTCAAGCCTGTCTTGCGTACACACGATAATTTTAAAAAACATTCAAGCAAAGCGCAGTGACGTACAACACGTATGACGGCACTATAAAGGGGAAGTTCCGTTCAGATGGCGCCACCCTTCATGATAGTAAAGTTTGTTGAGCGACGATTCGCGCTTTTCAGCCTCGTGCTTTTCAGTCCGTTACAGCGTGACGAATGTGCTATCTCCATTACGAACGCTAGTTTTACCAGAACGAGCGCTCCCGTCTCATACTTGATTCTGAGTATGCGCGTTTTTTTCACCTCGTAAAAGCATACACACTATCGTTTTTCACGTTGTTAAAAAAAAACGACATGAAAAACGACGTGAAAAAATAGAGCATGTTCGAAATTTTTAATGGCCGTTTTTCACGTCGTTAAAAATGCTCTGGAGCATACACACGATCGGTTTTAATGCCCATTTTTAAAAATGGCATTTTTAACGGCATGAAAAACGATCGTGTGTATGGGGCATCAGGGTGTAAATTTTTGATTTTACTCCTCACTGCCTATCACAATTTCGGAGGCCATGGAATGCCCAGATGGCACAAACCCCCCCCCCCCCAAATGACCCCATTTTGGAAAGTAGACACCCCAAGCTATTTGCTGAGAGGTATGTTGAGTATTTTGCAGATCTCACTTTTTGTCACAAAGTTTTGAAAATTGAAAAAAGAAAAAAAAAATCTTTCTTCATTTTCAAAAACAAATGAGAGCTGTAAAATACTCACCATGCCTCTCAGCAAATAGCTTGGGGTGTCTACTTTCCAAAATGGGGTCATTTGGGGGGGTTTTGTGCTATCTTGGCATTTTATGGCCTTCAAAACTGTGATAGGTAGTGATAAGTAGTGAGGAGTGAAATCAAAAATGTATGCCCTTAGAAATCTTGAAGGCGGTGCTTGGTTTTTGGGGTCCCGTACGCGGCTAGGCTCCCAAAAAGTCCCACACATGTGGTATCCCGTACTCAGGAGAAGCAGCAAAATGTATTTTGGGGTGCAATTCCACATATGCCTGTGGCATGTGTGAGCAATATATCATTTAGTGACAACTTTGTGCAAAAAAAAAAAGTTTGTCATATTCCCGCAACTTGTGGCAAAATATAAAATATTCCATGGACTCAACATGCCTCTCAGTAAATAGCTTGGGGTGTCTACTTTCCAAAATGGGGTCATTTGGGGGGGGGGGGGTTGTGCTATTTTGGCATTTTATGGCCTTCGAAACTGTGATAGGTAGTGAGGAGTGAAATCAAAAATTTGTGCCCTTAGAAATCTTGACGGAGGTGCTTGGTTTTTGGGGCCCCGTACGCGGCTAAGCTCTCAAAAAGTCCCACACATGTGGTATCCCGTACTCAGGAGAAGCAGCAAAATGTATTTTGGGGTGCAATTCCACATATAACTATGGCATGTTTGAGCAATATATCATTTAGTGACAACTTTTTGTACATATTTTTTTCCTTTTTGTCATTATTCAATCATTTGGGACAAAAAAAAAATATTCAATGGGCTCAAAATAGCTTGGGGTGTCTACTTTCCTAAATGGGGTCATTTGGGGGGGGGGGGGGGTTGTGCCATCTTGGCATTTTATGGCCTTCAAAACTGTGATAGGTAGTGATAGGTAGTGAGGAGTGAAATCAAAAATTGATGCTCTTAGAAATCTTGAAGGCGGTGCTTGGTTTTTAGGGCCCCGTACGCGGCTAGGCTCCCAAAAAGTCCCACACATGTGGTATCCCCGTACTCAGGAGAAGCACCAGAATGTATTTTGGGGTGTAATTTCACATATGCCCAAGGCATGTGTGGGCAATATATAATTTAGTGACAACTTTGTGCAAAAAAAAAAAAGTTTGTCATATTCCCGCAACTTGTGTCAAAATATAAAATATTCCATGGACTCAACATGCCTCTCAGCAAATAGCTTGGGGTGTCTACTTTCCAAAATGGGGTCATTTGGGGGGGGGGGGTTGTGCTATTTTGGCATTTTATGGCCTTTAAAACTGTGATAGGTAGTGAGGAGTGAAATCAAAAATTTGCGCCCTTAGAAATCCTGAAGGCGGTGCTTGGTTTTCGGGGCCCCGTACGCGGCTAGGCTCCTAAAAAGTCCCACACATGTGGTATCCCCGTACTCAGGAGAAGCAGCAAAATGTATTTTGGGGTGCAATTCCACATATAACAATGGCATGTGTGAGCAATTTATCATTTAGTGACAACTTTTTGAAATTTTTTTTTTTTTTTGTCATTATTCAATCACTTTGGACAAAAAAAAATATTCAATGGGCTCAACATGCCTCTCAGCAATTTCATTGGGGTGTCTACTTTACAAAATGGGGTCATTTGGGGGGGGGTGGGTTTGTACTGCCCTGCCATTTTAGCACCTCAAGAAATGAGTCATAAATTAAAAGCTGTGTAAATTCCAGAAAATGTACCCTAGTTTCTAGACGCTATAACTTTTGCGCAAACCAATAAATATACGCTTATTGACATTTTTTTTACTAAAGAAATGTGGCTGAATACATTTTGGCCTAAATGTATGACTAAAATTTAGTTTATTCGATTTTTCTTATAACAAAAAGTAGAAAATATCATTTTTTTTCAAAATTTTCAGTCTTTTTCTGTTTATATCGCAAAAAAAAAAAAATCGCAGAGGCAATCAAATACCATTAAAAGAAAGCTCTATTTGTGGGAAGAAAAGGACGCAAATTTCGTTTGGATACAACATTGCAGACTTGCACCATGAGAATTGGATGTTTGAGCCCAGCACTCGGCATCTGTGTCCCCCTTCCTTTCATGTGCCTCTAATGGTGTGGAATATTGGCAACTGGATGATGGTATATGGGCTATCTGGGAGCATTAATCGAGATCTACTACATGCGGTTTGAAGACTGGTGGTTTTGATCAAGATATATTACACGCTGTTTAAGGTCCTCTGTGATAGGGGACCGACCTTTTCTGGTAAGCAGGATTACTCACTGTTGGTGGTGGATTGTCACGATTGATATCTTTCAATAAAGATTGGATTCATTTTCTTTATCCGGACACTATCACGGGTGTTTTTGTTATAACACATGAACTTTGATGAATTTTTATGAGATTGGTGGACAATTCATAATTAATTTTTCAATTTTTTTATTTTTTTTACATTTATTTTATATCATTATACAGATGTAGTTTGCTTTGGCCTTTATTGAGCAATGTATAACTTCATTTGTCACTGTTCACTTATCACTGGTGTATTCATTTAGATTTACAATCTCTGGTGTTTATGATTAATTTCACTACTAGCGCAACTATATATATATTTTTCCAATTTGTTTCACTGATGATTGTTTTCAGATTAGTTGCTGCTTTCTTTATTTAGAAATTGTTTACAATATCCTAGCACAGTTTATTTTTTCACCAATTTTCCACAACATTGCATGTCCGCACAATTTCCAGTTAAAGCAGCGCAGTGCCAAATTGTGAAATCACCTCTGGTCATTATGGTCCGTATTAGTCCAGGGCTTAAGTGGTTAACAGCATTATAAAGAACTATATGGTTTGTTGTATATTATATTGCTTTAGCAAAAACTTTGATCACACAATAATCTAATGATATTTAGGATCTCAGAAGGATTTCAGAAGTACAGCTTTGTGGTACTATATCACACAATCACACTATCAGCAAATTAAGGAGCTATGCTAAATATATGAAACTTGCTCTCAGATATTTGTTACAATAGCTGTTCTGACCGCCTGTCAGTTTGTTGGACTTTGTGACTGACTTTGGGTCTATAATTCAGTGGTCTTATGAACAGTATATCAACAGGCTGCTGGCAGATGCTTGCCCAAATCTGTTTAAAAACAGTCTGAGAATGGGTGTGTGGTCTGAGCAGGCCTGAGTGAGGACGCACAGTGCAGGAGCTCCGAGCGTTCCACCAGACTCTGAGAGATGGAATCAGCACTACTATTGCCGGAGGTTTCGGTATGAGAACAGCTCAACAGCGGGCAACCAGGACCTCCCGCAAGGCAGTGGGGTGCAGCGAGGCACAGCCCGTCATACAGCAATTCTTCCCGGCTTCGCAAAAGCGGGAACTGATTACAAGGGACATCCGGAACGTCGGAGCTGAACCCGAGAGTACACCTGCTTGGTGGACACAGCGTGAGATGGAGGAAGACCTGAGAACATTGATACAAGCCCTACCCACAAAAACGGATATAGAGGCCCTACCCACGAAAGTGAATATAGAGGCCCTCATCTCTAGAGTTGAGGAAGCACATTGTGCGGAGATGCAGCAGGTCTAAACGGAGATTCAGACTATGACAGACCGCCTTACAACAGGAGAGGTAAGAGTAACTTCTTTAGGAGAAAGGGTGGAGGCGCTGGAAAAGGAGAGAGAGGGGTATGCAGAAACAGTGTCGGATATGCAGCTCCAAATTGAAGAATTGGGGGATCGTAGCCGCCGCTGTAACCTGAGGCTCCGGGGGGTCCTGAAAGACCCGGATCAAGAAAATCTCCAGGAGAAGGTAATGAACATATTCCACACAGTTTTAGAGGGCAGAGTCCTGGCTAATATGGACATGGACAGAGTGCATAGGGCACTAGGTCCTAAATCAGGGGACCCTCAAAGACCACAGGATATAATCTGCTGCCTACACCGCTACGCATACAAAGAGACTTTGTTGAGAAGGACATGGGAGGCAGGCACAATTGAAGTAGGGGGGGCGGCAGTGAAAATTTTACCTGACCTCTCTCCAGGGAATGAGGAAGGGAGCTATGATAACAACATAACACAAAATTGGGAATTCCCATCGTCCTAAAAATATTTTTTTTTTCTGTGTGTGTTTTGTACACAATGAGTGAATACACAGGGGGGAGGGGGGTAAATAAGGGATAAGGCATATTTTTTATTTTATTTTCCCACCTGGTTAAAAGATTAATAAGACTATGGTTTTGTCTTAGATTATATAGCAATGTAATATGATATATTGTAATGTACTGTGGTGAAGGTCGTGAGTAGCAAGAGGAATACAGAGATATGTACAATGTATACGATGTATAGAAGTATAGATATGTAATGAGATATAATGAGATATATAGATGTGCATTGAGGCTCTGGTGAAACGTACAAAAGAGGAGAAACAATAAGGGGTTGGAAAGAGGGGGGGGAGAGGGGGGGTACAATGGGGATAGGGTGAATGAGATAAGCATGATAAAAGATGGGGAAATATGTGAAGGAAATATGGAACATCTGGTTCTTCTCCTCTTTGGAGAGCCTCACTGGAAAATAGTACATGTTATTTGTAAGATATATGTTATTGTCATAAACTGGTGGAATAAGCTCGGAATGCTCGGCCTGGAGCAGCTGTGCTCAATCTCGGCCGCCCAATAGGCCAACATTCAAGAAACCGGTAGATCGGAAATTGAGTGAATAAAAGCAGAAATAGCTTTAGGGACTCCCGGGAGGCACGGGGTGGGTGTGGTTTCATTTTTTTCCTCTCTCTCTCTTCTTCTCTCTCCCATTTGCTTTTTCTCTCTCTCTCCTCCTTTCGGATAACACCTTTCTGTGGCTTCCTCCCCCCCCCCCCTTTGAGATTGGGAGGGCATTGGCTTAGGAGAGGATGAAACCCATTATTTGGGTAGAAATATTATAGACTAGGAGGCGGAGCAAAAGACGATGGAAACTCTCAATTCTGTCGTTTAATGTAAAGGGACTAAATATCCCGGAAAAACGCTGGATGTTATTGCAGGACCTTAGGAGATTGCAGATTGATATTGCCTTTATTCAAGAAACTCATTTTAGAGAAAATAACCTCCCTTTCCTAAGAAACAGAGACTATTCAGTGGTGTACCATGCATTTAATCCGGACTCTAAAACTAAGAGTGTATCTGTTATGATATCTAATAAGGTGGCTTGGGACCATAGAGACTCTTTGATAGATGTGGGTGAAGATATCTGTTTATTAAAGGAGAAATTGGAGGGGTTAGAGTGACACTGGCGTCATATTATGCCCCCAATGTACAGCAAAATGCATTTGTAAAAAATATGTTGAGAAGACTCATGGAGTTTACAGAAGGGCAGCTTATCCTGGGAGGAGATCTTAATACCCCTTTGATCCCCAGTGAGGATACTTCATCAGGGACATCATCAGTATCACCTAAAATAAAGAAAGGGGATTACACAGGCAATGACAGAAGCAAGAGTGGTGGACATATGGCAGTTATTACATCCAAAAGAAAAGGATTTTTAATTTTTCTCTAATCCCCATAGAGAATATTCACGTATTGACGTCTTTTTCGTCCCACACAAACAACTACATTCAGTTAGGGAAGCTTCCATTGGTTCGATCACTTGGTCAGACCACGCACCGATTTTTAAAAAATACAATTTGGCAGAGAGAAACCATTCAGCCCCTATGATGTGGAAAATTAATGAAAGTCTCCTCCAGGACCCTGTGGTAATGGGGGATATTCAGAAAGAGGTAAAATGTTTTTTTCAGATGAACGATAGTTCAGAAAGCACCCCGGGAATAATCTGGGAAACACATAAAGCTGTAATACGAGGAGTACTGATCAAACATGGAGCAAGGATCAAGAAGGAGAGAGAAGCTAAATTAACAGGGTTATTAGCAAAAATTCCAAATCTAGAGGCACAACACAAGCACGCCCAAACTATAGAAGTAGAACGAGAATTATTAAACACTCGTAGACAAGTGACAGATCTAATACAATACAGAGCAAATATGGCATTACAGATAGGACGTAAATGCAGTTATGAGTCGGGTAATAAGTGCGGCAGACAACTGGCAAGAGCTCTACAAGAAATACATTCAGGGACATTTATACCCTCAGTTAGGAAAAAAGATGGAGTTGAGGTACAGTTACCCGGACAAATTGCGTTTGGCGATTTCTACTCCTCACTTTACAATTTGAGATTGGGAAATCCAGACCAGGCAGTGATGGAGGAATATCTTACATCAAGTGGAATGCCGAGTCTGACACAATTGTGCGTGAGGAGTTGGAATCACCAATAACATTAGAAGAAGTGCAGAACGCAATAAAACTAGCGAAAATTGGAAAAGCACCAGGACCGGATGGATTTTTGGTTCAGTACTATAAGTCACTTATCTCTGATTTGGGACCCTATATGGTTAAAATGTTTAATGAGTTGGGGGATACAGCAACCCTCCATTCAGAGACAGTGAAATCTATGATATCGGTGATACCAAAAGAGGGTAAGGATCCAAAGCAGTGTGGAAGCTATAGGCCTATATCGTTATTAAACGCTGATTTGAAAATATTTTGTAAGATAATAGCCCTTAGGTTACAACAGCAACTCCCCCTTTTGGTCCATCAAGACCAAGTGGGATTTATACCAACAAGGGAAGCAAGGGACAATACCATCAAGGCTGTGAATTTAATGCATATAGCTAACTCGACCAGGACCCCTTGCGTGTTCCTTGGAACAGACACAGAGAAGGCTTTTGATCGGGTGGGATGGGGGTTTATGTTTACGGTCATGCGACATATAAAATTAGGAGAGAAAATGATCAGATGGATTGCTAGCATGTACAAAGGACCCACAGCTCAAGTGAAAGTAAATGGGGTAGTCTCCCCATCTTTTGTGATAACGAATGGGACAAGGCAAGGTTGTCCATTGTCCCCTTTAATATTTGCGTTAACCTTGGAACCGTTTCTGTGTAGAATATGGCTCAACAAGGACATCAGGGGAATTGAAATAGGAGGAATACAACATAAAGTTGCAGCATATGCAGATGATATGCTCTTTTCAATGACAAATCCGATAATTTTACTCCCAAACCTGTTTAAGGAAATTGAGCTGTATGGTACACTTTCGTATTTTAAAATAAAATTCACTAAATCGGAGGCCTTGATAGTTGCAATCCCGAAGGAAATGATGATGTCACTAAGTCCAAGCTACAAATTTAAATGGTCAGACCTATGTTTGAAGTACCTAGGGACCTATATTGCAGTAAACCCCTCTAAAATGTATGAGTTAAATTTCTTGCCAGTACTAAGCAAAGTATGTGGACTGCTGGAGAGATGGCACAGGGGAATGTTTTCCTGGTTTGGAAGAAGTAATATAATTAAAATTAATATTTTACCAAAGATCCTGTACCTCCTCTAGGCAGTCCCAATTGCAATACCGAGAATTTTTTTCAGAAATATCCAAACATTACTCACAAAATTTATTTAGGCGTATAAACAACCAAGGATTAAGAGGACACTACTATCCTTACCAAAGCAATATGGAGGGCTGGCTGTCCCTGATGTATTATCAGGCAGTCCACTTAGGTCGACTGTTGGATTGGTGTCGACTTAGGGACATGAATAAAGGGTAAAAAACTGCGCTAGGAAAACAACTAACAATATAGGCAGCAGTGATAGTGAGACAACACCAAAAGCAATTAACAAAGAAAAAACTGCGCCAACCCTCTAAGATGAACACATGAGGAGGAAAGGGGTCCATGATACGAATGTGTGCGGAACTAACTGGATGGAACACCGCTGCTGATTGAGGGAGGATTACTGCTGCAACTTAAAGGCCGCGGCTGGGTAACAGTCGAATGTCCCAAACCGCTTGCCTTCTGGTAAGCTGCTCCCCTTGTCTTTGGTGGTGGTTATCTCACATTAAGTTCTGAACAGTCACGGTGGTGCTGTGCCTCTTCAATCTAAGGAGGAGTGGACTTTTTCTTCCTCAGATCATTCATTGTGAATTGCTTGCTGGACTTTCATTTGTCCCAAAATAGCTTTTGGATTTATCTAATAACTTTGTCAATGTTTGATTTGAAACTGTTATTTTAGGGATATGAATATCTGGCCAAATTTAGAGCAAGCACAGTGTAGGGAGATTTTAAATAGAGCCCCTTGGTGCTATAGAGTTGTTTCAACCAATACTAAGTCACACCCAACAATAGGACTTACACTACGGATGTGCTATAATCTTTTTTCCAAGGATAAGATATCTTTTTTTTTTAAAGGTAAATTAAGGATAAGATATCTACACAGAATTCACCTTTGGTGCCTATATTAGGTAACCCTTAATTTATACCAGGTATACAGAAAGGACCCTTTGCGGTACTGATTGAATGAGGACTGTATCAGGCCTCGCATTTTATGAGATCAGGCAACTGGCCAACATTGCAGGAGCTGATGTATAGAAATGGCCCTTTCCAATTAGATTTTTGGCAAGCGGCACAATAAGACATTTCCTAAGTACTGCAGTAGCACCATGCTCCTTGGACCGCAGTTTAACACCATTTGAGAAACAATGCATGGAAAAAGAACCAATTACGCATGCAGTATCTAAAATGTATTGATTAAACCACCGGAGAATTTTCAGTTGCCCTTTCTCCGTAAATGGAAAATAGACCTGGGGAGGACCTTTTCGGAGGACCAAAAAACTAAAATGATACAATCTATATTTAAGACAGCAACATGTACAAAAATACAGGAAACAAATTATAAAATTATTTCACAATGGTACAAAACCCCAGAAATACTTCAAAGGTGTTTCCCGAATATATCAGGGGAGTGTTGGAGATGGCAGATAGAACAGGGAACCTTGTTACATATTTTTTGGTCCTGCCCCAGAGTTAAGGAATTCTGGAAGGAAGTCCGAGAGATTACTCAAAAATTTAGTGAGGCAGAAATACAGGAGGATCCAGCGTTATTTCTTTTGCATCTATCAGAGATTCCGAGGGAAACATACAGGAATTCCATCCTGTGTCACCTAGTGAATGCTGCTAAAGCAATGCATACCGCTCAAATGGAAACAGATACAACCCCCTACTGTGAGTATGTGGCTCAAAAAGGTTAAGGAGGTGAACAGGATGGAAGATCTAGTATGGACAAACAGGAAAAAAAGAGAAATCTATTTGAAAATTTGGTCACCATGGAATAGTTTCATTTCTTCAGAGGAAGGGAAGAAGCGAATTGATAGAAATTAATGAAGAGATGGGGGGGGGGGAGGGTGGAGGGGAACATTTGGTTTTTTTTTTAAGTTTTTTTCTGGGGGGGGGGGGGGAAATAGGGAAGGGAATGGAAATGGACCATAAATAAGGGGGGTGGATGGAATATTGTGAGATAGTAGCCAAACAGGCAGGGCCAATGGATAGCGTCGTCCCATGATCAGACATAGGAAAATAATATGAGGTGGAATTTAGAGGGGAAGAACTCCCCTCCTTTTTCTTTCAATACTTTATTGTTGTTTTTTTTTCTCCTCGCTCCTTACTATGGTTTAGAAATGTCTCACTTTGTCCTCCCCACCCCTAGTGGATATTACCCTAGAAAGGAGGAGTTGGTAGGACTAGGGGGAATCAAATGTACTAATTTACTTTTTGTTGTATATATCGAAGGAGGATATGTTAAAATATGTAATTATTTTTTGTGCCTGTTTTTTTTTTATTCCTCTCCCTGTATAAAGGAAGAAAAGTTGAAAAATAAATAAATAAATAAATAAAATATCATTTGTAGTATTGAGCGCAGTTTAGAAAAGTTGTCTCTTTTCAAATCTACTGGTGTTCTACTACCCTCATGCCACCTTTTCCTATTATTTATGCTTAATGTAATCATCCTGTGACCGCTGGATCCCAGGTTGTTCTGTATTTCCACATCTGCGATCAGATCTGTGTCATTTGTAATTGGTAGTAGGCTTGTGCAATTCGTTTCGTAACGAATTGAAATTCGTCCGAATTTAGCAACTTTCGGACATTCGGAAGCATTCGAATTTCCGAACAAAGCAATTACGAATAAGACCGAATCCGAAATAAATTATACCGCAAATAGCGAATGCCCGAATGTCTTCGGCATAATTCGTTATGAAAAAGTTACGAATGTACGAATCCATACGAAGCACAATAACACTCACTCTGCTCTGCTCTCTGCTTCTCCCACACCGTGCTGAACTCCCTCTCAAAATGGTGTACAGGGGCGGAGGTTATAGCCGCATGTAAAAAACGAAAGTAAAATACGAGATTTCGAATCCATTCGAAGCACAATAACACTCACTCTGCTCTGCTCTCTGCTTCTCCCTCACCGTGCTGAACCCTCTCAAAATGGTGTACAGGGGCGGAGCCTATAGCCGCATGTTAAAAACGAAAGTAAAATACGAGATTTCGAATCGTTACAAATAACCGCAATGTATTTAGAAAAGTACAAATCCATTCGAAGCACATTAGGCATAATAGGCAGCGTCATTGTGAGAGAGACACGGAAAATTACGAATCAACGAACCCAAAAAAAGTTACGAAAGTAGGAGTTGTGTCCAGAATCAACGAAAAACAACGTACTCTACCGAAAGTACGAACCCAAAAAAAGTTACGAAAGTAGGAGTTGTGTCCAGAATCAACGAAAAACAACGTACTCTACCGAAAGTACGAATTATAAAGCAACAAAAAATTCAACGAAAAATGTCGCTTGCAAAAATACGAATGAGTCCGAACACGAAAAATCCCGTCTAGCAAAATTACGAATGATTACGAATCAACAGGACCGGAAAGAAACGAACCGAAACGGAACGAATTTTTCCGTTGTGCACAAGTCTAATTGGTAGGTCTAGCAATTGATCATTTCTAGTCGGGGCATCCACCAATTGGCACATGAAGTTGTCCGGTAACACATTTAAGAAATGAGGGGCCTTAAATCAGTGAGTTGTTCCTACTGCCCAGTCTATATCTGGATAGTTGAAGTCCCCCATTATGATGACCTTGCCCTGTCTCACCGCCAAATTCACCCGTGACAGGAGATCCAACTCCTCTTTTAGGCTAGGGGACCTCACTGCCACTATTAATTACCCACTTATTTCTTCTCTTTGCAGTTCCACCCATAGGGACCCCCCCATGTAATGCCATCCCTCATGTTCACCAGTAAATAATTTTTTGATATACAGGCACACCCCTCCTCCTCTTCTACCCTCTTTTGTCCCTCCGACACAAGGCATAACCCTGGATAGTTGCCAGCCACTCATGTGATAGACTGATTGTGTGTAGTGGGGATGCTGGCTGAGTATGGATTGTGAGTACCTGAGCATTGTTGACTGCCTGAGCATTGTTGAGTTGAGTACCTGAGTGCTGTTGAATAACTGGGAGGTGCCTTTAGTGCCCTAGAGTACCTTTGGTGCTAGAAGTGCCTTTAATACCTGGGAGTAACTCTAGTACCTGGGAGCAACTGGGGTGCCTTTAGTGCCCGGGAGTACCTTGGTGCTGGGAGTAACTTCAATACCTGTACCTCCGACACAAGGCATAACCCTGGATAGTTGCCAGCCACTCATCTATCAGGCTGATTGTGTGTAGTGGGGACGCTGGCTGAGGAGGATGTAGCGTGAGTACCTGAGCATTGTTGAGTACCTGAGCATTGTTGAGCTGAGTACCTGAGTACTGTTGAATAACTGGGGGTGCCTTTAGTGCCTGGGAGTACCTTTGATGCTGGGAGTGCCTTTACCTGGGAGTAACTCATACCTGGGAGTAACTGGTGGTGCCTTTAGTGCCTGGGAGTACCTTAGTACCTGGGAGTAACTTTTAGTGGTGGGAAGTACCTTCATACCTGGGAGTACCTTAGTACCTGAGAGTAACTGGGGGTGCCTTTTAGTGCCCGGGTGTACCTTTTAGTACCTGGGAGTAAATGGGGGTGCCTTTAGTGCCCAGGAGTAAGTTTTAGTACCTTGGGAGTAACTGGGGGTGCCTTTAGTGCCTGGGAGTACCTTTAGTAACTGGGATGGCTTTAGTCTCGGGAGTAAGGTGCTGAGAGTGTCGAAGGGAGAACTGGGAGTAGTGTAGGGTACGCAAGTCTTTATTATCCCCACTAGAATAGTGGGCAAAATGTCCAACAGGATTGGTGATGCCACTCATTGCACATCCTGCTCCATGTATACATTCCTTGATGAATGAATCGAGAGCGAGTACTGCTGTGGGAAATGTGAGCGAGTTGTTTCTCTGGAAGCCCAGATTCTGGTTCTGGAGAGTCAGGTGGCAAAACTGAGGAGCATCGGCAACCTGGAAAGGAGCTTGGACATTACCCAGCGGGGGCCAGTGAAGAGGAGGTTGGAGAGATGGAGGCACAGGAGCCAGAGGTAGGTAGCTGGGTGACAGAAAGAGGGGTAGAGGAAAGGGAGGACAGTCCTGAGTTGGTACACCCCAACAAATATGCCAAGTTGCATGATGTTGGGGAAATCAGCTCAGAAGTGGCATTGCTGGAGCAGGCACCCTCCCCTAGTTGCCAGGGGAGTGACAGATCTGGTGAGGAGGGGGGCAGAGATACAAGAAAGGCTAGACAAGTGTTGGTAGTGGGGGACTCCATTATTAGGAGGACAGAGAGGACAATCTGTCAGAAAGACCGTGGTCGTCGAACGGTAGTTGTCTACCGGGCACTTGGGTTCGGATCAGATGGACAGATTATTTGGCGGGGCTGGAGAGGACCCAGTGGTCATGGTACACGTTGGTACCAATGACAAAGTAAGAGGAAGGTAGAGAGTCCTAAAAAATGATTTCAGGGACTTAGGGAATAGATTCAGGAGAAGGACCTCCAAGGTAAGTTTTGCTGCTGGCTTTTAATTTTTGCAGCGGTGGGCGGTCCTCCACTTTAAACTTTGTGGGAATAACTGAAACTTGGTTTGACAGCTCACACGATTGGCTGGCAAATCTCCAGGGGTATTTCTTGTATCGGGAGGACAGGGAATGTAGAAGAGGGGGAGGGGTATGTCTATATGTCAAAAATTATACAAGCGTGGTAGAGAGGAGCGATATTATGATTGGGACAAGGGGGGATGTGGAATCAGTGTGGGTAAAACTTCAAAGAGAAAAAGTAAATGGGAAATTAATAGTGGAGGTATGTTATAGGCCACCCAACCTAAAGGAGGAGGAGGGGGAGCTGGACCTACGATCACAGTTAGAGATAGCAGCGAGACAGGGAAACATCATCATAATGGGGGACATCAATTAACCCGATATTGACTGGGCAGAGGGGACAGGTCACTCATTAAAACCCTGTCATTTCATGAATGTCTTACACGTCATGTCCCCAACTAGAAAGAATGCCCTGCTAGATCTATTAATTGCGAACGATCCAAGTCTGATCTCAGATGTGGCAAAAAAAATGGGAATGGTTTAGGAGCAAATTAAACAAAGGTATCACACAGTGCATTCCAATGAGCAATAAATATAGAAGAGCGAAGGTTAAACCTGGGTGACTAAACCGCAATGTAAAAAGCCTCATTAAAGAGGCCTTTAAAAAATATAAACACTACAAGGAATGCAAGAAGAAGTATTAAGCCTCGTACACACAACCGGTTTTCTCGGCAAGAAAAGACAAAAAAACTGCTGGCAGAGCTTTTTTCCGAGAAAACCGTTCGTGTGTATGGTTTCTCGTCGAGAAAACTGCGGGGAATCTCAACGAGAAAAATAGAGAACCTGCTCTCTATTTTCTCATCAGGATTCTCGTTTTTCTCGTCGGGATTCTTGACGGCCTGTTTCCCGACTAGAAAATCGATCGTGTGTATGCTTTTCCGAGTCTTAAAAAAAGCGCATGCTCAGAATCAAGTATGAGACGGGAGCGCTCCTTCTGGTAAAACTAGCGTTCGTAATGGAGATCGCACATTCGTCACGCTGTAAATTATTGCATCGTTTAAATGGTGTGCATTAAAATCTTCTTTAGAATGGTACAATAATGAACAATAATGAACTTGTTTTGCTGCTGATATTCACACAGAGTTCTGACTAACTTTTTGCAACATTTTTAATGCTGATCCCATGAATATTTTTTATTATTATATAGAGCAAGATCTCCTTTATATATATATATATATATATATATATATATATATATTTTTTTTTTTTTTTTGAACACAGATCTTCATTTTAAATGATTATTTAATTTCTAGTGATCTCCATGATTTGATTTTTAATGTTGTTGTGTCAAGTTACCACAATTAACATTATTATCTTGTATTTTTTGACCTTCAAGGAGATTGGTTGGTGTTATCTGTCCCTTTTTAATTAAACGTTTTTTGTTTAAAATGTATCTGCCTATTTAAAAGCTAAATTTTTTACTTTAAGAAAAACACATCCATTTATTATGGTATATAACAAAATAAATAGAAGGCAGCGCTGGAGAACCTGCTGCAATTTGTGCATCCTTGGGAACCCAGAGCACACATCAACTCTGTGTGGACACTAAAATTTGGACCTTGAGAAGCACATCCAGTTGTGAACACAATCTGATCCTGGACACCCAGATGTCAGGAACAGCAGCAGATGAGATATATGTCCCAAGTCTGTGGTACTACAACAGTCTGCCTTCTGTCAGACCACATTGAAGCAAGGCCATCACTTTCTAGTCTTCTTGATAGCCTTCTTTGCAGGCTTCCCTGAAGCCTTCTCTGCAGCCTTCCTGGTGCGTGTGGTTGGAGCCTGTGCCACTGGAGGTGTACTCGTGTCAGGAGGAGGAGAAGGAGATGGAGGAGAAGGGGGTGGAGGAGAAGGAGAAGGAGGTGGAGGAGGAGGTTGAGGAGGATGGACGACCTCACAAATGGCCGTATTGGTGGTAATTGTCCCCATTAGCCCCTTATTAAGCAAGGTGTGAAGCAGGGGGCTCACATAGAAGGCATTGGTCCATCGCCATGTTTTTCATTTTTGCCCCAACTAGGGCGGCATAGGCCTCTTCTGTTGTTGTTGGCTCCTGGAGGGTGGCATGTGCCTCTCTTATCAGGGCCATTGCTGCATTGCTTGTGCTCCTATCCCTCCTGGTCCTTCTTGTAAGGCGGATGGGAGGCACCTGACATCTTGTTCTGCTACTTGGCCCGGCCACCTCCTGTCTGCCACTGGGCCTTGCTTCCTCCTGTGTGCCACTGGGCCCTGCCTCCTCCTGGATCACAGTGGGCCCGGCCTCCTCCTGGCACACAGTGGGCCCTGCCTCCTCCTGCTTGACACTTTCCTGCCTCTCATCCTGGCTGATGTCATCCTGTGTATAAAAAATGGACAGTTTGAGTTTTTGGTTCATCAATCACACACAATTTTCAGCTCATAACTGTTGCAAATTGAATGTAAATAAATAGAAAAGACTATCATTATGACCCCAGCAGTTTTCATTCTTCTCCTCAACTTTTTGGGCCACTACTGTCTATTGATATGTAAAACACTTTTTGATCAAACATGTTTGTTTTCGTTCCATATTAACATCTTTTTTCCAGCATTAATTTTATCACAATAAATGTTTAGAAAATACTATACCTGGCTCCAGATGTCCAAATCAGGTTCTTCCAGGATGTAAGGCTGTTCTTGCTCCAGAGAAGGCTCAGGTTGGCTGCAAGGAAGTCTGGGGGGAAGACTAGAAAGTTGCCTCAAGGTGGTCAGTCAGAAATGACAATCTGTTGTAGTACCACAAAGTCGAGACATATACATCCGTTGCTGCTGCTCCTGACCTCTGAGAAGCCAGGACTTTAAAGCGCTCACTCCTGTATGTCTCTCTCAAGGTCCCAATTTTAGTATCCACCTGTTGGATGGTTGCTGTGGGCATCCTGGTGTGCACAAATGGGAGCAGGGTCTCCAGCGCTGCTGTCCTTACCCCTCTTTTTCTATGTATGGGGTTTTTGGTCTCCCACAGAGTGGGCAGCTCCCTTAAGCGATTGATAAATTCACTCCGAAAATCCCTATCCAGAAATGGATTCATTATTTCTGCAAGACAAAACACAAGACAAAAATAGTAATGTCAGTCAGTCTTAACTCTAGTAATCTTTATCCCCATATATATCCTCAATCAATATCTATGCAGTATAGGCAGGGCAGGACTTAGGGTGGTGGGGGCCCCTGGGCTTGAGTCACTTTCGGGCCCTACCTTCTACACATTACAAAAAATGGGCGTGGTTCACACAAAATAGTGGGCGTGGTGTAAATGGGCGTGGCTCGGAAGGGGTGTGGTTAGAGTCTGAGATGAATGAGGGATGGAGGAAGAAAGAAAGAAAGAAAGAAAGAAAGAGAGATGGAGGGACCGCACGCCCAGATCCTACACCACAATAGCAATATGTGTATTCCAGAAAGTTTAGCAATCAGCAGATAAAGATACTCCAAACACCTGGTGTTAGCGCTTAAATCATCACAGCACCATGGTTGTTATGGTGTCAGGATGATTAAAGCGCATTATTTCTTATATTACATTGTAATATAAAATGAAATAGTTCAACTCACCATAATGCAGAATCAATGGGAGCCCCAAGCCTGTCACTTGCCACGTCGCCTGCCACCAGATGCCATCAGGTGTCCCCAGTAGTGATGAGCCGAACACCCCCGGGTTCGGTTCGCACCAGAACCCGCGAACGGACCGAAAGTTCGCACAAACTTTAGAACCCTATTAAATACAATGGATGCGAACGTTCGAAATCTAAAGTGCTAATTATAACGACTATTATGCATGTTATTGTCCTAAAAAGGGTTTGGGAACCCGGGTTCTGCACCAGGGGACATGTATCAATGCAAAAAGAAGTTTTAAAAACTGCAGTTTTTCTGGAGCAGTCATTTTAATGATGCATAAAGTGAAAAAAAAAGTCAAATATTTCTTTAAATATCGTACCTGGGGGGTGTCTAAAGTATGCCTGTGAAGTGCCACGTGTTTCCCGTGTTTAGAACTGTCCCTGCACAAAATTACATTTCTAAAGGAAAAAAAGCCATTTAAAACTGCTTGCGGCTTTAATGTAATGTCTGGTCCCGGTAATATGGATGAAAATCTTTAAGAAAAATGGCATAGCTACCCCATCACACACCCCCCCCCCCTACCCCAGCCCATTACCAGCCCCTTTGGGTCTTGTATGGATATTAAGGGGAACCCCGCACACAAAATAAAAAAGGCCCTATATACTCTGAACAGCCGTATACAGGAGGTGCATACAAGACAGGGACTGTAGGTTTGTTCTTATGTAGAATCTGTTTGTAATTTTAAACAGGTACATTGTTTAAGTGTAGCTCCAGCCAAAAAATCTATTTTTAAGCTTTTTGGAAAACATAGGGAAGGGTTATCACCCCTGTAACATTTGTTTTGCTGTCTATGCAGTGTGCACCTGTTCAGAACAGTTCACCTCACTTTCCGTCCTAATGACAAATGTTTTTTGAAAATTTGGGTTTTTTATTGAAACAAGAATTGGTGATAAAGAATCAGTGGAGAGGAGACACTTTTTTTCCCATATTAACTCTTACAGGAGAGAATTTGCCTTCCTATGGGTAGATTTCCTCTCACTTCCTGTTGTATCCTTCCGTTTGCAAGGAGGAGTCGTTTGTAAGTTGGATGTTTGAAAGTAGGGGCCTGCCGTATATACTCAGCTGAAATTTGCCCCTTACATGTTGATGTTGTCACAACACTGTGAGCCCTCACAGTTACTCTTGGTGGGTGCATGAATGGGCCCTGCTGTGAATTATTAGATCAAGAATTGTAATTGCATGCCCCTGTTGAACAGGGGCTGAAAAATTGGGCCTTTGGTGGTGGTGGTGGTGTTGACACAACACTGTAAGGCCTCACAGTTAGTCTTGGTGGGCGCAGGAATGGGCCCTGCTGTGAATTATTAGATCAAGAATTGTAATTACATGCCCCTGTTAAACAGGTGCAGAAAAATTGGGCCTTAGGCACAGGTGCCACAACACTGCAACCCCTCACAGATACTGTACTTGGAGCACAGCAATGAGCCCTGTTGCAAAGTATTGCATCAAAAATTGTAATTACACGCCCCTGTTAAACAGGGGCTGAAAAATTGGGCCTTTGGTAGTGGTGGTGGTGGTGGTGTTGACACAACACTGTAAGGCCTCACAGTTAGTCTTGGTGGGCGCAGGAATGGGCCCTGCTGTGAATTATTAGATCAAGAATTGTAATTACATGCCCCTGTTAAACAGGGGCAGAAAAATTGAGCCTTAGGCACTGGTGCCACAACACTGCAACCCCTCACAGATACTGTACTTGGAGCACAGCAATGAGCCCTGTTGCAAAGTATTGCATCAAAAATTGTAATTACACGCCCCTGTTAAACAGGGGCTGAAAAATTGGGCCTTAGCCACTGGTGCTGGTGCCACGACACTGCAACCACTCCCAGATACTCTAGTTGGAGTGCAGGAATGAGCCCTGCTGCAAAGCATTGCATAAAAAATTGTAATAACACACCCCTGTTAAACAGGGGCTGAAAAATTGGGCCTTAGCCACTGGTGGCGGCACCCAGAAACAAAAATGTTCTTCCAAGCTATCATCGTCAATCGGATCATTGAGGAGGAGGAGGATAGTCAGTCAACATAACAGGACAGTCTCTCAGCATCAGCATCAGTCTTGAAGGGATGTGACATTTGAAAATAAATTAGTCTGTTATATCAGCTTCAGGTGTTTGGTAGCTGGTGGTGATCCAAGACTGGTTCATCTTTATGAATGTCAGTCGATCAACAGAGTCGGTGGACAGGCGCACCCTGTGATCCATGACAAATCCTCCAGCAGCACTGAATGTGCGTTCTGAAAGAACGCTGGATGCAGGACAGGCCAGTAGCTCAATTGCATACTGTGCAAGCTCTGGCCAGTGATCCATCCTCAAGACCCAGTAAGCCAGAGTATTTTCAGTGGGGAAGGTGTCCAAGTCTGACCTTGCCCCTAGGTATTCCTGCACCATGTATATCAGACACTGGCGATGGTTGCTGGAACCGATCATACCTTGCGGCTGCGGACTAAAGAATTGTCTGAACGCTTCGGTCAGATGGCCACCTTCCCCACCGCTCCTTCTTTGACTGACCGAAGCCTCAGCAACTCGTTGTCCAGGACCAGGAGTTTGTAACCTCCCAGTCTCTGGGAACGCGTTGCACAGACCTTTCTGCAAGGCCTCCCGGAGTTGTCTCATCCTCTGCTCCCTCTGCGACGGTAAGATAAGGTCCGCAACCTTACCCTTGTACCGTGGATCAAGGAGAGTGGCCAGTCAGTAATGGTCCCTCTCCTTGATCCGAAGAATAAGAGGATCCTTCCGCAGACTTTGCAGGATCAGGGAGGCCATGCAGCGTAGGTTAGCTGAGGCATTCAGTCCGGAGTCCTATGGGTCACTAAGGACGACATGATCCGCAGCCACCTCCTCCCAGCCACGTACAAGTCCACTGGTTTCTTGGGACTGTAAATCATCCCTAAAAGACTGCTGCTGATGATGCTGAGTGCCAGGCTCCACCTCCATGCTGACACAATCCTCCTCCTCCTCCTCCTCCTCCTCTTCTTCCTGTGCGATGGGTGGGACAGAAGGAACACTGTCTGGGTAAAGGGGGCCATGAGAGACAAGGAAGTCCTCCTCTTCCTGCCTCTGTTCTGCCTCAAGTGCCCTGTCCATTATTCCACGCAGCGTATGTTCCAACAGGTGGACAAGAGGTACAGTGTCACTGATGCATGCACTGTCAGTGCTCACCATCCTCGTGGCCTCCTCAAATGGTGCCAGGACAGTGCATGCATCCCTGATCATGCCCCACTGACGTGGTGAAAAAAACCCGAGCTCCCCTGACCCTGTCCTGGTGCCGTAGTCGCACAGGTACTCATTGATGGCCCTCTGCTGCGTGTGCAGCCGCTGCAGCATGGCCAAGTTGAGTTCCACCTGGTGGGCATGTCACATATAAGGCGGTTCTTGGGCAGGTTCAACTCCTTTTGCAGCTCAGCCAGGCGAGCACTGGCATTATAAGATCTGCGGAAATGCACACAGACTTTCCTGGCCTGCCTCAGGACATCCTGTAAGCCCGGGTACCTGCCTAAGAACCACTGCACCACCAGGTTAAGGACGTGAGCCACACAGGGCACATGGGTCAGTTGTCCCTGTCGGAGAGCGGAGAGGAGGTTGGTGTCAGGGAAATGGCCGAGTTATTGGCATTCCTGCCAGTGTTCATCATGGCCGCGCCAGACTCACTCCTTTGCGCATGTGCGCACGCAGATGCGCCATGGCGCGCACAGGCGCACGCAGATGTGCACAGGCGCACGCAGATGCGCCGCGGCGCGCACGGGCGCACGCAGACGTGGGCGTGCTCCCTGGCCTATTTAAACCTGTCACTGGCGCACACAGGTTGCTGGATTATCATCAGCTTCCTGTATCTCCTGTGTCTCCTGTATCCTGTTTATCCTGAATCCCCGGCTTGACCCTTGGCTTGTACCTGGACCTGTGACTCTGCCTGTCTCCTCGTATCTGACCCCGGCTTGGCTGACTACTCCATTATCTTCTGCTCCCGTGCATGACCCGGCTTGTTCCTGTAAATACCCTCGGACTGATTCCTGTGTTTGACCCCCGGCCTGGCTCTAGACTCTGTTCGTGGTTTACCTACTGCTCCACACCAGAACCTTCCCTTGCACGGCTACCAAATCCGTTCTCCCAGCGCACCCCAGCTACCTTCTGCCTGCACCGGCCCAGTCAGCAGCAGTACCGGCAATCCGTGCACCTTTGGGCCCCGCACTCCCTGTCTCATCTCCAGGGGTGCGGTGCACTTAGCCGCAAGGGGCGCCCTCTCAGCAATCCGGCCTCACACCAGAGACTTGACAGTATAATCCAGCCATGTCTGAGGTCGGCAGAGGTGCGTTCCCGTTAGAGGCTCTGTGCCAACAAACTGCAACTTTGGCCCATGAAATCCAGAAACTGCAGGAAGCACATCTTCAGCTTGAAGGACGTTTACAACACACGTCAGTGTCACCTGCTCCTGTGGAACCAGGACCATTCGCTACCTGCTCCTCTGCAACCGTCCAAGGGCAAACTCCAGCAGCCCTGACGATGTTGGCTCCTCCTCCTGAACCCCGCGTTCCAATCCCTGAACGATTTTCTGGAGATCGGAAAAAGTTTAGGACCTTCAAAAATGCCTGTTTATTACATCTGGCCTTGCAACCCCGGACCTTTGCTCTAGAGACTGTTAAGGTTGGGTTTCTTATTTCCCTGTTGTCTAATGAACCCCAGACCTGGGCCCACCACCTATGGGAACAGAAGAGCCCGGTTATCAGCACGGTGGACTCCTTCTTCTCCGCCATGGCACAGCTCTACGAAGACCCCCAGCGGACGGCCACCGCAGAGGCCAACCTGCACTCCCTGTGGCAGGGGAAGCGGCCAGTGGAGGACTACACCGTGGACTTCCGTCGATGGTCTGCAGACACAGACTGGAATCAAGCGGCCCTAAAACACCAGTTCGGCTTGGGTCTTTCCGAGTCCCTCAAGGATGAGTTAGCCAGAGTTGGTATCCCCACCACTCTTGAGGACCTCATTAAATTGGTCATTCAGCTTGACCGACGCCTGCGGGAGCGACTGTCAGAACGGTCTCAGACCTCCGGACCCACCTGGTTGCCACCTGAAGTTCCCATTCCATCTGCATCGCCGCAAGTAGGACTTATACGATCGGCACTGACCCCTGATGAGAGACGTCGTCGTCGCCAAGCCAATCTTGGAGGGAACGGACATTTCCTTTGCAACTGCCCCATAAGGCCTAAGAAGCCACGGTCATACACCCCAGTGTACTTCCAGGTCTCCGGAACTTCTCCTTCCCATATTGTTCTTCCCATTACGTTGCAGTTAGGGAAAGAGGAAGTACAGCTCCGGGCCATAATCGATTCTCGGGCGTGTAGCTGCTTTGTGGACTTAAGCCTAGCAAAGAACCTTAGTCTACCCCTTCTCCACAAGGAACGGGGACTGGAAGTTCGCCTGGCAGATGGTACAATGCCTAGTTCTGGCCCTGTTACCCTAGAGACTGCTCCTCTTCTTGTCACTACTCCTGATGGCCACCGGGAATTTCTACGCTTTGACGCTTTAAGTTCACCTATGTTCCCAGTCATCTTGGGGATCCCCTGGCTCCAAGCACACAATCCTCAGGTCAATTGGAGCACCAAGGAAGTTTTGTTTACCTCGTCCTATTGCCAGCAGCACTGCTTGGTCCCTGAATCTGGAGATACCACCAGCTGCCTGACAGTGCAACCCACATCTGCCAATAACCCGAATATACCACCAGCTTATCAAGAGTTCCTGGATGTCTTCGATAAGAGAAAAGCAGATACCCTACCTCCACATCGGTCATACGACTGTCCTATCGAATTACTCCCTGGGGCTGAAATCCCGTGCGGGCGTATCTTCCCACTCTCTGAGACGGAGTTAGGAACTCTACGGCAATACATAGATAAAAATTTGGCAAAGGGTTTCATCCGCCCTTCCTCTTCCCCAGCCGGTGCCGGCATTTTCTTTGTAGAAAAAAAAGATAAGACTTTGAGACCATGTGTTGATTATAGGGAACTTAATAGGATTACCATAAAAAAACGCTACCCACTTCCACTTGTCCCCGAACTTTTTCAGAGATTCCGCACCGCCCAGATATTTACCAAACTGGATCTACGGGGGGCTTACAACCTTGTTCGCATCCGTGAGGGTGATGAATGGAAGACGGCCTTCAGAACGCGGTTCGGACATTTCGAATATCTTGTAATGCCCTTCGGGCTCTGTAACGCCCCAGCAACGTTCCAGCACTTCGTTAATGATATTTTCCGGGAATATCTAGATTACTTCGTCATCATCTACTTGGACGACATCCTCATATTCTCAGCTACTCTGGAACTCCATCGGACACATGTGAAGACAGTATTACTCACACTAAGGAAACACGGACTTTACGCAAAGGCGGAAAAGTGTGAGTTCGAAAAGGACTCAATCCAGTTTCTTGGGCTAATCATATCCACTGACGGGGTAGCTATGGATCCACAAAAGGTACAAGCAGTCCTGGATTGGCCAACTCCGTCAGGCAAAAAGGGGGTGCAGAGATTTGTAGGCTTCGCAAATTTCTATAGAAGGTTCATAAGGAACTTTTCTTCCATCATTTCACCTATCACCCAAGTCACCCGCCTCCACACCCGGTTCCAGTGGTCCCCAGAAGCGCAATCCGCTTTTGAAGAACTAAAGTCTCTGTTCACCTCAGCTTCCATCCTAAAACATCCTGATCCTGCCCTGCCCTACATCTTGGAGGTCGATGCCTCAGAAGTAGCCACAGGGGCAGTACTTTCGCAACGCCAGGGGCCTAAGTCGTTGCTTCACCCCGTGGCTTTCTCCTCTCGGAAAATGAGCCAGCCAGAGAAGAACTACGATGTAGGTGACCGTGAACTGTTGGCCATTAAAACAGCCTTAGAGGAGTGGAGATATCTTTTCGAAGGGGCCTCTCACCCTGTTATGATATTCACAGATCACAGGAACTTGGAGTGCCTTCGCACTGCCAAACGCCTGAGACCCCGACAAGCTCGCTGGGCCTTGTTTTTCTCAAGATTCAATTTTCACATCACATACCGCCCTGGTTCCAAAAACGGAAAAGCTGATGCCCTGTCCCGGATGTTTCCCGATACCCCCGAGGAAACAGCTCCCAGCACAATCCTATCACCACAGAACTTCCTCATGATCCAACCTGATCTAAGGGCCTCACTTGAACAGGCATCCATCCAATGCCCGGAACCAGAGGCATCCTCTTTAAGAAGTCAGGGGGGTTACCTTTGGTATCAGGATAAAGTCTTTGTTCCACGACCAGCCAGAATCCAGGTCCTAAAGACATTTCATGACCACCAACTTGCTGGCCACTTCGGGGTACGGAAAACAATGAATCTCATCCAACGTTCTTTTTGGTGGCCTACTCTGAAATCAGACTGCCGGGAATATGTTAGCTCCTGCACCACCTGCCAACGAAACAAGGGGTCCAACGTTAGTTCCTGGGGTCTGTTACGACCACTGCCGGTACCAGAACAACCATGGAAGAAAATATCAATGGACTTTATTGTAGAGTTGCCTCCTTCTGACGAGTTCACAACTATCTTAGTAGTAGTGGACCGTTTGTCCAAAATGGCCCACTTTTTGCCCATGATGGGCACACCATCTGCTGTAGACACGGCAAAATTTTTTATAAAAGAAATAGTCAGACTCCATGGCCTTCCCGATAAGATTGTGTCCGATAGAGGGGCACAATTCACCTCCCGATTCTGGAGAGAACTCTGTAAGATGCTGTCAATCGAGCTGTGTCTATCTTCGGCCTATCATCCCCAGAGCAATGGTCAAACCGAAAGAACAAATCAGACTGTAGAACAATACTTACGCTGTTTCTGCTCCTTCTCCCAGGATGATTGGATTTCGTTACTCCCGTGCGCAGAGTTCGCATACAATAATTCTGTACATACTTCCACTAATCAATCACCCTTTTGGGCGAATTATGGGTTCCACCCCTCATTTTTGCCTAATGTCATTCCAGAGGCCTCAGTCTCAGCGGTTCAAGACAGGATAAATTCCATCCAGACTAACTATCGGACTCTCCAGCTAACTATGCAAAGAGCCCAGGAAAATTATAAAAAACAGTATGACAAGAGAAGGAGAGAGAACCCTGCCTTTAAAGTTGGTGACGAAGTATGGCTTTCTTCAGCGAATCTCAAGCTTTCTTGTCCCTCCCGGAAGTTGGGACCCAGATTTATCGGTCCATTTAAGATCAGACGAGAAATTAATCCAGTAGCTTTTGAACTGGCGCTACCTAGCTCCTACAGAATCCACCCGGTTTTCCATGTCTCTTTGCTTAAACCTGTTATCTCTAGTTCATTTCCGGGAAGAAGAGAAGTTCCTCCGCCTCCAGTCGCTGTGGGAGATGAAACGGAGTTCGAGGTAGAAGCCATCCTGGACTGTCGTAGGAGAGGTAGGACCATTCAATTTCTCATAAAATGGAAAGGTTACCCAGTAGAAGAGAATTCCTGGGAACCCGAAGGCAATATACACGCCCCTAGACTTTTGCAGAGGTTTCAAGCCTGTTACCCTGAAAGATGGGCTCGGTTGGGCATCCGGAGGCTGCCCCTTGGGGGGGGCACTGTCAGGGAAATGGCCGAGTTATTGGCATTCCTGCCAGTGTTCATCATGGCCGCGCCAGACTCACTCCTTTGCGCATGTGCGCACGCAGATGCGCCATGGCGCGCACAGGCGCACGCAGATGCGCCGCGGCGCGCACGGGCGCACGCAGACGTGGGCGTGCTCCCTGGCCTATTTAAACCTGTCACTGGCGCACACAGGTTGCTGGATTATCATCAGCTTCCTGTATCTCCTGTGTCTCCTGTATCCTGTTTATCCTGAATCCCCGGCTTGACCCTTGGCTTGTACCTGGACCTGTGACTCTGCCTGTCTCCTCCTATCTGACCCCGGCTTGGCTGACTACTCCATTATCTTCTGCTCCCGTGCATGACCCAGCTTGTTCCTGTAAATACCCTCGGACTGATTCCTGTGTTTGACCCCCGGCCTGGCTCTAGACTCTGTTCGTGGTTTACCTACTGCTCCACACCAGAACCTTCCCTTGCACGGCTACCAAATCCGTTCTCCCAGCGCACCCCAGCTACCTTCTGCCTGCACCGGCCCAGTCAGCAGCAGTACCGGCAATCCGTGCACCTTTGGGCCCCGCACTCCCTGTCTCATCTCCAGGGGTGCGGTGCACTTAGCCGCAAGGGGCGCCCTCTCAGCAATCCGGCCTCACACCAGAGACTTGACAGTTGGTGCCATTGTCGCAAACTACCATTCCTGGCTTAAGCTGGCGTGGCGTCAACCACCTCTCGGCCTGCCCCTGCAGAGCAGACAGAACCTCTGCCCCAGTGTGGCTCCTGTCCCCCAAACACACCAGCGCAAGCACGGCATGGCATCTTTTTGCCTGCGTACTTGCGTAGCCCCTTGAACGCCTACGGAGCACCACTGGTTCCGAGGACAAAGCACAGGAAGAGGCCACGGAGGAAGAAGAACAGGAGGGGGTGGAGGACAGAGGTGTGTCACAACCAGTAGTAGAATTTTCGAGGCGTGGCGGTGGAACAACCTCCAACACTACTGCACCTTGTCCTGCATACTTCCCAGCTGCCAAAAGAGTGACCCAATGGGCCATGAAAGAAAGGTAACGTCCCTGTCCATGCCTGCTGGACCATGAGTCAGCGGTAATATGCACCTTACCGCTGACCGCCCTGTCCAGCGAGGCCAAGACATTGCCTTCCACATGCCGGTAGAGAGCCGGAATCGCCTTCCGTGAGAAAAAGTGGCGTTTGGGAACCTGCCACTGAGGAACCGCACATTGCACAAACTCACGGAAGGGGGCCGAGTCTACCAACTGAAAAGGCAGCAGTTGAAGCGCTAGCAATTTAGCCAAGCTAGCATTCAACCGCTGGGCATGTGGATGGCTGGGAGTGAACTTCTTTCGACGGTCCAGCAGCTGGGGCAGGGAAATTTGCCTGCTAGAATCGGACGTTGGTGTACTGCTAGCAGAGTGCCCGCAAGTACTTGGCTGTGACACACCTAATTCTACACCTTCATTCATCTCAGAGCAGGTTTCAGAGAGGACTGAAGGTATAGCGGGGTTGGAGATCCCAGCTGATGCGGTGCAAGAAGAGGTCAGCTTTGTTCTTTGGTGTGGGTCTTTAAGGTAGGCTTGCCAACGAGCTGCATGGCAGGTCAACATATGTCTGGTCAAGCATGTGGTGCCCAAGCGGGTGATGCTTTGGCCACGCGATATACGCTTGAGACATATGTTGCAAACAGCAGCTGTGCGATCTGATGCACTCGACTCAAAAAAGGCCCACACCAAAGAACTTTTTGAATAACGGGCAGAGGCAGCGTCCTGCACAGGCAGAGCTCTGCGGTGTGATTCCGTCGGTGTGCTGCCCTTACGCTGGCCCCCCGAGGGCATCCTGCCTCGTTGGAGATGTGCCTCCTCCTCATCCTCCTCCTCCTCCTCCTCCTCTCTCCTATTAGGCACCCACGTGGAGTCAGTGACCTCATCATCCCCTCCCTCCTCATCACTGGAGCCAATCTGGCAGTATGCTGCAGCTGCTGGAACATGACTGCCAGATTGGTGTCCTTCTTGAGCATCCCCTCTCTCTGCTCTCACGCTACTGCCTTCCTCTAGCTGGGTATCATCATCAGACCCTTCGAAACGCTGGGCATCCTCCTGGAGCATGTACCCAACACTGTGCTCAAACAGTTCGGGGGACTCCTCAGGAGGACATGGTTGGTCTAGGGAAGGAGTGACTGATGATGACATTGATACCAGGGAAGAGGACACTTTGGCAGCTGCTTTGCCAGTACCCTGAGCCTGGGTGAGAGAGGATGAGGAGGATGAGGAGGGCTTGGTCATCCACTCTACCAAGTCTTCGGCATGATGCGGCTCAACACGTCCAGCTGCCGAAAAGAAGGACAAGCGTGTCCCATGGCCACGTGCTGATGGCGATGCACCGCGTCCACGACCAGCACTGTTGTCTCTAGACACAGAGCCTGCTTGCCCTCTTTTTTTGGCTCCTGACTGGCTGCCTCTCCTTGTTTGCCTTCCAGACATTCTAATGGCCTGCAGGGAAATGGGAAAAGCAGCAATACAGGCTAAGTTAAGGTGTAATATGGTCAGGAGGCACACTCCGCCCGCTGTAAGTGCCGCAAAATCCTGTTGGTGTAACACACCAGGAAAAAGCAGCAATACAGGCTAAGTTAAGGTGTAATATGGTCAGGAGGCACACTCCGCCCGCTGTAAGTGCCGCAAAATCCTGTTGGTGTAACACACCAGGAAAAAGCAGCAATACAGGCTAAGTTAAGGTGTAATATGGTGAGGAGGCACACTCCGCCCGCTGTAAGTGCCGCAAAATCCTGTTGGTGTAACACACCAGGAAAAAGCAGCAATACAGGCTAAGTTAAGGTGTAATATGGTCAGGAGGTACACTCCGCCCGCTGTAAGTGCCACAAAATCCTGTTGGTGTAACACACCAGGAAAAAGCAGCAATACAGGCTAAGTTAAGGTGTAATATGGTCAGGAGGCACACTCCGCCCGCTGTAAGTGCCGCAAAATCCTGCTTGTGTAACACACCAGGAAAAAGCAGCAATACAGGCTAAGTTAAGGTGTAATATGGTCAGGAGGTACACTCCGCCTGCTGTAAGTGCCGCAAAATCCTGTTGGTGTAACACACCAGAAAAAAGCAGCAATACAGGCTAAGTTAAGGTGTAATATGGTCAGGAGGCACACTCCGCCCGCTGTAAGTGCTGCAAAATCCTGTTGGTGTAACACACCAGGAAAAAGCAGCAATACAGGCTAAGTTAAGGTGTAATATGGTCAGGAGGTACACTCCGCCCGCTGTAAGTGCCGCAAAATCCTGTTGGTGTAACACACCAGGAAAAAGCAGCAATACGGGCTAACTTCAGGTGTATAATGTGCAGGAGGCTTAGCAACAATGACACTGACACTGTCCCCTGCCTATCCTTCTCTCTCCCTGCACACAAGGTTTATCAAAGTATATGACACTGACACTCTCCCTGCCTATCCTTCTCTCTCCCTGCACACAAGGTTTAGCAAAGAATATGACACTGACACTGTCCCCTGCCTATCCTTCTCTCTCCCTGCACACAAGGTTTATCAAAGTATATGACACTGACACTCTCCCTGCCTATCCTTCTCTCTCCCTACACACAAGGTTTAGCAAAGAATATGACACTGACACTCTCCCTGCCTATCCTTCTCTGTCCCTACACACAAGGTTTAGCAAAGAATAGATTTGACAAGATTTGACACTGTCCCTGCCTATCCTTCACTTTCCCTGCTCCGGAACACACTACACAAGGCCGCCGCGCTGGCGGCCTTTTATAGTGTGGGGCGTGTACTAAACCCCCTCAGCTATAATTGGCCACAGGCATCCTGCCTGTGGCCAATCATTGCTCTCCTCGCTGCCGGCGCTGTGATTGGCCAAGCATGCAGGGTCACAGTGCATGCTTGGCCAATCACAGCGCCGGGATTACACTGCGATGGCGCAGTGTATTGTGGGCCGTTCGCGTCACTCGAATTTGGCGCGAACGGCCCAAATCGTTCGTTGTTCGCCGAACGCTGCGAACAGCCGATGTTCGAGTCGAGCCTATGTTCGACTCGAACACCGAGCTCATCCCTAGTCCCCAGCAGAGTCCATCCTTATGTCAGGCATTCCCAGTAGAGTCCCTCCTTACATCAGCTGTCCCCAGTGGCGTCACTAGGGTTGGTGTCACCCGGTGCGGAAAAACATGGCGTTACCCCCTCCTCCCATAGTCCTCCCTCAGTACAGACCCTCCTCCATCAGTATAGACCCCCCTCAGGATAAACCACCCCCTCCTCCATCAGTACAGACCCCCTGGACAAACCAGCCCCATCTGTACAGACCCCCCCAGGACAACTCAACCTCCTCCATCTGTACAGACCCCCCAAGGACAATTCACCCCCCCAGGAGTACAGACCCGCCCAGGACAATTCACCCCCCCCAGGAGTACAAACCCCCCCTGGAAATTAACCCCCATCAGGCGTACAGACCCCCCCAGGACAATTCACCACCCCATGACAATAAACCCCCCAGGAGTACAAACCCCCCCTGGAAATTATTGCAGCTGCTTTGATTGCCACCCGGGCTCCGCCTCTTGGTTCTTCCTTAACTGGTCTTCTGTAAAATGGTGGCGGATACAGGAATGACCTCTAGCGGCAGCAAGAAAAAAAAAAAGAAAAAAAAAAGTTGGCAAGAATGCATCCTCATCCTCCCGGGGCCCCACTCAGCTGCGGGCCCCATAGCGCCCGCGTGGGTCGCTATGGCGGTAGTTCCGCCACTGATTGCAGGACGAAAAAAAAAGTAAGGAGACTTTAACAGGCAGGGGGCCCCTATTGGGCGGGGCCCATGGGCTTGAGCCCAGTCAAGCCCAATGGTAAGTCCGGCCCTGAGTATAGGCCACTGATGTCCCAAGTTAAAAATCATACCTTCGGTCTGACGTTCGTCGCTTTTCCTCCTATCTTCGCACACAGAACGTAGTAACGTCACATGTGTGTTAGCTTTATATACACTACGCATGTGTGAAACTCCGCACACGTCGCCCGCCCATGACGTTAATTCTCGACTTTTCCCCGCCCCTTCTCTTTCGGCGAGCAGAGGACATGGCAGAGTCACAGCAGGTGTATGCTAATTCCTCTAACGACGAGACAAGCCCGGAGCGTGAAACGTCACGATCAAGGAGGAGATACAAGGCATCTAATATGTCCTTCCCGGAGATGGCGGAGATGGTGGACATATGGAAAAAGGCGGATTATGATGGCAAGCATGGGCCGTATACCCACCCTAATCTAAGGAAGGCCAAAATTATGAAGAAAGTAGTCAAAAGTCTGAAGAAGAATTTCGGGGTACGCAGATCAAAGGAGCAGCTTAGAAAGAGGTGGTCTGACCTGAAACTGAGGGAGCCGGAGCAGTTAAGGAGTATTAAGAGAATGCTAGAAAAAAGTAAGTACTTCTCCTGTGTTCCAGAACTTTTATGTTGCTCCATGTTGTTGCTTTTTATAGTATTGGACCTTAGAAAATGTCATCTCAAAAAATATAGTGGGCACAGTAATCGGTCGTTAGAGACACATCGTTCACCCACTACATTAGAGGTCGACCGATATGGGTTTTTCTCTGGCCGATGCCGATATTTAGAAATCGCTGCGGCCGATGGCCGATATATGATGCCGATTTTTTTGGGCCGATATGTTAGGCCGATTTTATGAGATGAAGGGAAAAAAAAAAAAAAAACTAACAGTTGGACCCCTTTCACACTGGGGAGTTTTTCAGGCACTTTTGGGCTAAAAATAGCACTTGTAAAAATGGCTGTAAAACAGCTCCCCTGCAGTCTCAGTGTGAAAGCCTGAGTGCAGGCGGTGCGCTGGCAGGACGTTAAAAAAAAGTCCTGCAAGCAGCATCTTTGGAGCGTTGTATACCGCTCCTCCATCACTACTGCCCATTGAAATGAATGGGCACTGCTGCTGAAGCGCCTAAAAGTGCTTCTGCAGCGGTGCTACACGGGCGCATTTAACCTCTTCATCGGCCGCTAGCTGGGTTATAAGCGCCCCGCTAGCAGCCGAATATCGCCGCTAAAATGATGGTAAAGCGCAGCTAAAACTAGCTGCATTTTACCGCCAACGCCTGCCCACTCCAGTGTGAAAGCAGCTGAGTTCTGCCAAAAAAAAAAAATATTAAAAGTCAGCCGCTACAAATACTGCAGCAGCTGACTTTTAATATATGGACACTTACTTGTCCTGGGCGCCCGCGATGTCGGCACCCGAAGCCGATCTCTCTCTCGGCTCTCGGGTGCTGTCGCCGCCATCTTCGGTAAGGGAATCAGGAAGCAGGCACAAAAACAGGTAATCAAAACATTGACGAAAATAAAAAAAGTTTAGTTTTATTTAACATTCATTAAAGTGTATTTTTTCCCAAAAAATTGCGTTTGAAAGACCGCTGCGCAAATACCGTGTGACATAAAATATCGTAACAACCGCCATTTTATTCCCTAGGGTCTCTGCTAAAAAAAATATATAATGGGGGTTCCAAGTGATTTTCTAGCAGAAAATACAGGATTTTTTACTTCTAAGCTACAAGTGTCAGAAAAGATTTAGCCTTTAAATGGTTAAACTGAGAACTTCTACACAGGAGTTCAGTTCATTGATAAGAAGAAACAGTGTAACACTTTTCTCTCTCACTTGGCAGGCTGCCCAGAGATGAGTCACTGCACGGGAAACTTCAGGCAACTTGTATTGACTTCTATCAAAGATGTCATTTGCAAGCTGCGCTGAAGTTTTTTTTTTTTTTACATCGGCTTTTTGTTTTCAGAATATCGGCCGATGCCGATTAATTAAAAAGTGCCAAAAATCGGCCGATATATCGGCCGACCGATATATCGGTCGACCTCTACACTACATACAATGTTTTTGTAAGATACAAGGTTAAAAATCTTTTGACATGGCTATTTGTATTCCATAAATGTTATTACATTGTTGTCTAGATGATGTGTTTGTAACTAGAATGAAATGCAAACTTGATTCACAGTGTAAAGGAGAGGACACTCAGCAGCTATTTACACATCTGCACTCTGGAGCACTATAGTGTGGGCCACCAGAACAACCTTTTTAGGGTGTCCCACACAGGTGCTCCAGTGGATTCTTGGGGTGTCTCCCTGTTTAAAACTTGTACCAAAAAGGTGAGTAGTCAAGATTTGTGTTTTGAAAAATAATGTCTTCAGCTTGTAACTCTTCCCAAACAGACACTTGTACCCCACTTCCAAGCAATGTATCATGTTCCTATTTTTTCCCTCAAATATCTGTGTGCTAAGTATACCTTTTGTTTCATTCTCATAGGGGAGAGAAGACTGGGAGGACACCACTCCAGGGAGCACAGGAACCCCACACCACAGAGAGAACCACAAAACCTGGATGTGGAGGAAGGAGAAGTGGAGAAAGGAGAAGTGGAGGAAGGAGAAGTGGAGGAAGGAGAGGTGGATGAGGTGGTGGAAATTGTCACCACAACAGGTCAGTGTCTGTCACCACAGCTTCAGGTAAGAGATGTAGGCCTGCAGAGTTATAATACCTTTTTTAAAATTTTTTAGGGGATGAACATGTTGAGGAAGAAAGTCCTCGTTTCTCAAGTGATAGTGCACAAAGAATCATCCAGCAAGTTATGGAGTGTAGTAGTGAACTCGACATAATGAAGAAAAGGATGAATGTTATGGAGCAAACATTTAAGGACATCATTGATGTTTTGGGGCGAATTGAATGAAACACAAATCCCCCTTTTTCTTTTTTTTCCCCCCCAAAAATTGCACTTTCAAACAAACCAAATTTTGAAGATGCACACACACAGTGTGTCAACATGTGCTATCTGCCATCAGGGGATATCCATGTACGTGTTTTGTGGGTGAAACCCCTTCCTCGCAACTCAAGTAGATGAAAAGAAGAAGGGGTTGCACCCCCAAAACATGTCCATTGATCACTCATGATGGCAGATAGCACATGTTCACAATAGGTATCAGGAGGGAAATACCCCTTTTTAAAAACCCTAAAATAGTATGCATCTTCAAATTTTGGCTTGTTCAGGGGTGACAACACCCCATATTATGAAGGACAGATAGAGACATTTTTAAAAAACTAGAATGTCTGATATTGCCTTAGAGGTTTACAATGTTGTATTTTGTTGGATGTTAATGAGAGTTGCGTATTTTCTTTAAAAAAAAACCAACATACCTGGTTATGGGCAAAAAAAAAAGAAAATGTATCTTTTATACCACCAATTTTTTTTATAATGGTGTGAATGTGCACAGAGTAAAAATTAAAAAAAACAACAAAGTGTGGCTTCTTTATCAAATCCGCTATAACCTTTTTTGTGTTGAGTTTTGGTGTTACCAGTGAAATGGTTGGTATTTACTAAAGGAAAATACACTTGGCATTACAAGTGCACTAGGATAAACTAGGAGACAGCTAAAAGAAACACAAACAATACATCCAAAAATAAATTTAAGCAGATTTTTTTTTTTTTGGTTTCTAAAAGGATTATTAAACATTGCCTGGCATAGGAATGGCCCCCCTACCCGTGAAATAGTCGATATATTGCTGCCGAACCTCACAGGCGTTTTGGGGGGGCAAACCAGGTCGGCCAGATTCAAGGCCCGGCAAGATATTGTCTCCTGAAAGTCCGGCCTAATTGAGGCCATATAAGCATTTCTGCGCAAGAAATTGTGGAGAACGCAGCAGCAAATAACGATATTGTTCATTTTGTACTCCGCCATGTTGATCAAAGTCATAAACAGGCGGAACCGGCTGGCCATTATCCCGAAGGCATTCTCCACAACTCTTCGGGCTCTGGCCAGCCGGTAGTTGAAAACCCTCCTCTCCGGGGTGAGGGTCCTCTGGGGAAATGGCCTCATGAGATGCGGTCCCAGTCCAAAGGCTTCATCAGCCAAAAACACAAAGGGGAGTCCTTCCACATTCCCTGCTTCCGGTGGCAATGCAAGGTCATCACTCTGGAGACGAAGAGCAAACTCCGTCTGGGCGAAGGCTCCCCCATCCGACATCCGGCCATTCTTCCCCACATCCACATAGAGGAACTCATACTGTGCTGACACCACCGCTATCATCACGATGCTATGAAACCCATCGTTTTTCTAGTTGTAGAAAAACGACCCCGAACGGGGTGGTAGCCCTCCGCAGTTGGGGAAGTCCAACCGCGTGGCAAAATGGGATGCCACAGTCTGCCATTCCTGTGGCGTGGAAGGAAGCTAAGGAGTCAAAAACATTAAAAAAATATTAGTACTTTTGCACATAACATTGCTAGTAGATTACACAAAAAAACATTCTTGGCCAACATCATTATAACTTTTATTTTAAGGAGTATTTAAATACAAAAATAGAAGGCCCAATTATCATATTCATAACCTCCTCTGATGGCCCATTGTAAATATTTTAGGGGGGGGGGCTAGATGAGTTTGGGAACAAAAAAGAATACATAATTTAATGTGAAAATATACATTTGTAGACATTTTAGGGGGTGTTTAGGGGGAGGGTAAAGCACTACAATGGAGCAGACAAAACACATTGGTAAGTGACTAAGCTAGGTGTGTTTGAGCCCAGGATAGCATGCTGGAGAGGTTAGTGAAGGGAAATATGCATGCAGGCCAAAAAAGGAGCATTAAAAGCGGTTGGTGGCATTTCAAAACTCTCCACCACCACCCCCTGTCCTTGGTGGTTAGGGGCACTTTACTACCCCCCTCCCATCCCTGGCCCCAACACAATCCATAACATTGGTGGTAAAAGCTTACAGCATGCATGGGGACAAATGGGACATTCACAGCATATTACAATCATGGTAATTAGGGAAGGATGAAAGAAATACAATACATTAGCATACATGAATTACATAGAATGTGATGTTAAAGGAGAAAACTTACCTTAATATAGTCCTTCTGCAGGACTTGAATGATGGCAGAACAGGTGTCTGGGATAATGAGTCCCAGAGCCTGGGGGGATATGCCTGTCGTGAACTTCAGGTCCTGCAGACTTCTCCCAGTCGCCAGGTATCGCAACGTGATGATGAGCATAACGGTGTCCTGCCTGGTGATATAGGGGGACACCAAAGCCAACAGATGCTGAAAAATGGGGCCCGACATCCGGAGAAAATTCCTGTAGTCATCAGGATTATTCTCCTGGATCTCCCGCAGCAAAGGCATGTGACAGAATTGGTCCCGCTGGAGCAACCAATTCTTGGTCCATGAACTCCTCCTCACCCTGTTCATGGACTGGTCTTGGTCCAAGACAAGAAGACCAACACCAAGCGTCCGCACAGCATGAACTCTACGACGAGAATGTAACATGGCTAGAAGACGGTCGTCTGATCAGAACGTACTAAACAGAACGCACTTAAGAAGAGCAAGGCCTATGAAGAACGACCTGAAAATCTGAAACGAGCGGACAAGAACGCACTGAAAAACAGATACGACCTGACTTACACGCCCTGAAAGACAAGATACGAACCCACAAGCACAAACTGAACCGCAGAAAACAAACTGAAAGCATGAAGACTGGGACATCCAAGGGGGGGCGTGACCAGATGCAGATGGAGGTGGAGAGTGTGAGAAGCGTGGAGTGAGGAGGGAGAGAGAGGATGCCTGTGTGACCTCCGCCTGTCTTATCCCCCGTCCTAACTCCCATTGATGCACGGCTACTAGATTAGAATCTACCTCTGCAGTTTTTTGCCTGCATACATTGAAGCGGCAGGCACTGGGAACCCAGCACTGTGCATCGAGCACTGACAGTGGTATTTCCCTCCGTAAACCTGCGGTGCATTGGGCGGTCTCGCGAGATGTCGAACAGCTTGGCGGGAGCCACGAACGGACGTACGAGCAGAGGAAGGAGAGGAGAACAGCGGGCCGGGAATAAACACTATCCGCACGGCTACCTGCCCGACAGGAGCGGAGGGGACCCCAAGATATCGGACCACTACAGACGGCCATTTACTGCAGGATCCATCAAGCAGAACGACTGGTATGTGCAGTAATGTGAATGGACAAAAGTCTGTATAGATGTGTGAGGGGAACTTATGATTAAGAGTGCAGCAGCAGTAGCTGCAGTAGCTAAAACAAAACTGCTTGAAGATTATTGAGGCTACTTGACATACCTGGACAGTTTGTGGGTTATCTGGGCGGTCTGAGTAGCAGGGCAGAGGGTTGTGAAATGGGAACTGTGAACTAAGCCAGTGGAGTTGTTCCTGAATAGGGATGAGCTCGGTGTTCGAGTCGAACATACGTTCGTCTCGAACATCGGCTGTTCGATCGTTCGACGAAGATCGAACGATTTGGGCCGTTCGCGCCAAATTCGAGTGACGCGAACGGCCCACAATACACTGCGCCATTGCAGTGCAATCCCGGCGCTGTGATTGGCCAAGCATGCACTGTGACCCCGCATGCTTGGCCAATCACAGCGCCGGCAGCGAGGAGAGCCATAATTGGCCACAGGCAGGATATGCCTGTGGCCAATTATAGCTCAGGGGGGTTTAGTACACGCCCCACACTATAAAAGGCCGCCAGCGCGGTGGCCTTGTGTAGTGTGTTCCGGCGTGCAGGGAGAGAGAAGGATAGGCAGGGACAGTGTCTTTGCTATTTGTTCATTAATCTTGTGTGCAGAGAGAGAGAAGGATTGGCAGGGACATTGTCAGTGATATTATTTGCTAAACCTTGTGTGCAGGGAGAGAGAAGGATAGGCAGGGACAGTGTCAGTGATATTCTTTGCTAAACCTTGTGCATTTACAGTGTGTTGGCGTGCAGGGACAGAGAAGGATAGGCAGGGGACAGTGTCAGTGTCATTTTTGCTAAGCCTCCTGCACAGTATACACCTGAAGCTACCCCTTATTGCTTGTGGTTTTTTCTTTTGTGTTACACTAACAGGCATCTGCAGCACTTACAGTGGGCGTAGTGTGCCTCCTGCACAATATATACCTGAAGCTAGCCCTTATTGCTGTGTTTTCCTGTTGTGTAACACAGGCAGGCATCTGCAGCACTTACAGCGGGCGTAGTGTGCCTCCTGCACAATATACATCTGAAGCCAGCCCTTTTTGCTGTGTTTTCCTGTTGTGTAACACAGGCAGGCATCTGCAGCATTTACAGCGGGCGTAGTGTGCCACCTGCACAGTATACACCTGAAGCTACCCCTTATTGCTTGTGTTTTTTTTTATTTTGTGTTACACTAACAGGCATCTGCAGCACTTACAGTGGGCGTAGTGTGCCTCCTGCACAATATACACCTGAAGCTAGCCCTTATTGCTATTTTTTCCTGTTGTGTAACACAGGCAGGCATCTGCAGCACTTACAGCGGGCGTAGTGTGCCTCCTGCACAATATACATCTGAAGCTAGCCCTTATTGCTGTGTTTTCCTGTTGTGTAACACAGGCAGGCATCTGCAGCACTTACAGCGGGCGTAGTGTGCCTCCTGCACAGTATACACCTGAAGCTACCCCTTATTGCTCGTGTTTTTTTTTCTTTTGTGTTACACTAACAGGCATCTGCAGCACTTACAGTGGGCGTAGTGTCCCTCCTGCACAATATACACCTGAAGCTAGCCCTTATTGCTGTGTTTTCCTGTTGTGTAACAAAGGCAGGCATCTGCAGCACTTACAGTGGGCGTAGTGTGCCTCCTGCACAGTATACACCTGAAGCTACCCCTTATTGCTGTGTTTTCCCATCTCCCTGCAGGCCATTAGAATGTCTGGAAGGCCAACAAGGAGAGGCAGACAGTCAGGAGCCAATAAAAGAGGGCAAGCAGGCTCTGTGTCTAGAGACAACAGTGCTGGTCGTGGACGCGGTGCATCGTCATCAGCACGTGGCCATGGGACACGCTTGTCCTTATTTTCGGCAGCTGGACGTGTTGAGCCACATCATGCCGAAGACTTGGTAGAGTGGATGACCAAGCCCTCCTCATCCTCTCTCACCCAGGCTCAGGGTACTGGCAAAGCAGCTGCCAAAGCGTCCTCTTCCCTCGTATCAATGTCATTATCAGTCACTCCTTCCCTAGACCCACTATGTCCTCCTGAGGAGTCCCCCGAACTGTTTGAGCACAGTGTTGGGTACATGCTCCACGAGGATGCCCAGCTTTTCGAAGGGTCTGATGATGATACCCAGCTAGAGGAAGGCAATAGCGTGAGCGCAGAGAGAGGGGATGTGTCAGAGATTGATAATAGACCAGACTGTGTGACTGCATAAAAGGAAACCAAACCGGTGTAGGTGATAATATACAATTTATTATGGTGAGTGACCAACAAACAACCACCTCAAACAGAACACAGTGCAACGAATAATTCAACAGTGACTATAAACAAATATGTACAAATAAGGGAGATACCGGAATCGTAGTAACAGCCAGGCCGAGGTCATACACAAGGGGATCAAGCAGATGGGTATGGATGGGAAGAGAACAGGAACAGGGAGGGGACGGATGGATAGGCTGCAGAGCAGGGATCCAGGTAACAGAAGGGGCAGCTGTAGGATGGGCACAAGGTAAGGATCAGGTTAAACAGGGTGCGGGTTCAAGGTAGGGATCGGGTCGGATCAGATCAGGCAGGGTGCAGGTTGGGATAAGATACAGGCTAAAGTCCAGGTCACAGGTCCAGGGGGTCAGGAAGAGAGATACCAGGGCAAGGAGTGTTTGCACTTGCCGGGTATATAAAGAAGTCTTGTAATCGGGCTTCAGGTCACAGCTGACCACAGGAAGTGCTGCCTGTCCCACACTGCCAGAATACCCCCGCTGGTGGATGCCAGTACTGCAGTCCATGTATCGTGTGTTACCACCAGCAGATGAGATCCTCCAACAGAGGTATTGGCTGCAGGAGGACACCTGCTGGCGGACACTAGCACTGCAGTCCAAAGGACCAACAGCACCACCAGTGGGTGAAGCCTTTCCTGACAGGATGCTCAAGAAGGACAGCAATCTGGCAGTCATGTTCCAGCAGCTGCAGCATACTGCCAGATTGGCTCCAGTGATGAGGAGGGAGGGGATGATGAGGTCACTGACTCCACGTGGGTGCCCGATAGGAGAGAGGAGGAGGAGGAGGAGGATGAGGAGGAGGCACATCTCCAACGAGGCAGGATGCCCTCCGGGGGCCAGCGTAAGGGCAGCACACCGACTGAATCACACCGCAGAGCTACGCCTGTGCAGGGCGCTGCCTCTGCCCGTTATTCCAAAAGTTCTTTGGTGTGGGCCTTTTTTGAGTCGAGTGCATCAGATTGCACCGCTGCTATTTGCAACATATGTCTCAAGCGTATCTCGCGTGGCCAAAACATCAGCCGCTTGGGCACCACTTGCTTGACTAGACATATGTTGACCTGCCATGCAGCTCGTTGGCAAGCGTACCTTAAAGACCCACACCAAAGAACAAAGCGGACCTCTCCTTGCTCCTCATCAGCTGGGATCTCCAACCCCACTATACCTTCAGTCCACTCTGAAACCTGCACTGAGAGGAATGAAGGTGTAGAATTAGGTGTGTCACAGCCAAGTACTTGCGGGCACTCTGCTAGCAGTACACCGACGTCCGATTGTAGCAGGCAAATTTCCCTGCCCCAGCTGCTGGACCGTCGAAAGAAGTTCACTCCCAGCCATCCACATGCCCAGCGGTTGAATGCTAGCTTGGCTAAATTGCTAGCAATTCAACTGCTGCCTTTTCAGTTGGTAGACTCGGCCCCCTTCCGTGAGTTTATGCAATGTGCGGTTCCTCAGTGGCAGGATCCCAAACGCCAGTTTTTCTCACGGAAGGCGATTCCGGCTCTCTACCGGCATGTGGAAGGCAATGTCCATGCCTCGCTGGACAGGGCGGTCAGCGGTAAGGTGCATATAACCGCTGACTCATGGTCCAGCAGGCATGGACAGGGACGTTACCTTTCTTTCACGGCCCATTGGGCCACTCTTTTGGCAGCTGGGAAGGATGCAGGACAAGGTGCAGTAGTGTTGGAGGTTGTTCCGCCGCCACGCCTCCAAAATGCTACTACTGGTTGTGACACACCTCTCTCCTCCACCCCCTCCTCTTCTTCTTCCTCCATGGCCTCTTCCTGTGCTTTGTCCTCAGAACCAGCGGTGCTCCGTAGGCGTTCAAGGGGCTACGCAAGTACGCAGGCAAAAAGATGCCATGCCATGCTTGCGCTGGTGTGTTTGGGGGACAGGAGCCACACTGGGGCAGAGGTTCTGTCAGCTCTGCAGGGGCAGGCCGAGAGGTGGTTGACGCCATGACAGCTTAAGCCAGGAATGGTGGTTTGCGACAATGGCACCAACCTCCTCTCTGCCCTCCGACAGGGACAACTGACCCATGTGCCCTGTGTGGCTCACGTCCTTAACCTGGTGGTGCAGCTATTCTTGGGCAGGTACCCGGGCTTACAGGATGTCCTGAGGCAGGCCAGAAAAGTCTGTGTGCATTTCCGCAGATCATATAATGCCAGTGCTCGGCTGGCTGAGCTGCAAAAGGAGTTGAACCTGCCCAAGAACCGCCTTATATGTGACATGCCCACCAGGTGGAACTCAACGTTGGCCATGCTGCAGCGGCTGCACACGCAGCAGAGAGCCATCAATGAGTACCTGTGCGACTATGGCACCAGGACAGGGTCAGGGGAGCTCGGGTTTTTTTCACCACGCCAGTGGGGCATGATCAGGGCTGCATGCACTGTCCTGGCACCATTTGAGGAGGCCACGAGGATGGTGAGCAGTGACAGTGCATGCATCAGTGACACTGTACCTCTTGTCCACATGTTGGAACATACGCTGCGTGGAATAATGGACAGGGCACTTGAGGCAGAACAGAGGCAGGAAGAGGAGGACTTCCTTGCCTCTCAAGGCCCCTTTTACCCAGACAGTGTTCCTTGTGTCCCACCCATCACACAGGAAGAGGATGAAGAGGAGGAGGAGGAGGATTGTGTCAGCATGGAGGTGGAGCATGGCACACAGCATCAACAGCAGCAGTCTTTTACAGTCCCAACAAACCCGTGTACTTGTACGTGGCTGGGAGGAGGTGGCTGCGGATCATGTCGTCCTTAGTGACCCAGAGGACTCCGGACCGAATGCCTCAGCTAACCTAAGCTGCATGACCTCCCTGATCCTGCAAAGTCTGCAGAAGGATCCTCGTATTCTTCGGATCAAGGAGAGGGACCATTACTGGCTGGCCACTCTCCTTGATCCACGGTACAAGGGTAAGGTTGCGGACCTTATCTTGCCGTCGCAGAGGGAGCATAGGATGAGACAACTCCGGGAGGCCTTGCAGAAAGGTCTGTGCAACGCTTTCCCAGAGACTGGGAGGTTACAAACTCCTTGTCCTGGACAACGAGTTGCTGAGGCTTCGGTCAGTAGCAGAAGGAGCGGTGGCCGTCTGACCGATGCGTTCAGACAATTTTTTAGTCCGCAGCCCCAAGGTATGATCGGTTCCAGCAACCATCGCCAGCGTCTGATATACATGGTGCAGGAATACCTAGGGGCAAGGTCAGACTTGGACACCTTTCCCACTGAAAATCCTCTGGCTTACTGGGTCTTGAGGATGGATCACTGGCCAGAGCTTGCACAGTATGCAATTGAGCTACTGGCCTGTCCTGCATCCAGCGTTCTTTCGGAACGCACATTCAGTGCTGCTGGAGGCTTTGTCATGGATCACAGGGTGCGCCTGTCCACCGACTCGGTTGATCGACTGACCTTCATAAAGATGAACCAGTCTTGGATCACCACCAGCTACCAAGCACGTGAAGCTGATATAACAGAATAAAATATTTTGAAATGTCACATCCCTTCAAGACTGCGTATGCTGATGCTGAGTGACTGTCCTGTTATGTTGACTGACTATCCTCCTCCTCCTCAATGATCCGATTCATGATGATAGCTTGGAAGAACATTTTTGTTTCTGGGTGCCGCTACTAGTGGCTAAGGCCCAATTTTTCAGCCCCTGTTTAACAGGGGCATGTAATTACAATTTTTTATGCAATGCTTTGCCGCAGGGCTCATTCCTGCACTCCAACTAGAGTATCTGGGAGAGGTTGCAGTGTTGTGGCACCAGTGCCTAAGGCCCAATTTTTCAGCCTCTGTTTAACAGGGGCATGTAATTACAATTTTTTATGCAATGCTTTGCCGCAGGGCTCATTCCTGCACTCCAAATAGAGTATCTGGGAGAGGTTGCAGTGTCGTGGAACCAGTGCCTAAGGCCCAATTTTTCAGCCCCTGTTTAACAGGGGCGTGTAATTACAATTTTTGATGCAATACTTTGCAACAGGGCTCATTGCTGTGCTCCAAGTACAGTATCTGTGAGGGGTTGCAGTGTTGTGGCACCAGTGCCTAAGGCCCAATTTTTCTGCCCCTGTTCAACAGGGGCATGTAATTACAATTCTTGATCTAATAATTCACAGCAGGGCCCATTCCTGCGCCCACCAAGAGTAACTGTGAGGGCTTACAGTGTTGTGGCAACACCACCACCACCACCACCACCACCAAAGGCCCAATTTTTCTGCCCCTCTTCAACAGGGGCATGCAATTACAATTCATTGATCTAATAATTTACAGTAGGGCCAATTCATGCGCCCACCAAGAGTAACTGTGAGGGCTGACAGTGTTGTAGCACCAGCACCACCACCAAAGGCCCAATTTTTCCTACCACTGTTCAACAATGGCATGTAATTACAATTCCAATTATTACAATTATTACAATTATAATAGTTCACAGCAGGGCGTTCCAGCGCCCACCAAGAGTAACTGTGAGGGCTCACAGTGTTGTGGCAACACCAACATGTAAGGGGCAATTTTCAGCAGAGTATATACGGCAGGCTCCTACTTTCAAACATCCAACTTACAAACGACTCCTACTTGCAAACGGAAGGAGACAACAGGAAGTGAGAGGAAATCTACCCCTAGGAAGGGAAATTCTCTCCTGTAAGAGTTAATATGGGAAAAAGGTGTCTGCTCTCTACTGATGCTTTATCACCAATCCTTGTTTCAATAAAAACCCACTTTTCAAAAACATTTGTCATTGGGACGGAAAGTGAGGTGAAATGTTCTCAACAGGTGCACAGACAGCAAAACAAATATTACAGGGGTGATAACCCTTCCCTATGTTTTCCAAAAAGGTTAAAAATAGATTTTTTGGCTGGAGCTACACTTAAACAATGTACCTGTTCAAAATTACAAACAGATTCTACTTAAGAACAAACCTACAGTCCCTGTCTTGTTTGCACCACCTGTATACTGCTGTTCAGAGTATATAGGGCCTTTTTTATTTTGGGTGTGGGGTTCCCCTTAATATCCATACAAGACCCAAAGGGGCTGGTAATGGGCTGGGGTAGGGGGGGGGGTGATGGGGTAGCCATGCCATTTTTCTCAAAGATTTTCATCCATATTACCGGGACCAGACAATACATTAAAGCCGTTTTAACCACTTAACGACCGCCCACCGCCGATTTACGTCGGCAGAATGGCACGGACAGGCAGAATCACGTAGATCTACGTGATCGCCTTTGTGCAGTTGGGGGGTCCATCCGGACCCCCCTTCACTGCAGTGAGCGGCCGTTAAGTGTTCGGGAGCGATCAGGCATGAGGGGGCGGCCGCTCGATTCCGCCCCCCCCTCGCGATCGCTCCCGGCCAATGAAAATGCTTCCTCCGCCATGTGATGTAAACACAGGCTGGAGGAAGTGATGTCATCTCCCTCGCCGCGATCTTTTCGTTCCCGGCGCCGAGCAGAGAAGAAGCAGGTTAGTGCTCCAACAGTCCACTGACACGTAGGTACACATAGGCACACAAATCACCCCCCAGTCACCCCCAGATCACCCCCCAGGTCACCCCAAAGCCCCCAATCACAGTGTCACTGATTGCAGTGATCATTTATTTTACTGATCACTGCATTTAGTGTCATCTGTGATTGTAAAAAGTTGCAGGGCAGTTAGGATTAGGCCCCTTTAGGTCCAGGGTAGCCACCTAACCCCCCCCCTAATAAAGGTTTAACCCCTTGATCACCCCCCAGGTAACCCTTTCACCCCCTAACTTCAGCGTCACTAAGCGATTGTTTTTCCGATCGCTGTATTCGTGTCGCTGGTGTTTTAGATAGGCAGTTATTTTTTTTTAGGTTCGCCGCAGGTTTTTATTAGTGTCAGGTACCCCCATATATTATTTTAACCCCCTGATTGCCCCTAGAGTTAACCCTTTCACCAGTGATCGCCGTATAAGCGTCACTGGTGTCACTGGTTAGCCAGTAAGTTATATAGTTATTTAGGTAACCCGTCAGGTTTTTATATAGCGTCGGGTACCCCCATATTTAACCTAATAAAGGTTTTAACCCCCTGATTGCCCCTAGTTAACCCTTTCACCAGTGATCACCATATAAAGGTTACAGGTGACGCTGGTTGATTAGTTTGCTTTTTATAGCATCAGGGCACCCGCCGTATATAACCCAATAAAGGTTTAACCCCCCTGATCGCCCGGCGGGTGAGATCAATTAGGTTTTAGCGCCAGAGAGGGTCTGCGTCGCCCCAGGCAGTGTTAGGTTAGTTCCAGTAACGCTAACACCCACGCGCAAAGCATACACCCCCCTTAGTGGTATAGTATCTGATCAGATCTATACTAGCATCACCAGCGGTTTAGGGTTCCCAAAAACGCAGTGTTAGCGGGATCAGCCCAGATACCTGCTAGCGCCTGCGTTTAGCCCCTCCGCCCAGCCCAGCCCAGCCCAGCCCACCCAAGTGCAGTATCGATCGATCACTGTCACTTACCAAACACAACACACATAACTGCAGCGTTCGCAGAGACAGGCCTGATCCCTGCGATCGCTAACAGTTTTTTTGTAGCGTTTGATATATTTGCTGACGACAGTCAGGTGCTTTTTTTCCTGTGAATCTTACTAGTGTACCCCTAAATTTAGAGCCCAAAATGGCAAGACGAAGGTACACTAGTAAAGAGGCCTACGAGATTCTGAGCATGACAGATAGTGAAGAGGAGGTCACGTATCTGTCAGATTCAGGCTCAGAATATCTTCCCGTAGAAGACAGTGACGTCAGCGGCCCCACGTCAGATAGCTCTGACGACGAAGTTGAGGTCCCTGCTAAGGTCAGGTGTACCCGATCCCGATCTTCTGAGGTTGTTGAGGAGCAAGAACCGCAGGTCTCTCGTATCATGGAGCAGAGTAGTACTAGCGCCGCTATTCCTTCTGGTGAACTGGCAAGCACCAGCGGCCTAGTACAGCCTGGACGTACATCCAGCACTGCAGTAACACTTGGTGACGTGGCGAGTCCCATAAGTGCAGTTCAAGCTGGCGAGGTGGCAAGCACAAGTAGTGTCCCGCTGCCACCAAGAAGACAAAGGCAGGCCCGTCGTGCCCATACTGCCCTTCCTGCAGAATTCGCCTATCCTGATTGGGTCCCCACCACTTCTGCAGAACCCGTACTTCCCCCATTCACTGCCCAACCCGGTATTCAGGTGGAAACAGCTGATTTTATTCCAATTGATTTTTATTCGCTGTTTTTCACGGAAGATCTCTATAGATCTATTGTGGACCAGAGTAATTTATATGCTGGTCAATTTATCGCCGCTAACCCCCAGTTGCCTAAAATTGCCAGAAATTGGAAAACAATTACGGTTTCCGAATTTAAGACCTTTCTGGGCCTTTCCCTCAACATGGGCACACATAAATTTCCGTCATTGCGTGCTTATTGGTCCACGCACCCAATTGACCACATGCCCGTGTTCTCTGCCTCCATGTCCAGGGCACGATACGAGCAGATTTTGCGGTTCATGCACTTCAACGACAATGAACTTTGTCGTCCACGTGGGGACCCTGAATACGACCGGCTCTATAAAATTCGGCCCCTCATAAACCACTTCAACGAACGTTTTGCAGCCTTGTTTACTCCCGATCAAGTTGTCTGCGTTGATGAGTCCCTGATTAAATTTTCTGGCCGCTTGTCTTTCAAGCAGTACCTTCCCAGCAAGCGTGCCAGATACGGGGTCAAGCTCTACAAGTTCTGTGACAGGGCAACAGGCTATGTAGTGAACTTTACGGTTTATGAGGGAAAAGACAGTCAGATTGAGTCGGTCAACTGCCCGGATTACATAGGGAGCGCTGGCAAGATAGTGTGGAACTTGGTGTCACCCTTATTCGGAAAGGGGTACCACTTGTATGTGGACAATTATTACACGAGCGTGCCACTGTTTAGTCACTTGTTTGATCATAAGATTGGAGCATGTGGCACCGTGCGACCTAATCGCCGGGGCTTTCCCCAGCGGCTTGTAGATGCCCGTCTTAGGCTGGGGGAGAGAGCCTGCTTGAAGTGTAATAACTTGCTCGCTATGAAGTGGAGGGACAATAAGAATGTTTTCCTTCTTACCTCCCTTCATGCAGACACGACAGTCCAAATTCGTACGGCGACTGGTGTTGTGGAGAAACCCCTCTGTGTCCATGAATATAACCAAAATATGGGAGGGGTGGACCTCAACGACCAGTTGATGGCGCCGTATCTAATTGACTGTAAGGCGAGACGCTGGTACAAAAAAGTGTCTCTATCATTATTCCAATTGGCTTTGCTGAACGCTCATGTGCTATACAGAGCTTCAGGCGGGACGTTATCTCTTCTAAAATTCCAGAATGAGATAGTCACAGAACTCCTGTATCCAGGCGGTTCTGCACCTCACCATCCCCAACCAAATGCAGTAAGCCGGCTGCATGAGAGGCATTATTCGTATGTCCTCCCGAGTACCCCTACCCAAAGCCACCCCCAAAAAAGATGTTGTGTCTGTAGCAAGCGCGGATTTAGGCGTGACACCCGTAGTTTTTGTCCACTCTGTCCTGACAAGCCTGGTCTTTGCCAAGGTGAATGTTTTGAACGCTACCACTCAAAAGTGAAGTTTTAGCGTAGGGTACAGCATTTCACAGACAAGGACACACTTACACAGGGTCTCCCAAGATGCCATTACATTTTGAGAGACCCGAACCATTACAGTTGTAAAGTTACAAAAAAAAGTGTAAAAAAGAAAAAAAAAACGTAAAAAACAAAACACAAAAAAAATATAAAATAAAAAAACCAAAAATAGTTGTCGTTTTATTGTTCTCTCTCTCTCTATTTTCTCTCTATTGTTCTGCTCTTTTTTACTGTATTCTATTCTGCAATGTTTTATCATGCTTGCTTTTCAGGTATGTAATTTTTTGTTTTCAGGTGCGCCATTCAACTGCAGCGTGGAATTATTTATCTTGACAGCAACAGCGTTTGCTCCCACGATACATAAAGCCGTGACTCCAGTGCTGTAGGAGGTGATTTCACCACCACAGTTAAAAAAAAGAGCATATATGCCGAAGCATGGGGGCAGCAGGGGCGGAGGAGCGATTTTGCTCCTAATGCCGCGTACATACGGTCGAAATTCCGACGGAGGCCGGCCCGTGGAAAATTCCGACCGTGTGTATGCGGCATAACTTTTTTGCGGGAGGATGCCCCCATGCTTCGGCATATATATATTTTAGGCACAGGTTGCGTTAAAACATTTTTTTATTTTTTACTAGGTTTTGTTTTGGTATTTGCTTTGCAGGTATGGCATGGTAAGGTCTTACTGTTGTACTGTAATGTTACTTTGTTTTAATGTTAACCACCATTTGCTTAGCAGGTACGCCATTCAGTTGCAGCGCGGATCTATTTATCTTGACAGCAACAGCGTTTGCTCCCACGATACATAAAGCTGTGACTCCAACGCTGTAGGAGGTGATTTCACCACCACAGTTAAAAAAAAGAGCATATATGCCGAAGCATGGGGGCAGCAGGGGCGGAGGAGCGATTTTGCTCCTAATGCCGCGTACATACGGTCGAAATTCCGACGGAGGCCTGCCCGTGGAAAATTCCGACCGTGTGTACGCGGCATAACTTTTTTGCGGGAGGATGCCCCCATGCTTCGGCATATATATATTTTAGGCACAGGTTGCGTTAAAACATTTTTTTATTTTTTACTAGGTTTTGTTTTGGTATTTGCTTTGCAGGTATGGCATGGTAAGGTCTTACTGTTGTACTGTAATGTTACTTTGTTTTAATGTTAACCACCATTTGCTTAGCAGGTACGCCATTCAGTTGCAGCGCGGATCTATTTATCTTGACAGCAACAGCGTTTGCTCCCACGATACATAAAGCCGTGACTCCAACGCTGTAGGAGGTGATTTCACCACCACAGTTAAAAAAAAAGAGCATATATGCCGAAGCATGGGGGCAGCAGGGGCGGAGGAGCGATTTTGCTCCTAATGCCGCGTACATACGGTCGAAATTCCGACGGAGGCCTGCCCGTGGAAAATTCCGACCGTGTGTACGCGGCATAACTTTTTTGCGGGAGGATGCCCCCATGCTTCGGCATATATATATTTTAGGCACAGGTTGCGTTAAAACATTTTTTTATTTTTTACTAGGTTTTGTTTTGGTATTTGCTTTGCAGGTATGGCATGGTAAGGTCTTACTGTTGTACTGTAATGTTACTTTGTTTTAATGTTAACCACCATTTGCTTAGCAGGTACGCCATTCAGTTGCAGCGCGGATCTATTTATCTTGACAGCAACAGCGTTTGCTCCCACGATACATAAAGCCGTGACTCCAACGCTGTAGGAGGTGATTTCACCACCACAGTTAAAAAAAAGAGCATATATGCCGAAGCATGGGGGCAGCAGGGGCGGAGGAGCGATTTTGCTCCTAATACTGCGTATATACGGTCGAAATTCCAACGGAGGCTTGCCCGTGGAAAAGTCCGACCGTGTGTACGCGGCATAACCTTTTATGCTGCGTACATATGGTCGAAATTCCGACGAAGGCTTGACCGTGTGTACGCGGCATAACTTTTTTGCGGGAGGATGCCCCCATGCTTCGGCATATATGCCCATCATTAGAAGTGGGTGGATGAAGGGAGGTATTCTAATGGTGGGCATACCCACCAATCAATCTCTTTTTTTCGTTCAGCCAATAGGCTGTATGAAAAAAAAGATTACAATACATGTCCAACAAGGACCAGCAACGTACTTATATGTTGCTGGACTTTGAATGTTTATACCAGAATGATGCCTGCGGGTTTAGGTATCATCTTGGTATCATTCTTTTCAGCCAGCAGCCGGCTTTCATGTAAAAGCAATTCTAGCAGATAATTAGCCTCTAGACTGCTTTTACAAGCAGTGGGAGGGAATGTCCCCCGCCCGGATATAAAAAGCGCCATTGGGAAATTGGGAAAGCATTTTATCACACCGATCTTGGTGTGGTCAGATGCTTTGAGGGCAGAGGAAAGATCTAGGGTCTAACCCCCCAATTTTTTTCAAAAAAAGAGTACCTGTCACTACCTATTGCTATCATAGGGGATATTTACATTCCCTGAGATAACGATAAAAATGGTAAAAAAATAAAATATGGAAGGCACAGTTTAAAAATAAAATAAAAAAAGCCAAATAAATAATAAAAAAAAAAAAAAAAAAAAAAAAAGCACCGCTGTCCCCCCCTGCTCTTGCGCAAAGGCGAACGCAAGCGTCGGTCTAGCGTCATATGTAAACAGCAATTGCATCATGCATGTGAGGTATCACCGCGAAGGTCAGATCGAGGGCAGTCATTTTAGCAGTAGACCTCCTCTGTAAATCTAACGTGGTAACCTGTAAAGGCTTTTAAATGCTTTTAAAAATGAATGTAGTTTGTCGCCGCTGCGCGTTTGTGCGCAATTTTAAAGCATGTCGTGTTTGGTATCCATGTACTCGGCCTATGATCATCTTTTTTATTTCATCAAACATTTGGGCAATATAGTGTTTTTTAGTGCATTAAAAATAAAAAAGTGTGTTTTTCCCCCAAAAAATGCGTTTGAAAAATCGCTGCGCAAATACTGTGTGGAAAAAAAAATGCAACACCCACTATTTTAATCTGTAGGGCCTTTGCTTTAAAAAAATATATAATGTTTGGGGGTTCAACATAATTTTCTTGCAAAAAAAATTTTTTTTTCATGTAAACAAAAAGTGTCAGAAAGGGCTTTGTCTTCAAGTGGTTAGAAGAGTGGATGATGTGTGACATAAGCTTCCTAATGTTGTGCATAAAATGCCAGGACAGTTCAAAACCCCCCCCAAATGACCCCATTTTGTAAAGTAGACACCTCAAGCTATTTGCTGAGAGGCATGTTGAGCCCATTGAATATTTTTTTTTTTTGTCCCAAGTGATTGAATAATGACCAAAAAAAAAAAAAATGTACAAAAAGTTGTCACTAAATTATATATTGCTCAAACATGCCATGGGCATATGTGGAATTACACCCCAAAATACATTCTGTTGCTTCTCCTGAGTACGGGGATACCACATGTGTGGGACTTTTTGGGAGCCTAGTCGCGTACGGGACCCCAAAAACCAAGCACCGCCTTCAGGATTTCTATGGGTGTAAATTTTTGATTTCACTCCTCACTGCCTATCACAGTTTTGGAGGCCATGGAATGCCCAGATGGCACAAAACCCCCCCAAATGACCCCATTTTGGAAAGTAGACACCCCAAGCTATTTGCTGAGAGGTATGTTGAGTATTTTGCAGATCTCGCTTTTTGTCACAAAGTTTTGAAAATGTAAAAAAAGAAAAAAAAAAAGAAAAAAAAATGTCTTTCTTAATTTTCAAAAACAAATGAGAGCTGTAAAATACTCACCATGCCTCTCAGCAAATAGCTTGGGGTGTCTACTTTCCAAAATGGGGTCATTTGTGGGGGTTTTGGGCTATTTTGACATTTTATGGCCTTCAAAACTGTGATAGGTAGTGAGGAGTGAAATCAAAAATTTATGCCCTTAGAAACCTTGAAGGCGGTGCTTGGTTTTTGGGGTCCCGTACGCGGCTAGGCTCCCAAAAAGTCCCACACATGTGGTATCCCCGTACTCAGGAGAAGCAGCAGAATGTATTTTGGGGTGTAATTTCACATATAACCATGGCATGTGTGAGCAATATATCATTTAGTGACAACTTTTTGTACATTTTTTTTCTTTTTGTCATTATTCAATCATTTGGGACAAAAAAAAAAATATTCAATGGGCTCAACATGCCTCTCAGCAAATAGCTTGGGGTGTCTACTTTCCAAAATGGGGTCATTTGGGGGGGTTTTGTGCCATCTTGGCATTTTATGGCCTTCAAAACTGTGATAGGTAGTGAGGAGCGAAATCAAAAATTTATGCCCTTAGAAACCTTGAAGGCGGTGCTTGGTTTTTGGGGTCCCGTACGCGGCTAGGCTCCCAAAAAGTCCCACACATGTGGTATCCCCGTACTCAGGAGAAGCAGCAGAATGTATTTTGGGGTGTAATTTCACATATGCCCATGGCATGTGTGAGCAATATATCATTTAGTGACAACTTTGTGCAAAAAAAAAAAAGTTTGTCATATTCCCGCAACCTGTGGCAAAATATAAAATATTCCATGGACTCAACATGCCTCTCAGCAAATAGCTTGGGGTGTCTACTTTCCAAAATGGGGTAATTTGGGGGGGTTTTGTGCTATTTTGGCATTTTATGGCCTTCGAAACTGTGATAGGTAGTGAGGAGTGAAATCAAAAATTTACGCCCTTAGAAATCCTGAAGGCGGTGCTTGGTTTTTGGGGCCCTGTACGCGGCTAGGCTCCCAAAAAGTCCCACACATGTGGTATCCCCGTACTCAGGAAAAGCAGCAGAATGTATTTTGGGGTGCAATTCCACATATAACCATGGCATGTGTGAGCAATATATCATTTAGTGACAACTTTTTGTACATTTTTTTTTCTTTTTGTCATTATTCAATCATTTGGGACAAAAAAAAAAAATATTCAATGGGGTCAACATGCCTCTCAGCAAATAGCTTGGGGTGTCTACTTTCCAAAATGGGGTCATTTGGGGGGGTTTTGTGCCATCTTGGCATTTTATGGCCTTCAAAACTGTGATAGGTAGTGAGGAGTGAAATCAAAAATTTATGCCCTTAGAAACCTTGAAGGCGGTGCTTGGTTTTTGGGGTCCCGTACGCGGCTAGGCTCCCAAAAAGTCCCACACATGTGGTATCCCCGTACTCAGGAGAAGCAGCAGAATGTATTTTGGGGTGTAATTTCACATATGCCCATGGCATGTGTGAGCAATATATCATTTAGTGACAACTTTGTGCAAAAAAAAAAAGTTTGTCATATTCCCGCAACCTGTGGCAAAATATAAAATATTCCATGGACTCAACATGCCTCTCAGCAAATAGCTTGGGGTGTCTACTTTCCAAAATGGGGTAATTTGGGGGGGTTTTGTGCTATTTTGGCATTTTATGGCCTTCGAAACTGTGATAGGTAGTGAGGAGTGAAATCAAAAATTTACGCCCTTAGAAATCCTGAAGGCGGTGCTTGGTTTTTGGGGCCCTGTACGCGGCTAGGCTCCAAAAAAGTCCCACACATGTGGTATCCCCGTACTCAGGAAAAGCAGCAGAATGTATTTTGGGGTGCAATTCCACATATAACCATGGCATGTGTGAGCAATATATCATTTAGTGACAACTTTTTGTACATTTTTTTTTTCTTTTTGTCATTATTCAATCATTTGGGACAAAAAAAAAATATTCAATGGGGTCAACATGCCTCTCAGCAAATAGCTTGGGGTGTCTACTTTCCAAAATGGGGTCATTTGGGGGGGTTTCGTGCCATCTTGGCATTTTATGGCCTTCAAAACTGTGATAGGTAGTGAGGAGTGAAATCAAAAATGTATGCCCTTAGAAACCTTGAAGGCGGTGCTTGGTTTTTGGGGTCCCGTACGCGGCTAGGCTCCCAAAAAGTCCCACACATGTGGTATCCCCGTACTCAGGAGAAGCAGCAGAATGTATTTTGGGGTGTAATTTCACATATGCCCATGGCATGTGTGAGCAATATATCATTTAGTGACAACTTTGTGCAAAAAAAAAAAGGTTTGTCATATTCCCGCAACTTGTGGCAAAATATAAAATATTCCATGGACTGAACATGCCTCTCAGTAAATAGCTTGGGGTGTCTACTTTCCAAAATGGGGTCATTTGGGGGGGTTTTGTGCTATTTTGGCATTTTATGGCCTTCGAAACTGTGATATGTAGTGAGGAGTGAAATCAAAAATTTGCGCCCTTAGAAATCCTGAAGGCGGTGCTTGGTTTCCGGGGTCCCGTACGTGGCTAGGCTCCTAAAAAGTCCCACACATGTGGTATCCCCGTACTCAGGAGAAGCAGCAGAATGTATTTTGGGGTGCAATTCCACATATAACCATGGCATGTGTGAGCAATATATCATTTAGTGACAACTTTTTGTAATTTTTTTTTTTTTTTTGTCATTATTCAATCACTTGGGACAAAAAAAATAAATATTCAATGGGCTCAACATGCCTCTCAGCAATTTCCTTGGGGTGTCTACTTTCCAAAATGGGGTCATTTGGGGGGGTTTTGTACTGCCCTGCCATTTTAGCACCTCAAGAAATGAGATAGGCAGTCATAAATTTAAAGCTGTGTAAATTTCAGAAAATGTACCCTAGTTTGTAAACGCTATAACTTTTGCGCAAACCAATAAATATACGCTTATTGACATTTTTTTTACTAAAGACATGTGGCTGAATACATTTTGGCCTAAATGTATGACTAAAATTGAGTTTATTCGATTTTTCTTATAACAAAAAGTAGAAAATATAATTTTTTTTCAAAATTTTCGGTCTTTTTCTGTTTATATCGCAAAAAATAAAAATCGCAGAGGCAATCAAATACCATTAAAAGAAAGCTCTATTTGTGGGAAGAAAAGGACGCAAATTTCATTTGGGTACAACATTGCATGTCCGCACAATTTACAGTTAAAGCAGCGCAGTGCCGAATCCCAAAAACAGGCCTGGTCCTAATGGCCCGAAATGGTCCGGGGCTTAAGTGGTTAAATGTTTTTTTTTCCTTTACAAATGTCATTTTGTGCAGGGACAGTTCTAAGCACGGGAAACACATGCCACTTCACAGGCATACTTTAGACACCCCCCAGGTACGATATTTAAAGGAATATTTCACTTTTTTTTCACTTTATGCATCATTAAAATGGCTGCTCCCGAAAAACGTACGTTTTTAAAACTTTGTTTTGCATTGATACATGTCCCCTGGGGCAGAACCCGGGTCACCAAAACCATTTTAGGACAATAACATGCATATTAGTCATTATAATTAGCACTTTAGATTTCGAACGTTCGCGTCCATTGTATTTAATAGGGTTCTAACGTTCGTGCGAACTTTCGGTCCGTTCGAAGGTTCTGGTGCAAACCGAACCGGGGGGTGTTCGGCTCATCTCTAGTGACAACCAAGAATATCCCCTGTCGGAGGAAAGCGCTATTTAATTAGAGGGTTTACTTACGATTTGGGGATGATGCTGGCACTGTTGTCTCCCCTGTTGGGGCCTGGCCAAGGGAAGCCTCCCTTCCTCCCCTCTGGTGGCTTGTCTGCTGGCTTGCTCTGTGCCTTTTTCCTGTGAATATCATTACATACTGTATCTTAATTATTGCTCCAAAAATGTTGAGTCAGAAAGAATACGTTTATTCAAACATATATGCATTAACTGAAATTAACTTCTTATTTCCCCGCACAAATTCCCCCCCCCCCCCCCAAAAAAAGAAGAAAAGTCAGCTAATTCAAACATAAAGATAATTACTACAGTCAGGAATTTGGCTTACTTCTTTTGATAATGATGCGGTGAATGGACTCCAACTGTTCTTTCTCTCTGCGTTTTAAATCTGAACATCTTTTTCTAATTTGATCTTTCGTTCGTTGTACGCCATATTAACATTCCAATACCGCAATGACCTTCTCCAGAATATAGTCTTTATGGCTGTTGGGCCTGTCATAGTTCTCCAGCTTACAATCGTAGTCATATTTGTCAAAGATGCGCACCATGTCCACCATCTCCCCCTTGCTCATGGGGGTGGCCTTGTGTTTTCTATAATCACCACCGCAGGGCCTGGTCGTTTTCGGTGCGGCCTCCATCATGTTCTCCCTCACAAATGTTCCGCCGTGTATGTCGCATGCAGGAAAAAGTATGTTGGCACGCCCCAGCATCATGGCGTACTGAGAGCGGAGTTTGACGCATGCGCAGGGTATATAAATCCCTAACGACCGTTCGACGTACCGGACGCTGGAACGTAACCTTAGAAAACGAAACCAAGACGAAGGCATAGTCGAAAGAAAGGTACGTGACAACATTGTGACAGTGTGTGCAATGGACACATAGGATAACATTGAATGAGTGCTGGGGCATTTTGAAAAAGTGTACTAATGCCTATGAATGTGCGTTGAGCAGCGTCTCATGTGCATGGGGCCTAAGGACAATATTCTAATTACCTAAAGGCAGGGCTGCCATCAGGGGGGTACAGGCAGTACACCTGTAAGGGTCCTGGAGGTCCCCAGGATGGAAACACACCCTTTTATTTTACTTGTTCGTCAGCATCCAAAGCCACCCCAACCTCAAATATTTGAGGCGTCAGCAGCCCCCGCTTTGAAAAAACGGGCGGAAGCCCCCCCCGCTTCACCTAGGCTCCAGGGGGCACATGCCTGAAGCTGGGTAAGGGGAGCAAAAATTAATGATGGCGGGCCTGCATAAAGGCCTATATTCTAAGCAGGTTATGAGCTAGAAGCTAAACATTATTTGTTTGTCTTGTGTTCTTTCTTGCAGCCATCTGATCAAATTTGAGTAACAATGAAGGGGACAGTTTTGAATAGCCCAGAATTCATGGCTGACTTCATTGAAAACTACAGGAATCACGCCTGTCTGTGGCAAGTGAAACATAAAGATTATTCCAATAAACACAAAAGGCAGGCAGCAATCAATCAATTGGTGGAATTGGCGAAGACTGTGTACCCCAGTGCAGACGAGACAACGGCATATTTCAACACTATCCTCCACACTTCCCTCCACATCAGCTGAGGCCACAGATACTGAGGCGGATCCGACACAAGAAGAAGAGGAGGAGGAGGAGGAGCTCAGCTTGCCCCAGGTATAGCATTGTCCCAAAAAAATTTAAATATAGAAAGTGAGGTAAATGTGTTGTTATGATGCCTCCAAAATTATGCCCGAAATTATGTGATTAGAAATGAGAAAATAGACAGAAGTTGAAAGTACAAATTTTGACAAGAAGGATAAATGCTGGAGTCACAATGCTAGCCTTTGCTTTTTGAAGACATTAAATTTTTGAGAAACAATGGATGCTAAAATGTGTTGTGAAAATGTGGACTACTAATAAATAATTTAGTAATTATGTTGCTTTTTCAGACCCAGGAAACTTTGACACAAGACGAGGCCGGGCCCAGCAGCCAAACCACTGAGTCCAGAGTGCCTACCCTGCGCCCTCCTACCAAAAGGGGCAGGAAGAGGCACCACCTTGATGAGGCCACAGCCGAGTTCCTTAATAGGGCTACTGCAGTCATCACCACGGCACCCGATAGTGCAGAAGGCTTTGGGTGTTTTACAGCCAACAAGCTGAGGGAGGTTGATGTGGAGCAAAAGGGAGCTATGTGAGGGGCTCGTCATCCAGCTCCTCAGCAAGGCGAGGAAACGGGAGCTAACCCCTAAAACCCATGTCTGTGATTTGGAGCACAAAGCTCCTCAACTTCAAACCTACCCACCCCATCCAACCTACCCACCCCAGCAAGCCCACCCACCCCAGCAAGCCAACCCACCCCAGCAACATGGGGGTCAGTGGCCACATCAGACCCTGGATCCCCAACAAGGCCAGTGGTCTGGGGAGTTTAGGGGCTACTAAGAAGTTAGGATTATTTATGACGATTATTCTTTTTTTTTTTACCCAATTTTAGGGGGTCACCAAGAAAAAGAGAAATCATTATTTGAGTTGTGTTGGTAATGCACACTATCCAAAATGGCCTCAGCTGATGGGGAGCGAAGTGTGGAAAGCCATGTACCGTGTTGCAGTCTGGTATGCCACAAATACCAGTCCCTTGGAGTACCACAGCCTGGGGACAGATATGTCTTCTGCTGCTGCTCCCCATCTTTTTTCTTTCACAACCTTCTTTGTATATACTCCTCTGGTGACCAATTACAACATTAATTTAATATTTGTATGCTCTGGGGTACAGAGGCTTCACCATTTCCACCATTTGATCGATTGCTGCCTTCATGTTTATAGAATTATAGGATATGCAATTATTATTATGTTTACTTTGATTTACTAAACAAAATAAAATGCTGCCAAAAATATGAATTTTGTGTTTTATCCTAATATTTACTGTTTGGGAGTAGGCAGGTAAATTAAAAAATATATAAGGGACACAAATATAGTAGCTTGTGGTTTTAGCATAAAATACATAGTGGATAATGTGGTTGTGCTAAATAGAAACAATACATAATATATATTAATATGATTATAAAATATAAAAAAAAAAACATTCATAAAGAGGAAAGACGTTGTTTTTAATTTATTCCGTCGGTATCAACAGATAAAATGCTTTTACGATTATTAAGGCATTATAAACAATCATGAAAATGTGCGCTGTAATAAAATAATTCATAATTGCCACGTCACGAATGTGAGATCTCCATAACGAACGCTAGTTTTACAAGACTGAAGGCTCCCGGCTGTTTCTTGCTTCTGAGCATGCGTGTTCGTACCTAGGACAAAAGTCCGATGGTTTTCTGTACACACGGTCGGACTTTGCTCCATCAGACTTTTGTTGGGCAAAAGTTTGTCCGTTTGCAGACCGAACTTTTGTCCGATGAAAAAAAATAAAAAAATAAATAAAAGTTTGTCCGATGGATCGTACACACGGTCGGATTGTTGGTCCAACTTGCTCAAAATGAAGTTTGTTGGCCAAAAGTCCGACCGTGTGTACGGGGCTTTAGACTGCAAGAGAAGAAGGGGTCATATACAGTATTTGATCAAGTGAAAAGGGTATGGTCCAGAAGAAAATTCCTGGGAACCTGCATGTAATGTGCATGCCACGGACTTAATTTGTGCCTTCTTTCTCAGAATGCTACCATGTTGGTGCCAGGAAAATGGAAATTTGTATCAAATGCCTACTGTAGTTTTCCTTTGGCAGCATACAAACTCTCCCTTTTTTGATCTTTTTATTTTTTATGGAGAATGGGGGAGATTGCTCTAGCTTTCCACTTATAGATTTAAACAGGTCCTGGGTGGATATAGGGGCACAGCTATATCACGTTTGCTGCCATGAATTGGTGTCAGGAAAGGAAAATTACAGTATTTGATACAATTTTCCATTTTTTTGTTACCATTTTTTCAGTTACTTCCTAGTTTCTGGCCTAGGTCAAAATGATGATGGGAAGGGTCGGACGGAAGGAAGTAAATGAATAAATCATCTGCCTTTACTCAAGATGGTCATGGCCAGAAATGCTAAGGGGTGTTGAGAGTGAGAAACAGAGACATGTTCCTACATACAGTGGGACCATGGAGAATGAACGTAACCATCCTCTAACAGGAAGTCAGAACACAGCAGGAAAAATAGGAGGCTATTGAGGAGGCTGAGAGCAATAGAAGGTACTTTTGGATTAAGAAACAAATACTTGAATACAGTGGCAGATGGTCAATCCACCCGCCGCCATACCCCCCCAATCACAGCCGGTTACAAATGTCAACAAACCCGAGTGTAATGGCTGTTACTGGGTTCTCCTCCTCAAACACTGATCTACTGTGAGGAGGAGATTGCGTTAACAGTGAGTTACACATTACTGTGCACAGATTGCTCCCCGTGAATAAAGAAGACCTGTCATCAGTACCTGTCTGAGCTCATCAGAGTACCTGTCACCATCCATCCCATCTGAGTACCTGTCATTCATCCATCCCGTCAGAGTACCTGTCATTCATCCACCCCGTCAGAGTACCTGTCATCCATCCATCACATCTGAGTATCTGTCATCCATTCATCCCGCCAGAGTACCTGTCATCCCATCTGAATACCTGTCATCCCGTCAGAGTACCTGTCATCCCTTCAAAGTACTTGTCAGCCCATCTGAGTACCTGTCTTCCCGTCTGAGTACCTGTCATACCATCAGAAGTACCTGTCCCGTGATCCCATCAGGAGTACCTGTCTCGTGATCCCATCAGGAGTACCTGTCCCGTGAGCCCATCAGAGTACCTGTCTGCAGCCAATTACTACCAGGGTTACCATTAGTGCCTGACGTGCAGCCCATCAGTGTCACCCGTCATACAGCCATCATGTCCAGAAAGGTATACACTCCAGAAGAGGCATATCAAATACTGAGTCTGACCGATGAGAGCAGCGGGGAGCTCTCACCGCCCAGTTACAGTTCTGATTCCGATTCTGGTTCAGAATATGAGCCCGTTGAAGGCAGTACATCAGCATCCAAATCAGAGGAGGAAGTAGTCCATCCAAAAAGAAGAGGGTCTGAAGACGAGGCAGCTACCAGCAGTGCCAGACACCCCAATGGCCAATCGGCAAATGCCAACAGCGCTAGACCCCAGGAGGAGAGGCCCAGTACAAGCACTGCTAGACTCCAGGATGAAAGGCCCAGTACAAGTGCAGGAATTTCACGCCAAAAAATTAGGGCCCAAACCTTCTAGCACAGGCTCAGCCACAATTCCCACTTTCACAGCACAGCCAGGTGTGCAGGTCAACACTAAAGGTTTTCTGAAATACATTTTTTTAATTTATTTTTCCCTGACAAATTAGTTCAAGGCATCGTGGACCAAACCAATCTTTTTGCCCAACAATTCATTGAAAACAACCCCAGCTCAAGCTATGCCCACCCTTTTGAATGGAAACCCCTAACAGTAGAGGAGCATAAATAGTTTTTTGGCCTAATGCTCAACATGGGGCTTACAAAAAAAATTAAGTGCATCCATATTGGTCTACCAACCCTATCCACCACGTGCCAATTTTTTCATATATCATGTCCAGGTCCCGATATGAAATTATAATGCGCTTCCTGCATTTAAGTAACTCACAGTCCCCCCCTTCCCCCGAAATCACCCAGACTTTGATAAATTAGATAAAATTTGCCCCCTAATTGATTTTTTCTTCAAGAGGTTTGCTGAACTTTATTTCCCTGACCAGAACATCTCTGTGGATGAATCCCTGGTCCATTTCACAGGCCGGCTGGGAATCAAGCAGTATATCCCCAGTAAGGGGGCGAGGTGCGGGTTTAAGCTCAACAAGCTCTGTAAAAGCTCCACCAGATATGTGCGCGCATTGCCGCGTGTACAAAGGCAAAGACTCCCAGCTCCAGCCCCCTGGGTGTCCACCGTACATGGGATTAAGCTGAAAAATTGTATGGGAGTTGGCATTCCCACTCTTGAAAAAGGGGTATCACATTTATATGGACAATTATTATACTAGTTTGCCCTTTTTCCGCCACCTATACCTGAAGAATACTTTGGCCTGCGGTACAGCAAGGAAAAACAGAAAGGGCTTCCCACAGAGTCTAGTCACCACAAGGCTACAAATGGGGGAATCTACAAGCTTGAGGAACGAGGAAGTGTTGGCTGTAAAGTGGAGGGATAGGAAAGATGTGTACATCATGTCCACCATCCATGATGACACCTCGGTGGAACTTTGCAGAAGATGCGGTCCCGTTCGAAAGCCTTCCTGTATCCACGAGTACAAAAAATTCATGGGGGGGGGGGTGTATTTAAATGATCAAATGTTGCAGCCCTATCTATCAACACGAAAATTCCTCTTCTGGTATAAAAAAGTTGCAATTTATTTTTCATTATAATTCTTTCATCATCTATCAAAAATCGACGGAAACACCCAACACCTTCCTAAAGTTTATTGAAGACATTGTCACTGCCCTAATCTGTCAACAAGGATCCCCCCCAGAAAGCATTTGCTCCGATTGTGTCAGCAGACTACATGACCATATTCCACCCATCAGGAGTCGGAAGAAGACACCGAAAAAAATGTTGGGTGTGCACCAAAAGAGGAGTTAGGAAAGACACCAGTTTCCATTGGCCCAAATGTCCCTCGCAACCTCGCCTTTGAATCTGAGATCTTGTAAACTATTAGCCCATATTTCTAATAGACTGCCATTTCCCCGTTTTCAATTTCTGTCCTGAATATTTCCCTGGTGCCTCAACCAACCATATCATTGCCTTCCATGTGAATTGACCCTGGCCTGTTTATCGACTATGCCTCTGCCTGCCGTCTGCATTGCTTATCCGCCATGTTTCTGCCTTTCACATGAACTGACCCTGGACTATCGACTATGCCTCTGCCTACCGTCTATTTCTGCGTTTTACCTGCACTGACCTTGGCCTGTTGACCATGTTTAGGCCTGCCCCTTGGACTGATCTTTCACCCTGCTACACAGGGGTCTCACATATGTGAGGGGCTCCAGAAGAGTGTTCTGAGTTGAGAAAAACAGTTTTTGGTTTTCTGTGATCCCAGAACAGGGTCTGGTTGTACTGAGGCTTCAAAAAGATTTGGGTGGGAGAAGCCTCTACCCCTGTTCCCATTCTTTCCTGAACGAGGACCTAAGCTTGATGGTCCTGCCTGCTCCCTGGACAAATACTTTGGCTGTACTGACCATATCTCTGCCTGCTGCCTGTACTAAATAGACAGTATTACTGCCTGCTGCATGGATGATCCTTTTGCTGCTGCTGACCACATTCCTGCCTGCTACCTGGACCAATGTTTTGGCTGGCCTGACAACATCTCTACCTGTACTGACTATGGACAGTATTCCTGCCTGCTGCCTGTTTTGCTGTCGCTGTCCACATTCCTGCCTGCTGCCTGGACCGATGCTCTCCTCTGTGGACCACTGCACTATTAAAACCGCAGGTAATCTTTTCTTTACCCTTTGCTCAGCAGAATGTATTTTGATTTGTAATTGGTATGTACAGTACATTCTATGTGTTAGAAATATAAAGGGCCTTCAACAATGCGATAGGTTGTCAGGAATTTATGTGTGTAATTTATGCTCCTAGAATGCCTAGAGGTGCTACTTGGATGTTGGGCCTCTGTATGTGGCCAGGCTGAGTAAAAGTCTCACACATGTGGTATCACCATACTCAGGTGGAGTAGTAGAATATATTTTTGGGTGTCATTTTTGCTATGAACATGCTATATGTTGGAAATATCTTATAAACCGACAACTTTGTGTAAAAAAAATGCATTTTCATTTTTTTTCCACATTTTCCAAAAACTTTTGGAAAACAAATAAACCGTTCAAAAGACTCATTATGCCTCATAGATTATACATTGGATGTTAGCTTTCCAAAATGGGGTAATTTTGTGGGCATTTCCATTGTCCTGGTGCTCCAGGGCCTTCAAAAGTGTGATAGGTTGTCAGGAAATTATATGTGTAATTTATGCTCCTAGAACGCCTGACGGTGCTACTTGGATGTTGGGCCTCTGTATGTGGCCAGGCTATGTAAAAGTCTCACACATGAGATATCGCCATACTCAGGAGGAGTAGCAGAATGTATTTTGGGGTGTAATTTTTGCTATGTAGATGCTGTGTGTTGGAAATATCTTATAAATCTACAACTTTGTGTAAAATAAATGCGTTTTCATTTTTTTTCCACATTTTACAAAAACTTCTGGAAAAAAAATGAACTGTTCAAAATACTCATTGTACCTCATTTATTATACATTGGGGTGTTAGCTTTCCAAAATGGGGTCATTTTGTGGGAGTTTCCATTGTCCTGGTGCTCCAGGGTCTTCAAAAGTGTAATAGGTGGTTGAGAATTGAGATGTGTAATTAATGAGCACGGCGGCTCAAATTGGAGTAACACAAGTAATGCCAACCAAATAATGAAAGAAAGGAGCTGATCACATAGAGCACAATAAGTACTCAAGCAACAGTACCCCCAATGTATGTCCTGTTCAACCCGCCAGGACATTTATCCCCCTCTCTGAGAGTCTATAGAGATTTAGCCCTTAAGGAGTTGGATGCAATGCACATCAAAGTACATAAAAATAAAAAAGACATTGAGTTGGGTATGGACTCTCTGTGTGCAAACAAGGATGTGGTTATCCGCCCTGCGGATAAAGGGGGGGTATAGTTGTCTTGGAGAAAGACGACTATATGCAGGAAATGCATCGTATTTTGGGTGACACAGCTACTTATACCCCCCTTGCCTCTTATCCGGGTGAGAAATACAAGAGACTTTTGGAAGATATTGTCACTAGGGGTTTAAGCTCACATATTTTAAATAAAAAGGAAAGATTATTCCTGGTGCCTAAGGCGCCTAGGATTCCTATTATTTATTATTTGCCTAAAGTGCATAAGAGTCTTACTTGCCCCGGGACGTCCCATCGTCAGTGGGATAGATTCTATCACGTTCCGGGTTGGCAAGTACATAGACTTTTTTTGCAACCGTTAGTACGGAAGGTACCATCTTATGTGAAGGATACTCGCCACGTTATCAACCTTCTTTCGGAGTACACACCCGGTGAAGGAATCTGGTTGGTTACAGCGGACGTCACATCTCTGTACACCGTGATTCCTCACCAGATGGGTTTAGATGCTGTACAATATTTTTTGGATCGTGATTCTGATCTGCCATCAGAACAGATCGTTTTTATTATGGAGTTATTAGAGTATGCAGCTACTCATAACTTTTTTTGGTTTGATGGTTGTTTTTATAGGCAGGACAGAGGTGTCGCCATGGGGGCTAAATATGCCCCCAGTTTGGCGAACCTCTTTATGGCCAAATGGGAGGAGGATGTCGTCTGTGCCCACGCAAGGCCTGAGGTGGCCCTGTGGGCCCGCTATATAGAAAACATCCTCCTCCTATGGAGGGGTGGCGAGACTGATCTCTCCCACTTCATGGATTCTCTGAATGCCAACTCAAGAGGTATCCACTTAAGCTATGAGGCCAGCCAGGAAAAGATCAATTTTCTGGATCTGACCATTTCTGTCGGTGGTGATGGGTTTATTACTTCCACCTTCTTTAAACCCACCGACAGAAACTCCTTCATCCCCAGTGGCAGTTGTCATCTTGCCCCCTGGCTGGACGCTGTGCCTAAGAGTCAGTACTTACGTTTAAAGCGGAATTGTTCTGAACATACTCCTTTTTTGGCACAATCACAGATCTTGACACAAAGATTCATTGATAAATGTTATTCCCCCCAGTCCCTCAGTGCTACTTTGGATATGGTGAATGGTGTTGACCGTGCAGATCTACTCAAGGAGAAAGATAAGGGGGATGTGGGTACTGCGTTTCACAACCCCTTTGTTACCAATTTGTCTTGCCAACATTCACATATTAAGCATATTGTCAGTAAACATTGGCATATCCTTAAGAATGACAGGGTACTTAAAACCATCCTACCAGATAGGCCTCAAATGGTTTTTAGGGGGGCCCCTGCATTAAGGGATAAATTAGCGCCTAATATTCTTAACCTGCCTATCGTTAGACCCACTTTCTTCTATGAATTTACTGGCTATTATCAATGTAGGAGGTGCCAGGTATGTTCTTTGAATGGTTGTAGGTCCAGGAGGACTACTCGCTTCAATTCCAGTTGCACCAATAGAAGTTTTGATATCAAACCCTTCATCACCTGTTCTACAGTGGGCGTGGTTTACATGCTCCAGTGCCCATGTGGGCTGCAGTATGTGGGCAGGACCAAACGCCCACTACAGGTGCGTCTTAACAAACATATAGGGAACATCAGAAGGGGTTTCACCAAACACTCTGTGTCCAAACACTACCTAACTGCCCACAATAGGGACCCCTCCAACACTATTTTTTTGGGTATTGACAAATATAGCCCTTATTGGAGGGGTAGTAGTTTGGTGAAAAGCATCTCTAGGTTGGAGATGTCGTGGGTACATAAGATCAAACGCTATACCCCTTTAAGCCTCAACATAGATGTTGACATCAACTGCTTTATTGATAACTCGTAATTTCTATTCCAATTTATGCTAAACTGGGTGTTAACTTTAGAGAGATTGATCCGGTTATGCATTCTTTTGGTTCACTCTGGGATCTCTCTGAACTATGTGTCTTAGTTCCTTTTCCATTTTTTAATTAAAAAAAAATCATATTTATTTTCATTTTCATACGATCCATTTATACATTTGAAATTAACATTTTAAATAATTTTTAACTATGACACTGTTTCTGTAAACTTGATGTGAGTCTCGGGACAGTGCGGCTTTTACTTATAGGTTCTTTTCTTATTTGTTTGCCCTCAGTACTTTACTTATCTTTATACATTATCATATACTCAATGTTTTTTAATGTAATTCCAAACAGTGGTACTATCATTGGTTTTTTGATCCAGGGAACTATTCATTGTTTCCTCGATTTAGTTCATTCATCCATCTCCTTTTTGTTTTTGTTTACACATTATTTCTTTATAATGCTGTTTGTTTTGCCCTTTTTTGCCATTACATTCAACTTTATGGCAATCGGTTGTCTTCTTCCCTCAACCAAGATGGCGGCGTCTTGCGATGTCCTGAGATTCACATCAAGGCTTGGTTAGATGGTGCTGTGTATATATTGCGGTACGTCAGAACGCCGCCCGTATTCCGTAAACACGTCTGTTAGTGACGAAACGCGTAGGGTGGAGCTACATTCTGACGTCACTGCGCCCACGTTATCCCAGAACAATACGGGCTGTATTCTCGAGAGCCGGCCGGCTCGATTCATGCTGTTTTTAATCATCTCTGTCGTAAGTGTCCATCTGTTTTTTTTACTTAAATAAATGTGTAAGGATTTACACGATCTAGCCTTCCATCTCTTTTTTGGTCATATTGGGATCGTACCTCCATCCACGTGAGTGACAACACCGCGGTAGAGACGTACACCTTCCCTGCTGTATGCTGACAAGACCCTAGGCTGGGTTATAAGCCACAGGCGCTTCCCGATCCCCCATCACAAGGGATCATATAGTTGCGGTAAGCGGCAGTGTGTTTCCAGGTTGAGGCTTTCCTTCCTATCATCACTACATCCATTGGTGTTTATACATTTTGGGACTTTGAAGTCACGGTGGAAGATTGCTCTACACTCCTTTATGGACTTCAATTATTACATTTATTGTGTTGCTTGAGTACTTCATTGTGCTCTATGTGATCAGCTCCCTTTTTTTTCATTATTTGGTTGACATCACTTGTGTTACTTCATTGGAGGTACTGTTGCTTGAGTACTTATTGTGCTCTATGTGATCAGCTCCTTTCTTTCTTTATTTGGTTGGCATTACTTGTGTTACTCAAATTTGAGCCGCCGTGCTCATCATCATTTTTATATGTGTCAGTATTTTTTTCCTTTGCTATCACTGATATTTGGTTCATTTATTAGTGCCATTCAGATATCACTTTTTTTCACTTGTTTATAGCGCAACTTTTTCTTTTTAATATCCATTTGGTGTCGTATAACACTTATTTGTTGCAGCTTTCAGTCCACTTTCTAAATAGCGCAGTTTTTTACTTTACATATGTATAATTAATCATTGGAGTTTGTTATAGACCCCAATGTTAATGAGGAGGTGGAGACTAAGCTCCTTGCACAGATGGAAAGGGCTACAAGGGCTGGGACGGTGATAATAATGGGGGATTTTAACTACCCAGAAATTGACTGTAGTAATGGCACTGCTGGGACAGTTAAAGGGCAAAAATTTATAAACCTATTACAGGACAATTTTATGGTCCAGTTTATTGAGGCCCCAACTAGGAATGATGCTCTGTTGGACCTGGTACTCTCAAACCATGCAGAGCGTATTACTAATGTTCAGGTAAAGGAACACCTGTGTAGCAGTGACCATAACATGATTTCATTTGATGTTAGCTGTAAGCAAAAATCACATACGCGAAAGATAAAAACACTTAATTTCAAGAGAGCTAATTTTCCAAGGATGAGGGCTGCTCCTCAGGACTTAGACTGGGAGAGAATATTGGCATCAATGGGCACGGAAATGAAAAGGGAATTCTTCAAAAAGACTGTTTGTGAACTCACTGCAAAGTATATTCCCATGGGCAATAAGTTTAAAAGGCTAAAAATAAAACCTATGTGGCTCACGGCCAAAGTTAAAAAAGCTATAAACTATAAGAAAAATAGGATTTTTGTACTCACCGTAAAATCCGTTTCTCTGACGTCCATGGACTGACACAGCTGGATACTGTAAACGTGTGGGTATATGTCCCTGCTCGCAGGAGAAGATCTAGGCAGAATGTTAGATGTTAGAAACATACATTCTAGAACAAACCAGAGCTGGACCGGACATTACCCTCCTACCTGCAGCTAGCAGCCTCAGTTCGTTACATAGCAGTACAAACCTTAAAAGAAGGGTGGGTGCTGTGTCAGTCCATGGACGTCAGAGAAACAGATTTTACGGTGAGTACAAAAATCCTATTTTCTCTTATCGTCCATGGACTGACACAGCTGGATACTGTAAACGCGTGGGACGTCCCAAAGCAGTGTCAGAAAGGGTGGGAGCAGTAGTAAAGGAACAACCAAAACTTCACTCCAAACAAGCAGAGCTCCTCAACGGAGGAGTTGCAACATTAAACAGTGGCCTGCAACACTTTGCGGCCGAAGGAAGCATCCGAAGATGCAGCCACATCAACCTTATAGAACTTAGAAAAGGTATGAACGGACGACCAGGTCTCCACCTTGCACACTTGTGCAACCGACGCGTGATGTCGGAAAGCCCAGGAAGCACCAATTGCCTTGGTGGAATGCGAAGCAACCGGAAAGGGAGGCGCCCGCCCCTTAGGGGCAAAGGCCTGTATGACGGTCTGCCTGTTCCACCTAAAGACGGTGGCAAACGACACCACTCGTCCCTGTTTTGGACCAGAGACAGACACAAACAGTGAGTCAGACTTCCGAATGGAAACAGTAGCAGACAGGTACACCCGTAAGGCTCATACCCATCTTAATGTATGAAGCGCAAACTCTCAGGGATGCGATGGGTGAGGACACAAGGACGGAAGAACAATGTCCTCCTTAAGCTATGAATAAGCACTGAATCGCAGTGCGAAACCTCAGCTCATACTTGCTGGGGTTTTTTTTTGCTGTGGCATGTCATTTGTGCTTTTGTTTTAATAAAATAACCTTTTTTGGAGTGCGGCTCTCCAAGCGTTTTCCTCAGATTTTTTGCAATGTCCTCCTTAAGGTGAAAGGCCGAGACCACCTTTTGAAAAGAAGGACGGTCGTGGGCACAACACCGCCATATCTTTATGGAGGACCAAGTAAGGCGACTTACAGGACAACTCAGACACCCGTCTAACCGAAGTAATGGCCACTAAGAAGGCCACCTTCTGGGACAAGGTCAAGAGAGGAATCTCTCTGATATTTTCAAAGGGATGTTCTTGGAGAACCAAGATGCATCAAATTCAGATCCCAAGTAGGGAGAGGAGGCTTGACAGGGAGGATCACATGGCGAACCCCCTGCACAAAAGGTGCTAATCAAGGAATGGCCCGGTAGCAGTCATTGAAAAAGACAGCCCGGGCCGAAATCCGACCCTCGATGGTACACAAGGCCAGCTTTTGGGTCACACCACACTGCAAGAATAGCAAAATCCTGGGAACAGAATACATCCGTGGATGCCAATCAAGCTCCTCGCACATAGCGATGTAAGCCTTCCAGGTACGGTGATATATCTTTCTGGAGGAAGATTTCCAGGCCAACAACATAGATGAGATTACCGAATCCGAGAGATCTTGTTCCTTAGCACCTGGCTTTAAACAGCCATGCCATTAAAGCCAAGGACTGTAAAGCAGGATGAAGTATTGGATCATGAGACAGAAGGTCCACCCCAATAGGCAGTCGCCAAGGAACGTCTGCGACTAGCCGAAGTAGATCGGCGCACCAATGTCGCTGTTCCGGAGCAATGAGGATCACCGGAATGGCCTCGGCGCCTACTCTGCGAAGCAGGCGAGGCAACAACAGTGGCGGAGGGTAAGCATATATCAGGCGATACTGCCCCCACGGGCCACCAACGCGTCTGACGCTTCTGCCCAGGTGTCCCTGGACCTGGCCACGAATCTTGACACCTTGCGAGTGAGTCGAGAGGCCATAAGGTCCACATCCGGTGCCCCACCTCCGGTAAAGGAGGTGAAAACATCTCCGGATGTAAGGACCCTTCCCCTGCAATGCACACGGCCGACAGGACCGTCCTGCAGCGAGATGTATGAAAATCCCAAAGAGACCCCGCAATGTATCGGAGAAGGGAGGCCCCAGCTTACTGGGTGCCTCAACTGTTGGCCAAGAAACGCAACTTGACAGAGCTTCCCTAGAAACTCGGCCAGTGGACCAGTAACTCAGCCTCCACAGGTGGCGCAAACCCACCCTGGGCACAGAGACCCTAAAGGCTAAATCAGTTGCAGTGCACCTGCTGGTCGACTGATAGATGAAGCAGAGGCTTTTGCCCAGTCATTGAGCTTCAGAAATGCCAGAGACGCAGCCACTAATGGGCGTAACGCTAACCTCAGCCTGGCGAACACAGTCCAAGCCAGCGCTTCTGATCACCACTGAAGGCAGGTGGAAAGTGGTACCCCTGATACCAGGGATCCTTATGACAATGCTTCATCCAGCAGCTACCCCATTGATAAGTGCTGATTGTACAAACACATAGTTTATACTGTGTATTGCGTCAAAATGCGCAAATAGAGTGTGGGAGGAAACCCACTCAGTCACAAAGAGCATAATACAACCACATACGGCGTATGTAGTTTAGTATGCGTGGATAAACATATTAAACACATTTATACTGCGCACATCATCGGGGCTTGGACGGAAACCAGCCACTGCGTACACAACCGTGTAGGTATGTTAGCCTGCGAATAAACAAATTGCAGATGTTTATACTGTGCATGGCGTTGAAAATGCGCACACCATTGGAGCGCGGGGGAGAAACCGGAGCACCCGGATGAAACCCACGCAGACTGCATACGCATACCGTGTATAGACTGTGTATGTGTGATAAACACTTTGCACATGCCTTTGTGTGCATAGCACCAAAGGCGCGCACACCGCTGGCGCGTGGGAGGAAACCAAAGTACCCGGAGGAACCCCACGCAGACCCAGAGAACACAATACATACAACTACTGTGAATGTATTTAGGTGTTGTGTATAAACATAATGTGTATGTTTATACCGTGTATTGCACCAAAGGCACGCATGTCATGTAGCGTGGGCGGAAACTGGAGGACCCGGAGGAAACCCACGCAGACTGCACAGACACACAGAGTAGGTATGTTAGTATGTGGATATCAAATCGCACAAATTTTGGCTGTGCATAGCGCCGAAAGCGCCCATACCATTGGAGTGTGGGAGGGAACCGGAGTACCCGGAGGAAACCCACACAGACTGCATACACATACCGTGTAGGTATTATAGCATGCGTGACATACATATGGAACATGTTTAACTGTGCAGAGGGCCAAAGGCGCACATACCGTCAGAGCGTGGGAGGAAACCGGAACACCCAGAAGAAACCCACGCAGACAGCACACAGATACTGTGTAGGAATGATAGCATGTGAATAAACATATTGCACATGTTTATGCTGTGCATTTCCATTGGAGTGTGGGAGGAAACCGGAGTACCCGGAGGAACCCCACGCAGACAGTATACCCATACTGTAAATATGTATAGTATGTGCAATAAACATATTGAACATGCCTATACTGTGCAGAGAGCCGAAGCGCACATACCATGAGAGTGCGGGAGGACACCGGAGCCCCCGGAGGAAACCCACGCCGACCCAGAGAGTATAATACATACATATACTGTGAATGTATCTAGAGTCATGCATAAACATATTGTGTATGTTTATATCGTGTATGGCACTGAAACACAGCATTGGAACATGGGAGGAAACCCATGCAGACACAGAGACCAATAACACATACATACACTGTGAATGTATCCAGTGTAGAGGTATAAGATGAGTTTAAATTATGGCGCAGAGGCGCATAATTTTCTCTGTATCATTCCAACCTACTTAACTGTGCTGCCGAAGCAGCATGCAGATAATAGGTAACCTCTGATCCTCAGACCGTGGTCCTGTCAGAGCCCAGAGCGTTCCCCAGGAAATGGCGGGAAACCACAGGTGCAGAGACCCTGTTGTTGCCTCAGGACATCACACAGAAGGCTCACAGGGACTAGAGACATAAATGAATAAAGTCCCCCCCCACCATGCTGCACCGACCGGGGGGGGGGGGCGACACTGTGTACCACTGTATCATCCATGCTGCTCGAGGCAGCGTGTGAGGAAGCTGTGTAAAAGAAAAGCTTGAAGGAACCAAGGGAAACAGCGTCCGCCTGAGGTACCACAGCCACAGCATCTAGCTTGAGAGTGTTCCTCACATCATCAATGAGTTCACTTAAAAGCGCCCTGTCATTTACTGACACAGAATTGGAGTCTTCCTCACAAGGGAATGTCCTGTTCACAAACATTAAAATATTCAGAGCTAGGGTCCTGAGCAGCAGTAGCTAGGCCCATATCTGAATCAGAGCACTCCTCCACTAAAGATTTTTGTGGGGAGAGGGGGCTTATAGCTCCCTTGCGCTCGCACACTGCTTCCATTCTGACAATGAATGATTCCAGGACTGCCGACAACTGGTCCATAGGGACCGCAGGTGCAGGAGCACTGCCTGTTGCCTCTGACAAGTGTGGAGAAGCAGGTGTATCAGACTCCATACTGCCACCCTCTGAGACCCTATACACTTATTATAGTGAATAGTACAGTCCACCCACTGGCTGCGCTGAGGCTGAGGAGGGGATACCCAGAGGACTCACCAACCCTTAAGGACCGCTCAGTTCCGCTGTATGAACCGCGCTGCAGCGCGAGTGAAGCCTGAGGAGAGTGTGAGGAGATTTTGAGGAGATTCGCGCCGCAGTAGCGCCGCTAAAGGCCGACACCGAAGTGAAAGCGCTGTGGCTTCAAGAAAATGGCCGCCGGCCGCATATATTACTGCGCCATTAAACCACGGCAAGATGGCCGCCGAGCGCATTTTTCAAATTCACCACACAGCGCTAATAACGCACGCAATGAAGTCCCCACACTCACTCACTTTTTTCCCAGAACACTGCTCCTTTCCACTACACAGATATGAGCGCCCCCAGTCAGGCCAGAGTGACCCCCAAGCACCCCCACACAGAAAAGCACCGGTACAGGGTGCAGAGAGCAGCATAACAGGGGGAGACAAGGAGAAACCCCCCATATAAAGAAACACAGCCAGCATGTACTCACCTGCAGCAGGAGAGACTACGTACCAGTCCCAGAGGGACCCACTGGCTTGTTTCAGACAGACCTATCACAGAGTAGTACTGCGTAGCTGCCGGCCCGGTCCACCGCGAAAGATACAGACAGGTACTGTTCAATCTTGAGAGGACCGCGGGAGCATAAAAGCAACCCGGCCACCCCTAGAGTCATGGGGCATGTCGTGAACTGAGTCTCACGCACACAAGGCGAGGATCAGCACGCTCGATGGTCGGACAGGGAAGACTACGAGGATACCAGTGTACCCAACCTGTTGCCCAGCCGACAGTTGATTGAAGGTCTCAAAAAAAAAAAAATTCCCAAAGGAATAACATTTAAAAATAATAATAAAAAACTGAGGCTGCTAGCTGCAGGTAGGAGGGTAATGTCCGGAGGGACCGCCCCCCTGGGCGGGGCTGTTCAGCTCTGGTTTGTTCTATAATGTATGTTTCTAACATCTAACATTCTGCCTAGATCTTCTCCTGCGAGCAGGGACATATACCCACACGTTTACAGTATCCAGCTGTGTCAGTCCATGGACGATAAGAGAAAGAGCTTTTAAAAAATATAAAAATGAAGGAACACTAGTGTCATTTAAATGTTACAAAGAATATACTGTATATACTCGAGTATGAGCCGAGTTTTTTAGCACATTTTTTTGTGCTGAAAATGCCCCCCTCGGCTTATGCTCGAGTCACCTTTTTGCGCCTGATCTCCCAGATTTTGGGGACGAGGTACCGGCCGGCCATAGGTCCCCTGGACCCCAATCTTGGCACACATGTAGCCCCACTCTTCCTCTACAAGTTTGCAAAGTTTGTTGTCTGGAGAACCTACGGCCGGGGAGCACCGATTTTTCAAAGCCAGGCACCCCTTCCATAGACTCCCATGTTAAACGGTAATTTCTCCGGTAACTTTGGGGACCCGGTAACGGCCGGCAGTAGGTCCCCTGGACCCGAAACGTGGCACACATGTAGCCCCAGTTCTCCTCTACAAGTGTGCAAAGTTTACTGTTTGGGGGACCTACGGATTTTTCAAAGCCGGGCACCCCTTCCATATACTCCCATGTTAAACGTAAGTCTAGTCATAGGCACAGTGAGGCATGGGCACAGTGAGGCAAGTGAGGCATGCACATGGACAAAGTGAGGCACAGTGAGGCATGCAGATGGACACCCTAGGCTTATACTCGAGTCAATACGTTTTCCCATTTTTTTGTGGTAAAATTAGGTGCCTCGGCTTATATGTGGGTCGGCTTATACTCGAGTATATACGGTAACAGAATATGTAAAAAGGAAATCAAGGATACAAGAATTCAAAATGAACTACAGATTGCAAAAGATAGTAAGACAAACCCCAAAAAATTCTTCAAATATATTAATAGTAAAAAGGTGAAGTCTGAGCATGTAGGCCCTTTACAAAATAATCTAGAGTGGGTGACTGGGGACAATGAGAAGGCTAATTTATTAAATACTTTCTTCAGCTCTGTGTATACAAAGGAGCATGGGGGAGCTCATGTCCATAATGGGGGTGGTAGTGACACAGCCCCAAATCCACAATGGCTCAAAAGTGATATGGTCCAGCAATATTTAGACAGAATAAAGGTGGATAAAGCACCTGGACCAGATGGCATCCACCTACAGATCCTAAAAGAATTGAGCTCTGTAATTTCAAAACCATTGTATCTAATTTTAAGGGACTCATTAATGACAGGAATAGTACCACTGGATCGGCGGAGGGCGAACGCGGTGCCTATATTTAAAAAGGGAACAAAGTCTTTACCAAGTAACTCTAGACCTGTTAGTTTAACTTCTATAGTTGGGAAGATACTAGAGAGATTAATAAAAGACCACATAGACGAGTTCTTGCTGGAAAAAAATATTTTAAGCGACAAACAGCATGGATTCATGAAAGACAGAAGTTGTCAGACAAACCTGATTTCTTTTTATGAAGAGGTAAGTAAAACCTTGGACAGAGGCGTGGCTGTGGACGTGGTATACTTGCATTTTGCAAAAGCGTTCGATACAGTTCCCCACACATGGCTCATGTGTAAGGTAAAGTCTACAGTCTTGGAAATATCAGTTTGTAAATGGATAGAAAACTGGCTAAAAGGCAGAATTCAGAGAGTAGTGGTTAATGATTCTTACTCTGAATGGTCTAAGGTTATCAGTGGTATACCCCAAGGTTCAGTGTTGGGACCCTTACTTTTTAATATCTTTATAAATGATATTGGGTCTGGGATCAAAACTAACATTTCTGTCTTTGCAGATGACACCAAGCTATGCAGTGTGTGACAGCAGGAAGGTAAAGTCACCTGGTTGCATCCAGGGGGGTAGATATATTTCGCCCAGATTCAGGCTTTACGCCGACTTATACAACTAGGTGGAGAGTTGTATAAGGCTAGTGGGCTCATGGATGACTCATACCTCTAGGGAGAGTGTGGGGCGTCGTGCAGACAGAGATGAGGAGACCAGCTGAACCTTGTCAGCTCATTTAGGCCTCTATAAGAACTCCCAGCTTCATTAGATGTTAGCTCATGCCTGGAACCAGACCTGTGTGGACTGTCTAGGGAGAGTGAACCCCTGTGCGGTGAGACAAAGCCTGTGTGGCTATTTGCTTGGACATTTAAAACCAGGGACTTAGGGACTAGGACAGCACTAGGCTGATCCCAGTTGTTAGTTAGGAAACCTGTATGTTTAGTTAGAGGTCAAGTTGACCAGGATTTATTTTGTTTATGTTTCTTTTGCTTTGCTGTGTTTTGTCACTGTAAATAGAAAATAAACCGCACCTTTTTGATTTTGAAAACCACAACCTCCGTTTGCTGGGCCTGTTTTTGTGTGGGGAGCCCATCCCGGGGGTCACCCACACCCGCTGCCGAGCTAACCCCCTCACAGTTGGTGGAGAACCAGTGGCAGTTTTTTTTTAAGCCAGCATGGAGGAGATACTGAAACAGCTGGCTCTAGCAAATGCCAATCAACAGCAGACAAATGCAGGTTTGCAAAAGAGCCTTGCAGCTCATCAACAGAGCCTTGCAGCTCATCAACAGAGCCTTGCAGCCCAGCAGCAAGCTCATCAACAGAGCCTTGCAGCCCAGCAGCAAGCTCATCAACAGAGCCTTGCAGCCCAGCAGCAGACAAACGCAACTTTGCAACAGAGTCTGGAGGCTCAGCAACAAGCCCAGCAGCAATCTGAGGCCCGCTTCATAGACCTGTTGCAGAAGCAAGAGCAGAGACTACAACAACAGATGGAAGCAGTAATGCAGCAACGTCCGCAGACCAGTGAGGAAAGCCGTCCCACTAATACCGCGTCCTTTGGGGTCAGTCGTTTATTGACAAAAATGACTGGAGAGGATGATCCAGAGGTATTTTTGACCACATTTGAAAGGACCGCTGAAAGAGAAAAGTGGCCTGAGGAGCAGTGGGCTGGACTGGTGGCTCCTCTGTTAACTGGTGAATCGCAGAAAGCTTACTATGACCTAGAGCCTAACCAAGCAAAAGACTATGTGATGCTAAAAGCTGAAATATTGGCAAGGCTGGGTGTCACCCTGGCTGTCCGGGCTCAGCGTGTGCATAACTGGACTTTCCAGCTTGGAAAACCCCCCAGGTCTCAAATGTATGATCTCATTCACCTGAGCAGAAAGTGGCTACAGCCAGAGACTTTGTCCGCACCAAAGATTGTGGAACGTGTTGTAATGGATCGGTTTTTGAGAGCTCTTCCTACTGCCATCCAAAAGTGGGTAAGCCATGGAGACCCAGAGACGGCCGATGGTCTTGTGGATCGTGTGGAGAAATACTTGGCTACAGAGAACCTGACGGCCTCTTCCAGAGACACTCGGACTTTCCACCCTAAGACCAGACCATCCCCAGGGGCGGATAAGAGGATTCCAAGGGGTGAGGGTGGAGAGAGTGAGAGGGTGGGAGCTCTACCCCAAGTTTGGCGAGAACAGCCTGGGAAATCAGCGGCTCAAGAGGCGGCAAGAAGGATCGTTTGCTACCGCTGCCGGCAAGCGGGACATATTGCAGCCAATTGCCCGGTTGTGGAGGAACCCATGCAGTGTGACTTTCTGACGGGCAGACGTCAGTCGCTGTGTGCGACAGTCGCATGCACTGCCATTCGAGGAACTGAGAAACATTTATGCAAAATGTGTGTTAATGGTAGAAATGTTGTGGTATTGCTGGATTCAGGTAGCCTTGTGACCCTGATAAAGGCTGAGTTAGTTAAAACAGAGGTCTCTGGGAATAGCAAGGTAGCTGTTATTTGTGTGCATGGGGACACCCGAGAGTATCCAGTGACTACAGTGTGTTTCGAGACCCCCAAAGGTACCCTCTTTCATCCAGTGGGCTTAGTATCTCAGTTACCCATCATTGAGGTCCCGTTTGAGAGGATCGCCATGGATTTGGTAGGTCCTATAATCAAGTCCGCTAGGGGGCACCAGTACATATTAGTTATAATGGACTATGCCACCCGTTATCCAGAAGCGATCCCTCTCCGAAATACCTCGGCCAAAACCATAGCCAAAGAGCTATCTCTTGTGTTTAGCCGGGTGGGTATTTGTAAAGAACTGCTTACGGACCAAGGTACACCCTTTATGTCCCGGGTTATGAAGGAGCTGTGTAAATTGTTCAAAGTGACGCAATTACGTACATCTGTGTATCACCCCCAAACCGATGGGCTGGTTGAAAGATTCAACAAAACCCTAAAACAAATGTTGAAGAAAGTGGTGGATAGAGATGGAAAGGATTGGGACTGTCTACTTCCTTATCTGATGTTTGCTATTAGGGAGGTGCCCCAATCCTCTACGGGATTCTCCCCCTTTGAGTTACTGTATGGGAGACACCCAAGAGGGCTGTTGGATATTGCCAAGGAAACTTGGGAAAGTGAGAGTTCTCCCCACAGGAGTGTGATTGAGCATGTCGCCCTGATGCAAGACCGAATTGCACAGGTAATGCCCATCGTGAAGGAACATTTGGCCCAAGCGCAGTTAGCACAGCAGAGAGTGTACAACCGTGGAGCCAAGACCCGTACCTTTTCCCCGGGGGATAGGATACTGGTACTTGTCCCTACGGTTGAAAGTAAATTCCTTGCCAAATGGCAAGGCCCCTACGAGATAATGGAAAAAGTGAGCGAAGTGAATTACAAGGTCAGACAACCAGGAAGGCGAAAGCCCGAACAGATCTATCACGTTAATCTGTTGAAAGCCTGGAGGGATAGAGAGTCCCTAGTCGCAGACACTTGGTCACCAGCTCAAACTGGTTGCGTGATTCCTGAGGTTGGAATAGCAGCCACCTTGTCACAACCCCAACAACAGGAGGTTAAGGAGTTTGTGCTTCGCAACAAGGAGGTATTCTCTGAGCTGCCGGGACAAACATCTGGGGTAGAGCATGACATCATTACCCCGCCCGGTGAAAGGGTGAAGTTAAAACCCTATCGGATCCCAGAGGCCCGACGGGAGGCAATACGGGAGGAAGTACAGAAAATGCTGAACTTAGGGGTGATAGAGGAGTCCCAAAGTGATTGGTCTAGTCCCATTGTGTTGGTGCCTAAACCGGATGGGAGCTGGCGATTTTGTAACGATTTTCGTCAGTTGAACAAAGTTACAAAATTTGACACCTACCCCATGCCACGTATAGATGAGTTGATCGACCGGCTGGGAACAGCCCGATACATGACGACTCTTGACCTCACAAAAGGGTATTGGCAAATCCCCCTGGCCAAGTCGGCCAAAGAGAAAACCGCATTTGTAACCCCAGACGGGGCGTTCCAATATAAAAGAATGCCGTTTGGGTTACAGAATGCGCCGGCCACATTCCAGCGGAAAATGGACCAGATGCTGAGGCCCCATCGGAAGTATGCTGCGGCTTACCTGGATGACGTAATTGTCCATAGCACAGATTGGGCCTCACATCTGCCAAAAGTGCAAGCAGTCCTGGACTCTGTTCGGGAAGCGGGGTTTACGGCTAACCCCAAGAAGTGTACCATTGGGCAGGAAGAGGCCAAATATCTTGGGTACACCATTGGGAGGGGAGTAATAAAACCCCAACTCAACAAAGTCGAGGCCATCCAGAGTTGGCCACGTCCCAACAGCAAGAAGCAGGTACGAGCCTTTCTGGGAATCGCTGGGTATTATCGGCGATTCATTCCCCACTTTGCTTCTAAGGCTGTGCCCCTAACCAACCTGATGAAGGGGAAAGGGTCGGTCATGATTAAATGGACCCCCGAGGCTGAGGCAGCATTCCAATTCTTGAAACAAGCCTTATGTAGCCAGCCAGTGTTGTACTCACCCGACTTCTCTAAAGACTTTGTCGTACAAAGTGATGCGTCAGATGTGGGGTTAGGAGCAGTATTGTCCCAGGTCTGGAGCGGGGAAGAGCACCCAGTCATTTACCTCAGCAGGAAGTTGAAGTCCCATGAGGTAAATTACGCCACCGTTGAAAAGGAGTGTTTAGCGGTGAAGTGGGCTCTAGATTCCCTTCGGTACTACCTGCTAGGTAGGCACTTTGACATGGTTACGGATCACGCTCCGTTAAAGTGGATGGCTCAAAACAAGGAAACAAATAGAAGAGTGAATAGGTGGTTCCTGGCCCTCCAGGAATTCAACTTCACAGTAAAGCATCGCCCTGGCGTTCAAATGGGGAATGTGGATGCTTTGTCTCGAGTACATGAATGCCTGATTGCTGGTGTTCCAACCCCGAGGTTAAAACAAGAGGGGGGGTATGTGACAGCAGGAAGGTAAAGTCACCTGGTTGCATCCAGGGGGGTAGATATATTTCGCCCAGATTCAGGCTTTACGCCGACTTATACAACTAGGTGGAGAGTTGTATAAGGCTAGTGGGCTCATGGATGACTCATACCTCTAGGGAGAGTGTGGGGCGTCGTGCAGACAGAGATGAGGAGACCAGCTGAACCTTGTCAGCTCATTTAGGCCTCTATAAGAACTCCCAGCTTCATTAGATGTTAGCTCATGCCTGGAACCAGACCTGTGTGGACTGTCTAGGGAGAGTGAACCCCTGTGCGGTGAGACAAAGCCTGTGTGGCTATTTGCTTGGACATTTAAAACCAGGGACTTAGGGACTAGGACAGCACTAGGCTGATCCCAGTTGTTAGTTAGGAAACCTGTATGTTTAGTTAGAGGTCAAGTTGACCAGGATTTATTTTGTTTATGTTTCTTTTGCTTTGCTGTGTTTTGTCACTGTAAATAGAAAATAAACCGCACCTTTTTGATTTTGAAAACCACAACCTCCGTTTGCTGGGCCTGTTTTTGTGTGGGGAGCCCATCCCGGGGGTCACCCACACCCGCTGCCGAGCTAACCCCCTCACAAGTGGAATAACGTCCTTACAGGATGTCTCCAATTTACAAGCCGACCTCAATGCACTGTCTAATTGGGCGACTATGTGGCAGATGAGGTTTAATGTTGATTAATGTAAAGTTATGCACTTAGGGGCTAAGAATAGGCATGCATCATACATACTAGGGGGAGTACAACTAGGGGGATCGATAGTGGAGAAGGATCTGGGGGTTTTGGTAGATCATAAACTCAATAATGGCATGCAATGCCAAGCTGCGGTTTCCAAAGCGAGCAAAGTCCTTTCTTGTATTAAGAGAGGTATGGACTCCAGAGAGAGAGATATCATTTTGCCCCTGTTCAAATCCTTAGTAAGACCTCATCTGGAATATGCAGTTCAGTTTTGGGCACCAGTTCTCAAAAAGGATATGGGGGAACTGGAGAAAGTGCAGAGAAGGGCAACCAAACTAATAAGAGGCATGAAGAAGCTCACCTATGAGGAAAGATTAGAGGAACTGAATTTATTCACTCTTGAGAAGAGGAGATTAAGGGGGGATATGATCAACATGTACAAATATATAAGGGGTCCATATACTGAACTTGGTGTTGAGTTATTCACTTTACGGTCAACACTGAGGACAAGGGGGCACTCTTTACGTCTAGAGGAAAAGAGATTTCATCTCCAAATGCAGAAAGGTTTCTTCACAGTAAGAGCTGTGAAAATGTGTAATATTTAAATTGTTTTTATTAATTTTTTACAATTAAAAATCTTACATACTTTGCAAAACAATTTGCAAATCATTCATAAAAATACAAAACATTCTCAAAATACACATATCTACATGGAAAATACATATAGATACATAAATGGATCCGTCCTCTAACATGCCCTTGAAAAAAGAATCTATGCCACAGCATGTGCCCCTAATTCTCCTGGGCCTAGGATCTAAGTAATAAACAAGAGAAAAAGGATAGCGAGAGACATGGGAGTAGGTCCCCCTCCCCATCCCCGCCCCTCCGAAGAGAAAAAAAAAAAGGGGGGGGAGGAATTCTGGAAGGTGGACCCCACTCCCCTCATGATGAGGGGGGGCGCGGAGGGAGGGCATCGGGGATCAAGCCCCTAAGTACTCCCTCCATTCCCCATGATCCCCCAATAAATTGGGGACTGTTTAAATTCTAACCATTTCTTCCAGGTACCCTGAAATCTTGTTTCTGCGTCCCTTTGGTTATGAAGAGGTAAGTAAAACCTTGGACAGAGGGGTGGCGGTGGACGTGGTATACTTGGATTTTGCAAAAGCGTTCGATACAGTTCCGCACACATGGCTCATGTGTAAGGTATAGTCTACAGGATTGGAAATATCAGTTTGTAAATGGATAGAAAACTGGCTAAAAGACAGAATTCAGAGAGTAATGGTTAATGATTCTTACTCTGAATGGTCTATGGTTATTAGTGGTGTACCCCAAGGTTCAGTGCTGGGACCCTTACTTTTTAATATCTTTATAAATGATATTGGGTCTGGGATCAAAAGTAACATTTCTGTCTTTGCAGATGACACCAAGCTAGGCAGTGGAATAATGTCCTTACATGATGTCGCCAATTTACAAACCGACCTCAATGCTCTGTCTAATTGGGCGACTATGTGGCAGATGAGGTTTAATGTTGATAAATGTAAAGTTATGCACTTGGGGGCTAAGAATATGAATGCATCATTCATACAGGGGGGAGTACAACTGGGAGGATCTGTAGTGGAGAAGGATCTGGGGGTTTTGATAGATCATAAGCTCAATAATGGCATGCAATGCCAAGCTGCGGTTTCCAAAGCGAGCAAAGTCCTTTCTTGTATTAAGAGAGGTATGGACTCCAGAGAGAGATATCATTTTGCCCCTGTTCAAATCATTAGTAAGACCTCATCTGGAATATGCAGTTCAGTTTTGGGCACCAGTTCTCAAAAAGGATATGGGGGAACTGGAGAAAGTGCAGAGAAGGGCAACCAAACTGATAAGAGGCTTGGAGGAGCTCAGCTATGAGGAAAGATTAGAGGAACTGAATTTATTCACTCTTGAGAAGAGGAGAATAAGGGGGGATATGATTAACATGTACAAATATATAAGGGGTCCATATAGTGAACTTGGTGTTGAGTTATTCACTTTCCTGGTGCCTCCATGGCAGCATACCTGTGATAGAGCTCTGCCTCGACTCCTCCTTCAGGACTAGTGAATAGCATAAATTAAAGGCATAGTCCCTCCCCCAACATTCTCCTTTTTTTCCTCATACCTTCTTGTGCTGGTGAAGAGTAGCAGTACGTCCATACCTCTGCAGTCGGCAGCGTCCGCCGGGTTTAGCCTTTCCCGTGCGCAGTCCCTGTTCTTGGGCCACTCACAGCGCTGATAAGACTGGGAACCCCTCTGTGGATCTGTTGGGGTCTTTCGCAGAGTTTCCTCACAGGAACGCAGTCTGCTATCACATCCATGATGAATGCAGTGGAAGTCGCAAAAGGATCAGCTCCATCTTCCCAGGCTGGTGGTTTCCATTTTTTATTACAGGCATTTGTGTTTTTCCCCTTTCTTTTCCTCTCTTCCCCTCCCCTCCACTTTCCTTTGCTTGTTAGGCGCCTTTAAAATGATTATTGTCTTACTTTTTTGTTCCTTTAAAACTGTGCAACTGGATAGGGCAGGTGTCTCTCTGTGCAACAACATTGTGGTGCTTATTTCCGGGTTCGGGGGGGGGCTACAGGTGCTCTGTACGTCCCACCAGGTAGGAGAGTGTCACGGCACGGTGTCCTTGCCGCCGTCTGCGCATGCGCGATTCGGGAGTGATACAGAGCCGTAGTTTCTCGGCTCTCTGTACTGGGCGACACTGGATCTTCTGCGCGTGCGCATGCATGGTCGCTTGGTTCAGTGTCGGCCATCTTGGATTCTGGAAAGAAGGCTAGATTTGTCCTTTTTTCAGTCCATTCCAAATAGTGGTTTATGGGATTAGCCCACACACCTTGAGCCTATTTAGGTTCAGATTCAGGGATTGCTGTCAGTCTCCTCAGCTGTGCCCTGCTAGGTCTCTCTGATGCTGCTTTGTGGTAGGTACTTTTTATTTTCTAAAAAAAAAAAAAAAAATGTTGCCGATCAAAAATGTTTATGTTTAAAAAAAAAAAAAAATAATAATTAAAAAAGATGACGATATAAAAATGTTTGTTTAAAAAAAAAAAAAAAAAAAAGTGACGCCAAAAACTCCTGATTCTTTTCCCTTTCTTACTATATTTCCGGAGCTGATCCTTGTGCCCAACTCCGCAATGAGTCATTCATCTCACAGCAAAGATCCTCACACTTCTATTAGGTATGTGACCAACTATACGTGAGTATAAAAAAAAAAAAGTGCGCTCACTGGTCTAGCGTGAGTTCCTTACATCGTAGCCCTACCCACTCCAAGGGGTCCCGCTCATCAGGGCGTAGGTCCCATTCTTCACATCGTAGATCAGAGAGGTCAAGATCCAGAGGACATGATCGGTCCCCCTCTCCTAGGACCTATAGCAAGAGAAATGCTGGACATGTGGGGCTACACCGCTACCAGACAGAGTGGTCTGTAAGGACTGTTTTACGGACTATGCATCCAACCGCGAGCTAGATAATCAGCACGCTGTAGATCTGCTCAAGCGAACAATGAAGGACTCCTTCTCTGAGCTTTTGACTTTGGTCCCCGCTCAACCACTTCAGCAGATATCCCAGGTTCAGGATATAGAACCTAATCTCCCTGGTCCGTCAGCAGTCAGTACACCTCTGCCACCGTCAGGCCGACCAGCTAGAGATTCACCACCTGAAGACTCTTCAGGGGACTCTTGAGAAGAGTCAGAAACTTCTGGCTTCAGTCTCTCCTTGGTAAAGCCATTCATCCAGGCAGTCAAAGCCGCAATCGCCTGGAAAGACGCAGATTAGCCTCCCCAAGAGTCTACAAGCTACTTCCCATTCCTCAAAAGAAAGCAGGTTCTTTTCCCATTGATGGGCAAGATTAGTCAAGTCATTCAGAAGGAATGGTCAAAGACTGATAAATAAAAAAATAAAAAATAATTTATTTTTTTGGGTCGGTTCAATAAACTATATACCCCTTACCAGAGTCGGGAACGCAGTCACTAAACTCTATGCCAGTGGTAGACGCGTTGGTGGTGCGACTCGCAAAAATATAACTTTGCCAATGGAGGATTCTGCTTCCTTCAAAGACCCTCTAGACAGGCGAATCGACCTGGAGCTGAAGAGGAGCTACTTGGCCGTGGGAGCAGCGTGTAAGCCAGCTATTGCCCTCACATCAGTATCAAATGTCATAAGATCTTGGACAGATAACATTGAGACGGCATTGCGTCAGGATATCCCCATGGAGGATATAATTAAAGCCTTGGAAGAGCTTAGATTGTCGGCAGACTTTGTCGGGGTAGCGGCCATTGACACGATCAGGTGCTCGGCAAGATCCATGTTGCATTCAGTAATGGCGAAGAGGGCCTTGTGGCTGAAACCCTGGACGGCTGATTTATCTTCCAAACAAAATTAGTGCAAAATCCCGTTCGATGGTAAAGCCCTATTCGGAGACAAAATGGATAAAGCTATCTCCAGGCTGTCGGGAGGGAAGTCTGGTATGCTTCCACAGGACAGAAGGATGCGAAGATTCAGAGGTGGCTCCTCTAGGTTCCGCCAGTCAAACCCAAGGGATTTTAGGCAGTCGAGACAGCCCAGGGACAACAAAAGACCTTGGAAAGGTACTCGGGGATCCTTTTTGTATAGGAAGATGAAAGCCCTTCCGGCTCCACAGGAGCAGAAGCAGTCTTTTTGACGCCAGAGGAACCCAGGCACTCCCGGTGGGAGCCAGGCTAAAGTCTTTTGTCCCAGTCTGGGCCACCTGCTGCCACGACCCCTGGGTTCTGTCAACAATTCAATGGGGGCACTTTTGGAATTTCTCTTACCCCCCCCACCTCGAACTCTTACAAAGGAACAGAGATTCCATCCTCTCCACTGAAAGCTCAAGCTCTAAAAAAACTTCCTAACGTCACTCCAGCTTCAGGGGGCGGCTGTTCCGGTTCCCTTGGCAGAGCGCTTCGCAGGCTTCTTCTCCACCCTATTTCTGGTCCCAAAGAGGACAGGTGGGTGGAGGCCTGTGATAGACCTAAAGAGGTTCAGCCGGTATATCTGCTCCGAAAGCGTCAAAATGGAGTCCCTGCAGACGATTATTCAGGCAGTCCAGCCATCAGATTGGATGATTTCGGTTGATCTGCAGGATGCGTACCTACACGTGCCAATTCTACCTGCATTTCAAAAATATCTGAGATTTGCAGTGGGACGGACCCACCTACAGTTTCAAGCCCTGCCTTTCAGTCTGTGCACCTCTCCCAGGGTGTTCACCAGGATACTAATCTACTTTTGGTTCCCCTGGGGGAGAGGGGCTTGAGGATATACCAATACCTGGACGACATCCTCCTCCTAGCAAGCAATCCGTATCAGTTGGTACGTCACCGGGAAATTCTTCTACAGACCCTAAAAGAGCTAGGGTGGCTGGTGAATTCCGACAAGAGTCAACTAACGCCAACACAGCAGATAATCTATGCGCAACGTTCGACACTCAGGAGGGGACAGTGTCATTACCACCGCCGAAGGCAAGGATTGTCATCCAGAGAATGATCAAAGTCATCCGGAGCCCGTATCTGACGGCTTCACAATGCCTGAGCCTCATTGGCACAATGTCTTCCTGTATACCCATGGTTCCTTCGGCACATTGGCACTTGAGGTATTTCCAGACTGGTTTCTTGGCGCAGTAGAAGAAACAACGACTATCTCAGACGATCCTGCTGACGGGAAAAATGCGCAGGAGCCTTCACTGGTGGTCAGTTTTGTAAAACCTCTCCAAGCCTCATCACCTGGGCTCCCTTCCTTGGATCACAATTGCGTCCGCTTGCAAGCAGACAGGGCTGGGGAGCTCATTGCGGGCAAACCAGAATACAGGGGAGATGGTCATACACCACCCAGGGAGTGGTATCCAACATCTTTGGAGATGAGGGCAGCCTTCTTGGCACTGACCTCTTTGGCACCCCAAATCAGAGGCCAGAGAATACTCCTACGCCTAGACAACAGGGCAGCTGTCGCTTATCTGCAGAAGCAGGGAGGCACTCGCAGCAGGTCACTCCTCAAGGAGGTAGAGCCGATCATGCTCTGGGCGGAGCAGAACCTCCTGGACCTCAGAGCAATGTATCTGCCAGGCAGGTTGAACACGGAAACAGACACGTTATCCAGAAACTTCCTGGACAACAACGAGTGGGCTCTCCACCCTCATGTCTTCCTTCAGATTGCCAACATATCGGATCCCCCTCAGGTAGATCTGTTCGCCTCCCCGAAGAACGCCAAGCTGGATAGGTTCTTCTCTCAGGTGGCGGACCCACAAGCTGAGGCAGTGGATGCCCTGTCATATCCCTGGAGGTTCACCACGGCATATGCCTTTCCTCCCAGGCCATTAATATTCAAATTCCTCCTGAGGCTCCTCAGAGAGCCAGTCCAGGTGGTGGCAGTACTTCCGTATTGCGCCTCAGTGTGGGCTCTCCAATCAAGATCCCTCCTTTCCCTCAACTTCTGTCGCAGGGCAGTCTAGTTCATCTAAACCCTCAGAAGTTGAATCTTCGAATCTGGAGGTTGAGAGGCGAAGGTTCGAATCCCTAGGGTGTTCCCCAGGAGTCATAACAACCCTTCTAAAAACCAGGAAGCCTGCAACTAATGCCATATATTCAAAAATCTGGGACAAGTTCTTGTCATTTGCTTCCGGAAATGGATTTGATCCAATCCTTCCCTCTACTTCCCATGTTCTAGGATTCCTTCAGACAGGACTTGATCTGGGACTTGGTCTGAGCTCCCTCAAAGTGCAGGTAGCAGCAATCTCTGCCGCAACAAATAAGAGATGGGACGGAGGATCCTTTAGTAGTCACTTACCTCAGAGGTGTATTGAAGATTCGCCCTCCTGTCAGACGATCATTTCCTAAGTGGGATCTGTCCCTAGTCCTGGAAGTTCTATCTGACCATCCCTTTGCTCCAGTGGAACAAGTAACAATATGGAACCTGACACTAAAGACGGCTTTCCTGCTAGCCATTACATCTGCCAAAAGGATCTTGGAACTTCACTCTTTAGGGATAGGTGACGACCACATCTCCTTCTTCTCCGACAGAGTGGAACTTCGCCCCCTTCGGGGGTTCACACCAAAGGTCACTACTCCAAGCCACCTGTTGGAACCCTGGGCACTACCAGTGTTTACAGACACGGATTCAGAGTCTTGTCACGAACTGGATGTATCCAGAGTGCTCAGGGCCTACCTAGAAGCCACCGGCCCCTTCAGAAATTCTGGGAGACTTTTCATCGTACCGTTCGGTAAATACAGGGGCAAAGAAGCTTCCATCAGAACTCTGGCATCTTGGGCTGTAAAGTTAATCCAGACGGCCTACAGGGTGAAGAATATGGAGCCTCCATCCCGAGTGAATGCTCATTCTACAAGGGCAGTCTCAGCTTCCTGGGCAGCAAGGGCTAATGTTTCGTTGGAGACGGTGTGCAGGGCTGCCACCTGGTCTTCTCACCATACATTCCTCAGACACTACCATATTGATCCAGGAGCCCTCACGACTGTTGAGTTTGGAAGGAGGGCAGTTCAGGCTGCTATGTCCTCTTCTAATTAAACATTTATTGTTAAGCAATTATCCCACCCATGTCAGCTAGTTATTTATCACAGGTATGCTGCCATGGAGGCACCAGGAAAACGGAAAATTGTATCATACTTACCAGTAATTTTCCTTTCCTGGTGCCTATCCATGGCAGCATACGCTCCCACCCTCGGTATTCTATATTACAGAGAATGTTGGGGGAGGGACTATGCCTTTAATTTATGCTATTCACTAGTCCTGAAGGAGGAGTCGAGGCGGAGCTCTATCACAAGTATGCTGCCATGGATAGGCACCAGGAAAGGAAAATTACTGGTAAGTATGATACAATTTTCAGTTTTACGGTCAACACAAAAGACAAGGGGGCACTCTTTACATCTAGAGGAAAAAAGATTTCATCTCCAAATACGGAAAGGTTTCTTCACAGTAAGAGCTGCGAAAATGTGGAACAGACTCCCTCCAGAGGTGGTTCTGGCCAGCTCAGCAGATTGCTTTAAGAAAGGCCTGGATACTTTCCTAAATGTACATAATATAACTGAGTACTAACATTTATAGGTAAAGTTGATCCAGGGTAAATCCGATTGCCTCTCGGGGGATCAGGAAGGAATTTTTTCCCCTGCTGTAGCAAATTGGATCATGCTCTGCTGGAGTTTTTTAGCCTTCCTCTAGATCAACTGTGGGTATAGATTGGGTATATGGGATTGTATGATATTATTTTATTTTAATTTTTTTATGGTTGAACTGGAAGGACTTTTTTCAACCTGACTAACTATGTAACTATGCTTGTAGAACGCCTGAAGGTGCTACTTCAATGTTGGGCCTCTGTATGTGGCCAGGCTGTGTAAAAGTCTCACACACGTGGTATCGCTATACTCAGGATGAGTAGCAGAATGTATTTTGGGGGTGTCATTGCAAGTATGCATGTGCTGTGTGAGAGAAATAACTTGCTATTATGACAATTTTGTGTAAAAAAAATAAAATTCTTAATATTCCCAAGAATTGTGGGAAAAAATTACAATTTCAAAAAACTCACCATGCCTCTTACTAAATACCTTGGAATGTCTACTTTCCAAAAAGGGGGTCATTTGGGGGGTATTTGTACTTTCCTGGCTTGTTAGGATCTCAAGAAATGAGATAGGCCTTCAGTACATCAGGTGTGATCAATTTACAATGATTTGCACCATAGCTTGTAGACTCTATAACTTTCACACAGACTAAATAATATACACTTATTTGGGTATGGGATATGTAGCAGTATAAATTTTGACCCAAATTTATGAAGAAAAATTACTTATTTGCAAAATTTTACAATAGAAACTAAAAAAATGTGTTTTTTTCCCCAAATTTTCTCTTTTTTCGCTTATATTGCAAAAAATATAAAAACAAATAAAACAGCAGTGATTAAATACCACCAAAAGAAAGCTCTGTTTGTGAGAAAAAAATGATTACAATTTTGTTTGGGTACAGTGTAGCCTGACTGAGTAATTGTCATTCAAAATGTGAGAGCGCTGAAAGCTGAAAATTGGTCTGGGCAGGAAGGGTGTATAAATGAATATTATATAATATATATAAATATATATATAAATGAAAAAGGGTGTATAAATGAGTGTATTGAAGTGGTTAAAAAAAAAAAACCCTGATTAGAATACGTGCGTCCAGCACCTTGCATGTAGAATAGGGGGCCGGATGCATGGATAGGGGGGGGGGGGGGGCGGCGCCCGTGCGCCCCTAATGGACAGGCCACCACTGCTTGAATAGAAGTTTTCTTTTTTTTAAACCAGAGTTTACTTTCACTTTAAAGTGAAACTAAGGCCCCTTTCACACGGGCGTGGCGTTGGCGTTTAGCGGTGCTTTACCGCCAATTTCACTGCTCTATTCGGCCGCTAGTGGGGCAGTTTTACCCCCCCCGCGCTAGCGGCCGAGAAAGGGTTAAGAACCACTGCAAAGCGCCTCTGCAGGCGCTTTGCCGGCGGTATAGCCACGGTGCCTCATTGATTTCAATGGGCAGGAGCGGTATACACACTGCTCCTTCACCACTCCAAAGATGCTGCTAGCAGGACTTTTTTTTACCATCCTGCTAGCGCACCGCTCCAGTGTGAAAGCCCTCGGGGCTTTCACATTGGAGACACAGCAGCGGCTGTTTTAGGTCGGTTTGCAGGCGCTATTTTTAGCGCAATAGCACCTGCAAAACGACCCAGTGTGAAAGGGGTCTAAAGGCAAAACTTTTTTTTTTTTTATTAGTTTTAGGCCGGGTTCACACTGGTGCGACGCGACACTTGTCCTACTTTGGATCCGACTTTGCCCTGCGACTTGAAGCCGACATACGTCCGACTTTCAATGAACGGAGATCCGACTTGGATCCCCGCCAATACCAGGCACTGTGTTTGGTATGAATCTTGAGGGGGAACTCCACACCAAATTTTAAATAAAAAACCAGCATGGGTTCCCCCTCCAAGAGCATACCACGCCCTTGGGTCTGGTATGGATTTTAAGGGGAACCCCCTACGCCGAAAAAACAGCGTGGGGGTCCCCCCAAAATCCATACCAGACCTTTATCCAAGCACGCAGCCTGGCCGGTCAGGAAAGGGTTGGGGACAAGCGAGCGCCCCCCCTCCTGAACCGTGTCGGCCGCATGCCCTCAACATGGGGAGGTGGGTGCTTTGGGGCGCCCTGCGGCCCCCCCCACAGCACCCTGTCCCCATGTTGATGAGGACAAGGGCCTCTTCCCGACAACCCGTTGGTTGTCGGGGTCTGCGGGTGGGGGGCTTATCGGGATCCGGGAGCCCCCTTTGATAATGGGGGCCCCCAGATCCCGGACCCCCACCCTATGTTAATGAGTATGGGGTACATCGTACCACTACCAATTCACTTGGGGGGAGAAAATGTTAAGAAAAAAAAACACAATAGACAGGTTTTTAAAGTAATTTATTAGGCAGCTCCGGGGGTCTTCTTCCGACTTTGGGGGTCTTCTTCCGACTTCGGGGGTCTTTTCCGACTCTCCGGCCTCTTCTCCCACTCTCCGGTGCCTTCTCCGCGCTCTCCGGTTCTTCCTGCCTTCTGCCGGGCACCTCCACTATCTTCTGCCAGCTCTTTTGCTAGCGGGGGCCCGGTCTTCCCCGTCGTCTTCTTCCCTCTTCTCTTGTCCCGATGTTGACACGCCGCTGTCTCCCGCTGTAATGCCGTGTGCGCGGCGTGCAACGACTTATATAGGCATGGGGCGTGGTCACCCGGTGACCCCGCCCCCTTTTGACGTCACAGTCCCATAATGCCCCGGGGCTGTGACGTCAAAAGGGGGCGGGGTCACCGGGTGACATCACCCGGTGACCATTCCCCATGCCTATATAAGTCGTTGCGCGCCGCGCACACAGCATTACAGTGGGAGACAGCGGGAAGAAGACAACGGGGAGAGCGCGGAGAAGGCACCGGAGAGCGGGAGGAAAGGCCGGAGAGTCGGAAGAGACCCCCGAAGTCGGAAGAAGACCCCCGAAGTCGGAAGAAGACCCCCGGTGCTGCCTAATAAATTACTTTAAAAACCTGTCTAGTGTGTTTTTTTTTCTTTACATTTTTTCCCCCCAGGTGAATGGGTAGGGGTACGATGTACCCCATACTAATTCACATAGGGTGGGGGGCCGGGATCTGGGGGCCCCCTTTATTAAAGGGTGCTCTGGATTCCAATAAGTCCCCCGGCCCGCAGACCCTGACAACCAATGGCCAGGGTTGTCAGGAAGAGGCCCTTGTCCTCATCAACACGGGGACAGGGTGCTTTGGGGTGGGGGGGGCCGCAGGGCCCCCCCCTGCCCCAAAGCACCCACCCCCCATGTTAAGGGCATGCGGCCGACACGGTTCAGGAGGGGGGGCGCTCACTCGTCTCCACCCCCTTTCCTGACCGGCCGGGCTGCATGCTCGGATAAGGGTCTGGTATGGATTTTGGGGGGACCCCCCACGCCGTTTTTTCGGCGTAGGGGGTTCCCCTTAAAATCCATACCAGACCCAAGGGCCTGGTATGCTCTTGGAGGGGGAACCCATGCCGGTTTTTTATTTAAAATTTGACGTGGAGTTCCCCCTCAAGATCATCAGAGCACAAGTCGCATGCCAAAGTCGGATCATGCAAGACGGCGTTCCGACTTTGATCCGACTTCAATGATAGTCAATGGGCTGAAGTAGGATCAAAGTCGGACCAAAGTAGTATAGGGAGCATTTTCAAAGTCGGACCAGTTAAGACGGCTCCCATAGGGAAACATTGATTTTCACACGTCATGCGACATAAGCTCCCAATGTCGGAGCGTTTGTCACACCAGTGTGAACCCAGCCTAAGCCCTGGTTCACACTGGTGCGATTTGACATGCGATTTGACATGTCAAATCGGCGATATTTGCCGCAAATTGCGACGCTGCACCGATTTCAAAAAGTAGTTTCTGTACTACTTTTTGCAATTTCGGGCCGCGATTTACATTGAGCGTGTGAGGACTACCATTATCTGCAATACTGTCGTGAAGACTCTGAGGTCTTGGGGAAACCTATTCCCTGTGCTGGGAGAGACTGTTTTAAATACAGTCACGGCATTCTGGTAAGCAGATCTTTTACCACAAGGGTGTTATACCTGAAGTTTTCTTGGGAAGATTGATCCATTCTACCTTCACTGTGGACACTTTCTGATTGGAATTTTCACTACCACTTATTTTGTTTGGGACTTCATTTTTTTCACTCAAAAATTTTCAATATCACCTGTTACTAATTGTATATATTCATTCATTTGGAGACTCTGCATTCGTTTTTTTTCCCTTTTTTCACCTATATAATTTTCCTAATTTTTTCTCCAAGTTTGGTTTAATAATTAGTTTAATTGAATATCATTCATTTATATCCTTTATATTACCATCACCTATTTATAATTCCATTATTGGTGTTTTTTTAGCGCTGCACTTTCACTTTTTTCTTGTTCGCGATTTACATTGACATCTGTGCAGATGTCCCTGTAATCGCGGCCGAAATCGGGACTGACAGGCAGGAGTGAAATCGTGTGAGTTCAGCTGAACTCGCACGGCTTCATTCCCGCAGCCCAGTGTGAACCTGGGCTAAGGCCTGGTTCACATTGGGGCGACAAACGCTCCGACATTGGGAGCTCATGTCGCATGACGTGTGAAAATCAATGTTTCCCTATGGGAGCCGTCTTAACTGGTCCGACACATGTCGGTCCGACTTTGAGAATGCTCCCTGTACTACTTTGGTCCGACTTTGATCCGACTTCAGCCCATTGACTATCATTGAAGTCGGATCAAAGTCGGACCGCAGTCTTGCATGGTCCGACTTTGGCATGCGACTTGTGCTGTACTGCTCTTGAGGGGGAACTCCAGGCCAAATTTTAAATAAAAAACCGGCTTGGGTTCCCCCTCCAGGAGCATATCAGGCCCTTGGGTCTGGTCTGGATTTGAACGGGCACCCCTACGCCGAAAAAACGGCGTGGGGGTCCCCCCCCAAAATCCAAACCAGACCCTTATCCGAGCACACAACCTGGCCGGCCGCAGGGGAAGAGGGGGGGACGAGAGAGTGGCCCCCCCTCCCTCCTGAACCGTACCAGGCCGCATGCCCTCAACATGGGGGGGTTTGGTGCTCTGGGGCAGGGGGGCGACCTGCGGCCCCCCCACCCCAGAGCACCCTGCCCCCATGTTGATGAGGACAGGGCCTCTTCCCGACAACCCTGGCCGTTGGTTGTCGGGGTCTGCGGGCGGGGGGCTTATCGGAATCCGGGAGCCCCCTTCAATAAGGAGGCCCCCGGATCCCGGCCCCCCACCCTATGTGAATGAGTATGGGGTACATTGTACCCCTACCCATTCACCTGGTGGAAAAAAATTGCAATAAAAAAACCACACAGCTTTTTCAAGTATTTTATTGCACAGCTCCGGGGGTCTTCTTCCGACTTCGGGGGTCTCCGGTGTCGTCGCCGCGCTCTCCGGTTCTTTCTTCCGCCGGGCCTCCGCTAACTTCTTTTTAGCTCTTTTGCTAACGGAGGCTCCGGTCTTCTCCGTCACCTTCTTCTTCTCCCGCTCTCCGGTTCTTTCTTCTGCCGGCCCCTCCACTAACTTCTTTAGCTCTTTCGCTAGTGGAGGGGCCGGGCTTCCCGTCGCCGTCGGCGTCTTCTTCCCTCTTCTCCTCCTCGATGTTGACGCGTCGCTTCCTCCCGCTGTAATACTGGCTCTCCGCTCCGCATTAATATAGGCTTCTCATGACGTCACAGTCACATGTTCCGGGGCACATGGCCCCCGGAGCATGTGACTGTGACGTCATGGGAACATGTGACGTCATGAGAAGCCTATATGAATGCGGAGCGGAGCGGACAGCCAGTATTACAGCGGGAGGAAGCGACGCGTCAACATCGAGGAGGAGAAGAGGGAAGAAGAAGCCGACGGCGACGGGAAGACCGACCCCTCCACTAGCGAAAGAGCTACCAAGAAGTTAGTGGAGGGGCCGGCAGAAGGACAACGGAGAGCCGGACGAGACAACGGGAAGACCGAGCCTCCATTAGCAAAAGAGCTAAAAAGAAATTAGCGGAGGCCCGGCGGAAGAAAGAACCGGAGAGCGCGGAGACGACACCGGAGACCCCCGAAGTCGGAAAAGACCCCCGGAAGTCGGAAGAAGAGCGCCGGAGTCGGAAGAAGACCCCCGGAGCTGTGTAATAAATTACTTTAAAAACCTGTGTAGTGTTTTTTTATTGCAATTTTTTTCCACCAGGTGAATGGGTAGGGGTACGATGTACCCGATACTCATTCACATAGGGTGGGGGGGCCGGGATCCGGGGGCTCCTTTATTGAAGGGGGCTCCCGGATTCCGATAAGCCCCCCGCCCGCAGACCCCGACAACCAACGGCCAGGGTTGTCGGGAAGAGGCCCCGTCCTCATCAACATGGGGGCAGGGTGCTCTGGGGTGGGGGGGCCGCAGGTCGCCCCCCTGCCCCAGAGCACCAAACCCCCCATGTTGAGGGCATGCGGCCTGGTACGGTTCAGGAGGGAGGGGGGCCGCTCTCTCGTCCCCCCCTCTTCCCCTGCGGCCTGCCAGGTTGTGTGCTCGGATAAGGGTCTGGTATGGATCTTGGGGGGACCCCCACGCCGTTTTTTCGGCGTAGGGGCGCCCGTTCAAATCCAGACCAGACCCAAGGGCCTGGTATGCCTCTGGAGGGGAACCCACGCCGTTTTTTTTTTATTTAAAATTTGGCCTGGAGTTCCCCCTCAAGATTCATACCAAACACAGTGCCTGATATTGGCGGGGATCCAAGTCGGATCCCCGTTCATTGAAAGTCGGACATATGTCGGCTGAATGTCGCAGCGCAAAGTCGGATCCAAAGTAGGACAGATGTCGTGTCGCACTAGTGTGAACCCAGCCTTAGACAGAGTTGAGATGGATTACAACACCTGTCAGGTATTATTGTTGTCTGTGCCCCTGTTAAGGAGATTCACCCTCTCTATTTGTCCTGTTTTACCATTATCACTGAAAGTAAAAGAAAATGTTGGGTTGTCACCAGAATAGGAACAGAGGAGAAATCTTCTAATGGAGACACTACTTCTGGTGACACCCCAGGCGGATTTCCTCTCACTTCCTGTTTTGACTATGGGACCGGAAGTGAAGGGAAATCTTTCTAATGGGACACTGATGGGGGAAAAAATTACAGGAGTTCGTAACCCTCCTTTACTCTAGCCAAACATGAACAATACATTATACCTTTAGTAACACTTTAAAGCGGAGGTTCTGCGGCAAATATTTTTTTTTTTTTCCTGGTATTGAATAGATTTTCGCATTATAAATAATCACTCACTCATTTGAGGTTATGAATTATCCCATGTCCGTTTTCGGGCAAAATAAGAACTTTAAAAATGCGAGCACAGCAGTTCCCATTTTGCTTGTGGGCATGTTGAAGCCCACAAGCAATGATTTCCTGTATGCCGATTGTTGCCATCACAACGGGCGGTGTCATTGAATGTTCATACCCCGTTGTGATGGAAATCCTAGTACGGCGTACCGCAATGACTCCTGGGAAGCGTGACACCAAGCTCCCAAGAGTCATTGCGGCGCCGGGTAATACAGTAGCCACGCCTACTCCCGCGGGAGTCAAGTCCAGGAAGTCAATCTGCAAACGGCAAGAATAAGGTATTTACAGAGGGAAAAAAAAAAAAACATTTGTCAAGTGAACATGTCGGCAGTGTGCTGAAGGGGATAAAATAAAGTTGTTAATCTGGGTGGAACTCCGCTTTAACTCACCACAGATGAGTGAACCCAGAATAGTATGGTACATAATTAGTACATAATTGGTACATAATAAGTGACTTAGCACAACATTAACGTAACGTTACTTTTTTTAAGCTTAAGTGCCAGTTCACACTGCAAATTACATGCGATGTCTGTGCCATACGATTTCAGCCAATCAGATTGTATGGCTGAATATGTATCGCATTTGGACCAAAGTCCGCAGCAGAATCGGATCACATGGGTGGTCACACACCCTGCGATATGCAAACCGATCTGGGGGTGTTATTAACTTTGTATTGAGACTCCCAGCGGTTCGCATATGGCAGTGTGAACCACTGTGCGAAGAGCCAGGCAGCTCCATGGCAGCCTCCTCTCCATCCTGGTCATCATGGAGTCCCAGGGAAGAGATGGGGTCCAGCATGAGAGGGAACTCATCATCTGCACACACTTGATTTGCAGGGTTCTCGCATCACACAGGGATATGCAATTAGCGGACCTCCAGCTGTTGCCAAACTACAAGTCCCATGAGGCATAGCGAGACTCTGACAGCAGCAAGCATGACACCCAGAGGCAGAGGCATGATAGGACTTGTAGTTTTGCAACAGCTGGAGGTCCGCTAATTGCATATCCATAGAACTGTGAACCGAGCCTAAGAACCAGTTCACACCACATGCAGTCCAGTGCGTTTTTTCTGCATCAAAAAGGCATGGAAAGTAGCTTATATGGTTTCAATGGCATAGCTCACACCAAGTGTGTTCCAGTTCCAGAAAAAATATAGAACATGCTGCATTTTTCCTGCACTGGAACACAATAAAACACATCAAAAACACACCGGACTCCAGTACAGTGAAAAATTAAAAACGGGGGGGAAAAAAAAAGCATCTAAAATGCATCCAGAAACGCATCAAAAATGCACTGTAACGCAACAAAAACGCACACGGAGAAACGCATCCCGAGCGCGTATTTGTGGTGTGAACCAGCCCTACAATCAATGATTTAGCATGGAGGACAACTACTATAGTATAGTTATGTGCTTTTACTGAACGGTGCGTTTAAGAGGTTCCCTCCTCACTTGCCCTGTAGGCAGAACCCATCCAACCCTTGTTCTCTCTCCACTAATGTTGCCTGAGGTGACGTCACTTGCCGGCCGGCTTTGCTGGGCGCGGCTTTCCTGCCATCCTCGCCTGGCTCCCTCGCCTCACGTGATCGAAGAAAGGCGCGGCCTGGCGCAGAGTGGGCGGGGTCGACCTCCCACCCCCTCCAACTAATTCCCGGTTAGAAAATCAGTTTGACTGACAGGGTCTTGCCAGCCCCCTTCATTCAATAGCCTCGCGGAGAGGAATACTTTTTCCCGCCCACCCAGCTAGCGGTCGCCTGGGAGTGGGAGGAGTTTGCGCGCGCGTTTGTTGTGGGCGTCACCTTACGGCATGAGCGCACACGGCATGCAGCAAACAAAAGGGGTGCCGGGCGGGAGCGCGCACGACTCGGGAACGAGCAGAGGTGGCAGTCGAAGCATGCAGGAGCTCCGGGGGGAGGAGGAGCCGGGTGGAGAGGGCCCCCGGGGGCCACATGAGGGAGACATCAAAGGAGAGTCGGGCCCCCGGGGGCCACACAGAGAGCACTTGAATGAAGAGACGCTGACGTCAACTGGACTTGGTGTGTCCCAATTTGAACCTGACTCCGGCGATGTCCAGGAGTCTCCGCGGAGCCTGGGCCCTGTGGCTCTCCAGCATCCAGAGCAGTGTCCGATGGGCCCCCGGGATCACCTGACGTGTGTCCGGCCGGTAGAGGTGGATCCAGTAGACGCCGAGCACAGGGATGCTCCAGAAGAGGAGGAGGACACCGAACATCAACAAGCAGAGCCTGGGGATCTGACCACCACATACACCTTCAAACCGAGGTTCCCAACGGATCCTCTTCTCAAACCTCTGCTCAGTGTCCAGGCCAGCCTCTACCCAGCACAGGCTCAGCCTTATGACTACAGTGCGCGGGAAGCCGCCTTTGTACCTCCAGGGATGACCCCCTCCTGTGTCCACCTCTTCCCCCCAGAGCCTGCAGATGATGAGTTCCCTCTCATACTGGACCCCATCTCTTCCCTGGGACTCCATGATGACCAGGGTGGAGAGCAGGCTGCCATGGATCTGCCTGGCTCAGGCTCTCCTAGCCCAGAACCTGGGGGGGACCTCTTTGGAGGGATGGCAGCTGATCACTTGCTGGTCCATGAAGTCCGCAGAAGAGGCGTCAACATGACCGAGGGGGTCCCGGTACCCAGCTCCGAACATGTGGCCGAGATTGTGGGCAGGCAGGGTCAGTATTGTGTACTTTAAACTTTGTTATCTTTGTGCTCTTGTCAATGTCAACTAGTATGGTGGAATTCTAACCATGCCCATTGATTTGTGGATATGGGAAATGGGGTCCTCTCTGATGGCACGTTCACAACTGTTTTCCATGTATGGATTTGAAGCATAGTTACATCGGTCCACCTTGGACCCATTCAAGTATGTTGTACTTGGAGTTGGAAATCTCTGTAGTAGTTGCCATTACTACAGTGATCACTGCTCTCCCCCAGGTCCTGTGCTAAGTGGCTGCATAGTGGAACAGAGGTGATCCCTTAGGCCCCTTTCACACTGGGGCGGGAGGTGCGGTGGCGGTAAAGCGCCGCTAATTTTAGCAGCGCTTTACCGCTGGATTTGCAGCGTTATTCGGCCGCTAGCGGTGCGGTTTTACCCCCTCCCGCTAGCGGCCGACAAAGGGTTAATAGCCGTGGTGTCCCATTGCTTTCAATAGGGCGCAGCGGTAAACACACCGCTCCTTTACCACTCCAAAGGTGCGGCTAGCAGGACTTTTGGAGCGGTCCTGCTAGCGCACCGCTTCAGTGTGAAAGCCCTCGGGCTTTCACACTGGAGAAACAGCAGCCGCTGTTTCAGGTCGGTTTGCAGGCGCTATTTATAGCGCCTGCAAACCACCCCAGTGTGAAAGGGGTCTAAAAGTGGTCGTAGAGGCTGAAGGGTTTTCACCTTTAAAGGAGAAGTCCAGCCTGTGCTCTTTTGGCTGGTCTTCTTTTAAGGGTCACAGGAGTGCAATTCGTTTTGCACTTCTGTGACCTGTTTTCAACAGAGGACTGAAGTCCACTCTCTGCTGACGTCACAGGAATCAGTCCAGGCACTGCGCCATCCTGACTCTGGAAGTCTGGATCCGCCAGGTGCCTGGACTGATGGCTCTCAGCAAGTCACTGTGATAGCCGCTCTCCGTCCCTCCACAGTTCAGTGCTCCAATGAGCATGGAGGAGCAGGGCAGGAGAGCTGCTGATTGACAGTCAGCAGCTCTCCTCTCGGGGAGCCAAGCGATCGGCGATGTTTGATGGCTCGGTTCTGAGACGCTGGGGGACAAATGCAGCATCGGACCAATGCTGCATTCACCTAGGTAAGTATGGTAGGGTTAAAAAAAAGTCAACCCCATACTTACACTTATGAGCAGAACACCGCTTTAAAGGAGATCCCTCCAGTGCCACATTGTAGGGGGGATGTTTTTTTTTTTTTTTTGACAGGTACCGTTCCCCACTTCCGGGAGATCGAGCTGCGGCCAGCTCTCCCGGAAGTTCGCCCCCTCTTTCCGCAGCCGGACCAAATAGAATTGTATGCGCAGTAGAGAACCACCCGTGAAGCCAAAAGGCTTCACTGCTGTGTTCCCTTACTAGGAATGGCAGTGGATGAATTGACAGGTAAGTGTCCATGTATTAAAAGTCAGCAGCTGCAGTTTTTGTTGCTGCTGACTCTTAATTTTTTGTGTGTGGGGGGGGGGGGGGTTGGACCTCCTCTTTAAAAAATAAATTCAACTTTGGGAACATGTTACACCAGCCTCTCTCTCAACCTTTTCAACACAGAGGAACCCTTGAAATAGTTCTCCGGTCTCAGGGAACCCCTACTAAAAATTAGAAACCTACAACTCATGATACATTAGTGTCATAATCAGTGGGAAGAATGGTCCTTACACTTGTGGTCATTGGGAAGAATTGCCTCCTTAAAGATGGCTAAAAAGATCAATTGTGTCAGAACTTGTCAAATAGGTAGACATTCCCAATGCTGAAGGAACCCCTAGCAACCTCTTGAGGAACCCTGGTTGAGAATCACTGTTACAGTCCACCCATTCTTCGGGTGAAACATGTAAAATTACATGTTCTGGCTCTGCCGCCTCTAGTGACAGCAGGCCAGGGATGTTCTCCTCCCACTCGCGGTCACTATATATAAAAAAAACCCACACGGTCGCTTCATTCAGAGTTCTGTAAATGGGAAGCTACAAGTACTGACAGCCTTTGCGGCTGTCCACTTAGAATTCTCAGTGAACTATCATGTCTCTGGTAGTTCATTGTCTCTCCCTATCAGTGGGGGTTATTTACGAAAGGCAAATTCACTTTGCTCTACAAGTAGGGGTGCAACGGTTCAAAAAACTCACGGATCGGATCGATCCTCGGATCAGGGGTCACGGATCGGATCGGCAAATTTTTTTTTTATCTTGTTACCCCCACCGGAGTTTTAAATTTTAGTTATTTTCAACACCACTGGAGTTAATAGGCTTAAATACATTATTTGTAAATCCAAATTACATGTTACATTTTAAAAGCAGCAGCAAACCTGCTGACCTTACATGGTTGTTAATGTGACAGAACACCTCTGATTTTCACATTTAACATTTAGTTAAATGTGAAAATCAGGTGTTCTGTCACATTAGCAAGCATGTAAGGTCAGCAGGTTTGCTGCTTTTAAAATGTAACATGTAAACAGTCTGTTGGATTTACAAATGTATTTAAGCATATGAACTCCAGTAGTGTTGAAAATAACTAAAATTTAAAACTACGTTGGGTGTAACAGGATGTCCGCTTGGCCCCTTCTTACTATCATTACTGTGCTGGAGTGTGAGTGGAGCAAGATGGGAGCAAGATGGCGGCGACGAAACGTCATTACAGTGGCGCCAGGTGTACCAAGATGGCCGGCGCTAGGCCGAAGCCGCGGCCTTTCCTATGGCCGAGGCTCCGAAGCGCTCCGCGGATCGCGTGGTGATCCGATCAGGCTGACCCGTTCGGATCACGGATCACCACCGATTCGTTGCACCACTAACTACAAGTGCAACGTGCACTTGAAATTGCACCGAAAGAGCACTTGGAAGTGCAGTCGCTGTAAATCTGAGGGGTAGATCTGAAATGAGGGGAAGCTCTGCTGATTTTATTCAGTCATGTGCAAGCTAAAATGCTGTTTTTTATCTTCCTTGCATGTCCCTCTCGGATCTACAGTGACTGAACTTCCAAGTGCAATTTTCGAGTGCACTTTGCACTTGTAGTTTGCACTTGTAGTGCAAAGTGGATTATTTTGTAAATAACCCCCAGTGTGTACCTGCCTGTACAAGCAGACATATACACTGACAAGTCTGCAGGAGTTCTGCATGGCAACAGCAACAAATGGATTTTTTTTTTTTACATTAAAAAAAGTGTGCTCTTATTTCTTTGTGAACTTTATCCCTTTAAAGCGGTGTTCCGCCCCAAAAAAATTAAAAGCCAGCAGCTACACATGCTGCTGGCTTTTAATAGGACACTTACCTATCCTGGAGTCCAGCGACGTCGGCACCACAGCTGATGTTTCCACCAGCTGTCGCCACCATTGCGGGTAAGGGTACCCAGTAGTGTAGCCTTTCGCCTTCACGCCGGGAACCCTACTGCGCATGCGCGAGGCCTGCTCCTCTCTCCTATTGGCCCGGTGGCCGGAGGAGGGAGCCCCAGGCATGACGTCGCCACCCGCAGCTGAGGCTCCGGGAAGTGGGAAAGGATACCTGTCAAAGACGGGTATTCTATCCCCCAACCCCCCCCCCCCACCCCCCCAGGGTGGAACTCCACTTTAATGAATTTTCTGCATTAAGCTAAAAAAAACTAAAATATCTCCCCCTAGCCCCCCCTCTACTTACATGAGGCTGATCTCGAACCAGCACAAGCACCAACGCTCTCCCGGGTCTCCCCCTCCTCATTGGCTGAGACACAGCAGCAGGATCCATTGGCTCATGCGGCTGTACATTACAGCCAGTGAGGAAGGAGATTGGTTGAGCCCCCTTCTGTGTGTCAATGGTCACAGAGCTGGACTTGCAGCGAGCACACAGTTGCCTCCATAGTAAGCGCTTGCTATGGAGGCATTTGGGGATCTAAGAGGAGGATCGGGGCATTGCACAGAGCAGGTAAGTATGACATGTTGATTTTTATTGAAAAAAATGGAGCATTTACAATCGCTTTAAAACAAAACTAAAGTTCTGCTGTTCACTGGGAGTAAGCAGGTTTTTTAATTGCAGAAGACATGGATTGTCTCTTTTGCAACAAAATGTATCTACTTGCCTGCTCCGATTTCCCCCCCCCCCCCCCCCCGTGTGCTGAAATGACGACGTCCTCATGCGCAGCAGTGACATCATCCCACGCTGGCCAATAAAGATGGGCGTAAACGGCCACACAGAGGAATAGGGCTGCGCCGGCAAGGTATGAGGTAGTTTGAGGAAAGCTGCCTACTTGCTGTCTCTTCTATTCTGCTTTAGGTTGGCCATGGATTAAAATTAAGCCAGTTCAGCAGGACCAACCAAATTTCAAACCAACTCTGGTCATTCCAGTTCAAGAGGCATTGACCTGGCGATCAACTCCGCTCACAGGACTGTTGGAAAATTTGTGTGTGATCAGCAAATGCAGCCAATCGGCTGCAGAACTAATCAGTGTATATTCTAGCAGCCGAAGGGTCTCACTGCCAGAATACAATTCATTTCTCATGGTCCTTTTTCTTTTTTGATCAGCTGGCTGATTGGTCAAAAGAAAAACAATCCATCTGTGGACAGCCTGTCATGGCACGGGTGGCATTTACTGAACGCCTTGCGTTTTTTTCTGAATGAATAGATCTAGTGACGCTTGCCTCTCCATGTCGCTCGATTCAAGAACACCTCATATTAACTGAGAGGAATATAAGGTGTTCTGTGTTTGGCCCTTGTGTCAAGCAAGCACGCCCCCCCCGTGGTTACTATAGAGAAGAGTAGCCACTTGGCATGGGACCTGAAAGGGCAGTCATTTCTTTCTAGCTTTCATAGGTATGGTATGTGCATTCACGCATTGATCCAAGCTGAACCATTGTACCTATGCAGTAAAAGGTTACCTGGAATTCAGCTTTAAAGTGGAACTAAATGTTAAAGACATTAGGAGCAGACAGGTTATTTATTTTTATCGCAGAAGAGATATGCAATGCCTCTTCTGCAACAAAGTACAGTTTCCTGCCTGTTTGCAATCGTCTGCGGAATTTATGCTAAGCTGCGCATGCATAGCTCAGTTTACGTTATGGCACACTGCCAGCGTGCCGTGATGATTGCACTCCCATGCATGTACAGAAGTGACATCATCCTGCAGCAGCCAATCCAAATACTGGAACCCAGAGAGATGTCGGCGAGGACCTCCCGGGCATCTGACTCTTGGAACTAAGAAGTGTTTGTGTCTTTAGTTCTGCATTAAAACCCAATTCTGGGCAATATCTATTTTGCTCCCTTCCACCCATGTGTTAAAGCGGGGTTCCACCCGCAATTTTTATTTTTTTTAAAAGTCAGCAGCTACAAACCCTGTAGCTGCTGACTTTTAATAAGGACACTTACCTGTCCTAGGCGCCCGCGAACTCGCCCCTCCCGAGGCCGATCGCGGCAGTTCCCCGCACCGCCATCCTCACTAAGGGAAACGGGCTTCACTGCCTGTTTCCTACTGCGCATGGGCGAGTTGCACAGTGCTTTGTGACTGGGCCGGCCGCTCTCTGGGATACACAGTTCCCAGAAGGCAGCGCGCCCCATTCACCAGAAGACACCGCGAGTAGGACGAGGAAGACCAGCCGCTGAGGATGAAGAGGCAGATCAGGAACTTCCGCATAGCAACCGCTATTTCTGGTAAAGTAAAATTACATATTTTTTTTCTATTTTTGGTAAAAAAAATAATAATTCAGGGTGGAACTCCACTTTAAAGCAGAACTAAACGCATCAATTTAAAAAGAACATGCTGCATTTTTTTCTGCTCTGTATTGTAACACAGTAAAACGCATCAAAAACACACCGGACTCCAGTACAGTGAAAAAATTTAAACCGGACAAAAAATAAAAAAGCACCTAGAATGCATCCAGAAACACATCAAAAAACGCACTGGAACTTGACAAACGCACATGCTGAACCTCATCTGGAATGGATCTAGAGTTTTGTGGTGTGAACCAGCCCTAAAACCATTGATTTAGCATGGGGACAACAACTATAGTTTAGTTATTTGCTTTTACTGAACAGTTCGTTTAACTACTTCTGCCCCGGACCATTTTGCTGGTCAAAGACCAGGCCACTTTTTGCGATTCGGCACTGCGTCGCTTTAACTGACAATTGCACGTGGCTCCCAAACAAAATTGACGTCCTTTTTTCCCTCACAAATAGAGCTTTAGTTTGGTGTTTTTTTGATAACCTCTGCGGTTTTTATTTTTTGCGCTATAAACAAAAATAGAGCGACAATTTTGAAAAAAATGCAATATTTTTTACTTTTTGCTATAATAAATATCTCCAAAAAATATATAAAAAAACATATTTTTTCCTCAGTTTGGGCCGATACGTATTGTTCTACATATTTTTGGTAAAAAAAGTTGCAGTAGGCGTTTGATTGGTTTGCGCAAAAATTATAGCGTTTACAAAATAGGGGGTCGTTTTATGGCATTTTTATAAAAAAAATTTTTTTTTACTAGTAATGGTGGCGATCAGCGACTTTTTTCGTGACTGCAACATTATGGTGGACACATCGGACACCTTTGACACTATTTTGGGACCATTGTAATTTTTACAGCGACCAGTGCTATAAAAATGCGCACTGGTTACTGTAAAAATTACACTGGCAGTGAAGGGGTTAACCAGGAGGGGGCGCTGTAGGGGTCAAGTGTGCCCTGATTTGTGTTTCTTACTGTGGGGGGGGGGGGGGCTAACCTGTAGGTGGCGCTGAAGGGGGTTAACCTGCAGGGAGCGCTGAAGGGGTTAAGTGTGACATAGGGAGTGCTTCTTACTGTTGGGGGCGTGTCTTGGCGTGACACGTCACTGATCACTCTTCCCAATGACAGGGAACAGACAATCACTGACAGTGTCACTAGGAAGAACAGGGAGATGTTTGTTTACACTTACCTCTCCCCGTTCTTCAGCTCTGACCCAATCGCGGGACACCAGCGGCGATTGGTACCACGAGCGCGGAGCTCCCGATAGGGTCGCGAGTGCGCCGGTGGTGTGCGCGACCCGTGGCTCACATCTTAAAGGGGGCGTACCTGTACGCCCATGTGCCAGTCTGTCGACGTATATCGTCGGGCGGCAAGTGGTTAAGAAGCTCCTCACTTGCCCTGTTGGCAGAAAGTGCAGCGATCTATGCCCGGAAGTGAAAGCAAATACCTGGATTTATCGGAGGGGGGGAGGAATCCGATAAGGGGAAGTTCCATTTCTGGGTTGAACTCCACCTAGATTGAGGCCTACCTGTAGGTGCTGAAAGTATCTCCTAAACCTCCACGGTTTAGGAGATATTTACAATAGAGCCGGTGCACGTTAGAAACGGTCATCGTGGCGTTTCTAAAGCTGTCATGTCGTGACTGGCAGCTCCCGTGCGCATGTGACGTCACGCGACTCCGGTTAGTCACAGAGCCGGATTTTGCGGCCCCAAAAGGAAGAGGGGTGAAGATGGACGCTCGTTGCTAGTGGGGACAGTGGTGACGTTGCAGGCTTCGGTTTCAGGTAAGTGACATAATTGGCTGCTATTCGATGCATAGTGGCCCATTATGCTTTACTTTTGCAGGGAAATAAAGAGGAAGTAAAACCCATCAGGGTTTACTTCCTCCTAAGTTTCCCAAAACAGTGGCATGCAATGAATTCTAAGGCCCCTTTCACACTGAGGCGCTATTGCGCTAAAAATAGCGCCTGCAATGCGCCCCAAAATAGCCGCTCAATAGTATCCAATGTGAAAGCCCGAGGGCTTTCACACTGGAGCGTTGCGCTTGCAGGAGGGTCAAAAAACTCCTGCAAGCTGCATCTTTGAGGCGCAATAGGAGCGCTAAAAATAGCGCTCCTATAGCGCCTCTGCCCATTGAAATCAATGGGGTAGCGCCTCCAAAACGCAGCAAAGAGGCGTTATTGCGAGCGTTTTTAACCCTTTTTCGGTTGCTAGCGGGGGGTTAAAATCCCCCCGCTAGCGCCCGCAAATTGCGGCAAAAATTACTGTATAGCGGTGCTAAAAATAGCGCCCCTATACCGCCAGCGCATCCAGCGCCTCAGTGTGAAAGTAGCCTTAATGTCAGTTGCCAGCATTCCTGTGTTAGACCTTAACTGGCAAGCCATCCAATGGCAGGAGTCATAGCTGATCACACGTGCAGCATCATGGCAACTGCAGCTCAAACAGTGGCCAAGATGGCAGCCTTCTTGCTGTAAAGAATAGAGGGTTTAGTTCATTTTTTTTGTTTTGTTTTTTCCTCGCCTCTTTGGGTGTTTAAAGTGGAGTTCCACCCAGAAAAACAACTACATCCCGGCACAAGCAGAACACTATCACCAAGTTAAATAGCCACATCAAAAAAAAAAATTTATAGTGTAAATACCTTAGATTTTAGTTTTTAGCTGCCACTTCCGGGCTTTCCCTCCCGCGGGAGTAGGCGTTCCTACTCCTTTCCTCGGCGCCGCGATGTCTCCTGGGAGCACAGAGTCATGTTTCCCATGAGACAATACGGAACGCTGCTGTTCTATCATGCCGGTTCTGCTATCGGATAGATTCCGGGATGGTCTGCGCAGGCGCAATTGAATCCAACGGAAATCCCCGAGTCTGAACAGTTCGTCAGCTGGGGATGCTGCTCGTCGCTCATTGGTTATACATGCCGTTCGCTCGTTCTATACAGCCAATGCTTTTCTCATAGGGGCGGTGTTCTATCGATACAGCTACTCGCCGTAAACACTGCAGGCGCTTCCAGGAAATGATTGCTTGTGGGCTTCACAATGCCCACAAGCAAAATGGAAATTGTCAGGAACCGATTTTAAAAGTTCTTATTTGCCATGAAAACGGACAGGGGATATTTGAAGACACCAAACAAGTGAGTTTAACCTTGTATTGTGAAACCCAATAGAATGCACCAAAAAAAAAAAAATTGCCGCAGAACCTCCGCTTTAAGTTGATTGAGCATGTTCTCAGCAGTGTAGAAATGATCGGGTGGCTTTACTACTGCCTGAACCACTTCTGATAGAAAGTCAACAGCTTACACTGTCTTGAAAAAGTATTCATACCCTTTGAAGTTTTCCACGTTTTTTTTTTATGTTCCAACCAAAACGTAAATGTATTTTATTGGGATTTTATGTGATAGATCAACACAAAGTGGCACATAATTGTGAAGTGGAAGGAAAATGATAAATGGTTTTCAATTTTTTTTTTTACAAATATATGAAGTGTGGCGTGCATTTGTATTCAGCCCCCCTGACTTGCAGCTGCAATTACAGCTGCAAGTCGTCTTGGGTATGTCTACCAGCTTTGCACATCTAGTCGCCTTTTTGCCCATTCTTTACAAAATAGCTCAAGCTCTGTCAGATTGGATGGAGAGCATCCATGAATAGCAATTTTCAAGTCTTGCCACAGATTCTCATTTGGATTTAAGTCTCGACTTTGACTGGGCCATTCTAGCACATGAATGTGCTTTGATCTAAACTATTCCATTGTAGCTCTGGCTGTATGTTTAGGGTTGTTGTCCTGCTGGAAGTTGAACCTCCGCCTCAGTCTTTGCAGACATTTAAAGTGGTTGTAAACCCACTCTGACAACTTGCACCTACAGGAAGCTTAAGGCTTACCTGTAGGTGAAAAAAATATCTCCTTAATATCTCCTACACGGTTAAGGAGATATTTGCAGAAAACACTGCATGCGCTGCCGTAGACAATGGTGCAGGCGCACTGGGCTTCCTGGTTTTATGAATGGGATCGTGCCGGTCCTGCGCACATGCGCGGGAGTGACGTCATCGCCACTCCGGCCAGTCTCAGCGCTACAGTCTTCCGGCCAGTCTTCCGGCGATACACGGAAGGGACTCGAAGGCAAGATGGCGGCGGAGGGGAACGAGGAGCGCTTCGGGGGCTTCTATCTCTGGTAAGTCATTCATAATGAGCTAGTATGCTATGCATACTAGCTCATTATGCCTTTCTCTATACAGGTATCTGCACCCCCTCCCCCCCCCCCTGAAAGGTGCCAAATGTGACACCGGAGGGGGGCATGGTTCCGAAAAGTGGAGGTTCACTTTTTGTGTGGACCTCCACTTTAACTGGAAAACTGTCTATTACTAGGTTAGTTTCTATGGACATTCAGATTATTGCATGTATTTGCAAATTCTTTTTATTGACACACTAATTCAGAAGACCTAAAGTAATCATTTAATACCAATGTGCATTATGATCTGCCTAAAGAGCCTGACTTCTGCATAGTACTGTATATTTGTCATATATGTATATAGTGTGTGTGCATGTGTAAGACAAAAGTGTTTCTCAATAAACTGATTATAGGCTGGGTGGCTTTTGCCGTTGGACTATGCCTTACTGCCCCATCATACAGTGTGTTGGCTGTAAAGATTGTGCCATCAGAGACAGAGTAATGCTGGGTACATACCGTGTTTCCCCGAAAATGAGCCCTACCCTGAAAGTAAGACCTAGTGTGATTATCAGGGCGGGCGGCAATATAAGCCCTAGTAAATTTCATTAAAAATCCTGTAATCTGTTTTGTAAAACTGGGGCAGTGTCTGTTTGTTGCTGTATTCAAAATCCCATGTTTACACCCACCGCTGACCCGCCGGAGGTCCTCTTCTCTCCTCCCGGCTGACGTCTGCTGCCCTTTTCTCTTCTGTGCCCGGAGCAGGCTGACGTCAGTGGGGATATCGGCTCTTCTCCCCGTTGATGTCAGCCGCCCCTCCCTCTTCAGTTCACGGAGCGGGCTGACGTCGGCGACAATCTCGGCTCTTCTTTCCTCCTCTCCTCAGAGATATCAGAGAAGACGAGGGGGGCGCTGTTATAAAGGTGTTCTAAAAGGTACTTTATATAAAACTGTGGGCACTCTGCACCACATACCAGTAAAACAGATTACATAATGAGGGGGGGTGGGGGGGGAGAAGACAGGAAATTTTTATAAAATATTTTATTGTATTATTTCAGCTTCTTTAGAAAATAGAGAGGGGTAAATGACACAACACAAGCACTGTTGATCATGCTTTAAAGGAACAGGATTTTTTTTTTTTAGGGTTACAACCACTTTAAGACTGTCAACCAGACAGACTTGAGACTTATTGCGCACTTTATGTGTATACGGTATTAATACGCGGACTCCGTGTGACTGGTTAGAGCCGCAATGACATCACTTCCACGCAGGGGAGCTGCCGTTTAGGGCACAGGACTCTGAAGGAAAGGCCTGAACAGCCATTTCTTCAGAGCGTATGCGCCAGTGACATTGGCTGCATATGCAAAACAGGGGTATGTGCAGCGCATAAAAATGATAAAAACACCAAGTACGTGGTCGGCACTATCAGGTTAAATACAGTTCTATCACTGAGAGAAAAAAAAAAAAACCCCTCTTAGATTCCCAGAATGGTGTAGCAGGAAAAGGCATGAGATTCCTTATGTGATGAAAAGGATGCAATCCTCTGCCCAAAATGTGCTGACACAATCCTCCACCGTAAAAGTGTTGAGCTTACCAGATGCGATAGACCTCTCAGCTAAGAGAAGGTCATACAGGCGTGTATCCACCCAGGGATAATAGAATGGGATGACTGCAACAAAGGTCCTTCCACGGATAACCGAGATGGGTAGCCAAAAGGTGGTATGATAAAGTCTCCTAAATGAGGTGCTGGATGCAATGGTAATAGTATCCAATAGCCCCCCAAAAAAAGGGAGACAACCTAAGTGCACTCCGTAAGGATTTATTGAAAGTCAAGTTTAAGAACAATATTGGCGCTCTAGCGCCTAGGTAAAAAACCGGTATATTTGCTGGGAATAACGATATGAGTACAAAAGCTGTGGACATCCGTCCAGCATGGAGATGGCAGCGGGTGACGTCCGTGTGTGAGCTCCTCCCCCCGTACGCGGCGTTACGTCCAACGGGACTTCGTCAGCGAGGGTGGAGCTACAGTGTCACCCGGCTTGTAGAAATAGCAAGGCAGTCGTCATGGTGACAGGGAAGCCAGACACAGAAGCCGGAAGTTAGAGATACTCGCCGGCTGCTCTCCCTGAAAGTGTCACCTGCCTACTAGCCCTTGCTTATAATGAAATCCAAGTTGAAACACTATCAGTGATCAACTTATCCCCATGATTGGAAATATGCATAAAGAAAAAAAATAAAAATATATAATAAAAAGTATAAAATAAAAACAGGACGTTAAAAATGCCCGCGGCCATCTCCTTTTTAAAATAACCAACATACAAAAATAACACCTGTAGTAAAACCTGCATAAAATTACCACTGCAGCAAAAAAGTAATATGCGTAATGTCATTTATCTGAAATAAAGCAGTTGAGGTCAAATTCCACATTTAACCCCCTGGGTACAGAAACTTTGGTCTCATGTATCCACAGGGATTTGCGCTGACTCAACTGTCTAATAAAATTACCCCCTCTCCAATGATGGGTAGCCTTCTCAATGCCCCAAAATTTGAGGCATCGCGGGTTCCTATCATGAAAGATCCTGAAATGTTTGGATACATTATGGGTTTTAACACCCCTCCTGATGTTACCTACATGTTCTGCTATGCGTACTCCCATGGGTCTAGATGTTCTTCCCACATATTGGAGTCCGCAATCGCATTCCAACATGTGTACAACCCCAACTGTGTCACAAGTGATGAGATTTTTTATCTGATTTTTCTTGGTGGCAAAAGCTATAAAATCTTTTTCTTTTGGTTGAATTTGCATTGCCTACATGCTGGACATTTACCGCAAGCATAGAAGCCAGACAGAAAATTGAAAATTTTATTTTCTCTAATCACTGGAGGATCTGACACTTGGGGCAAGGATGTCCCCAAGGGTGGGAGGCCTTTTATAAATAAATTTGGGGCGTGAGGGCAACACTGCACCCAAAACGTTGTCCTTTCTTAAAATATCCCAGTGGCGCATAATAATTTGTTCAAATTTTTTATATTGGATGTTATAATCTAAGATGATCTTATAGTCAAAATTACTATTAAGTCCCAAGTTTTTTTCTTTTTTATTGGAGTCAGCAGTGAGAATGGTACGATCCATATTCCCCACTGATTGGATATCCCCTAAGATATGATCCCTAGTATATCCTTTTTGAACGAAACGGTCTGCCAATAAATTGGCTTGTGTGAAAAAATCTGAATCTAGGGTGCAATTTCGTCGTAGACGTATAAATTGCCCCTTGGGAATATTGCATAGCCATGATTGATGGTGGCAACTATCCAATGGTGTATAAACCCATTACGATCGGTAGGTTTAAAAAAAAATTTGCTTTTAAAAGAATGTCCATCCCTGAATATCTCCAGATCTAAAAATGTCATATTGGAAGCATCAGCATTCCAAGAGGCGTATATTTTTGGTGTTCCCATTCAGCTTAGACATAATCATCTGCAAGCTAATAAGGTCCCCTTCCCAGATCATGATTAAATCATCAATGTACCGTTCGTAACATACGAGCTGCGTTGGTCTATTACTAAAAACAAAATTCTCTTCCCATAGTGCCATGAAGAGGTTGACTACACTTGGTGCAAACCGAGCTCCCATGGCAACCCCGAGTATCTGCAAATAGAACTTCCCATCATGCCAAAAATAATTCCTGGCTAGGCAAAATTCCAAAGCCTTCATAAAGAAGTTTTTCAAATGAGGTGGGAGATCAGATCTGTTTAAAGCCCATTCAACTGACAATATGGCATCTCTATGTCCTATGATGGTGTACAGAGAACTGACATCAGCTGTCACCAATAAACTATTATCTTTACAAGGAATATCCTGCAGGATTTGGATAATATGTTTTGTATCTTTAAGATACGCTGTAGTGGTTGTAACTAATGGTTTCAAAAAATGATCGATGTACTGACCTAGTCTGGCTGAGACCGAATCTATACCGTTGACAATCGGTCTACCCGGGGGAGACCGAGAATCTTTGTGTATTTTCGGTAAAAAATATATTATCGGTCTTCGGCAAGCACTAGGGTCTAAATATAAAGCTTCTTTTTTAGTGAGAACATCATCCGTCTTCCCCATGGAGATTAACTCCTGAAGTTCATTTTTGAACTGAAAGACAGGATCATCTCCTAAAACTTGATAAGTGTTGGTATCTGACAACAATCTTTCCATTTCCCCTTTGTAATAGGTTTTACTCATCACAAGCCCCCCCCCCTTATCTGCGGGGCGGACTACAACTTCTTTGTTTTTTTCAAGTGTGGCTGCATATACAGTAAATATCTCAAACAGTGCATGTTTAGGTAATATTTACATTACCTATAGGTATAAGGCTTACCTATAGGTACAAGTCAGTGTTGGGAGTTTACTGCCACTTTAAGGTGATTGTGGGGGATGGGGTTTGAGAGGAAGTGCAGTAGCCAGTTATTGACCATGAGGGAATAAAAAAAGTTGGAAGTCAGAATGGCAGCTAAATATAGCTGATGGTTAAGGTGCTAAAGGTAATAAAATGGCAGCAGGTTGGGGATCAGGGGCACAAAGGAGGTAGTGAAAGCTGCTCATGGTTGGGGTTAGAGAGAAGTGCCAGCTGACCATGGAACATTAGGAGAAGTAAACGGAAGACAGCGGGTTGGCTCATTGCATATCAGGAATGAGAATACAAAAAAATAGTAATGTATTGGGGAAGGAGATAGAAGTCAGAACAAGAACTGATTGTTGGAAGAGAGCAAGGAGGGGCAGCTGACCATGTTAAACTGAGGATGCGAAGGAGAAACCTGCGGTGGACTGGAATACAGAGAAGGGAAAGCACCAGATAGGCACACTTAAAACGGGATTCCATCTGCGTTTTTTTTTTTTTTTTGTAGCTGCTGACTTTTAATAAGGACACTTACCTGTCCTACTCGCCTGCGATGTCGGCCCCCCCGAGGCCGATCCTAGCAGCTCCCGGCGCCGACATCCTCACTAAGGGAAACGGGCAGTGAAGCCTTGCGGCTGCACTGCCCGTTTCCTACTGCGCATGCGCAAGTCTTGCAGTGTTTTCTGAATGGGCGGTTGCACTCTGGGATACACAGTTCCCAGAAGGCAGCACGAGTAGGACAACGAAGATCACCTGCCGAGGACTAGGAAGTGGCAGATTCGGAACATCTGCATAGCAATCGCCTTTTCTGGTGAGTAATTTTTTTTTTCTCCAGTTATCTTCCAGGACGGCACACCTGAGAGATAACTGGTCCACCTGACAGGAAACACAATCAATACATGAGGTTAAAAGGCCCCTCCCTTCCCCCTGCACCTCAGTTCTTGATTGTGTTATCCGGCAGCGAAACGTTTATTTTTGTCAGACCTGAAGTTGGTAGCGGATGGTCTCCCTCCTGAGAGCTGGACGCCAAAGCCAGGGAGGGTTGCGGGTCCAGCCAGGGCTCAGTCCCTTCTCAGGGGGGGGGTTCCCAATGACCGGTGGTATTCCCCGGTAAAGAGCCTCCCGGGCACAGGGGCGTTTCCTGGATCTCTTGTGGGTACATGCCTCCCCACCTACCTTCCACCCAGTCCAGGGTAAGGTCTGCAGGAGTCCAGGCCGCTGGAGGAGGAAGGCTATAATTTTCCAGACAGTGCAGCGCCATAGGGGAAGGCTGAAAACACTCCTAGGCAGGAGTGAGTGTTCGCCGGGTGGAGCAAGATGGTGCCGCTTCCATTTCCGGGTGTCATCACTTCCGGTTTCCGGTCCACGCCAAAATGGCGGATCTGGACACTAGAGGCCAAAATGGGACTACTTCTAGCGGCGGGACTCCAGCAAAATGGCGCCGATCTGCGTCCTGGCCATAAAAATCCGGTGGAGCCAGGCGGAGGTCCCACAGGCCCCTCTCACCGCCTGGAATCTCACAGCAAAGCTAGGAAGAAGGGACCAGTTGAGACCACAAGGTTAAAAGCTAAAGTACCCCTCCCACCAGAACAAAAAGGTGTGGGAATTGCAATGAAAAGCTCCCACGGGATCACGCAAATACTTTGTTACAGGTGCATTCATAAATTGTCCGGTAAGGAAACCTTACAGGTGATGAGGGACTTCCTTACAGTACAGTCAGAGATGCTGACTACGCTCCAATCCCTTAAGGCAGTTATTGCATCTAAGGAAGAGCCTAGCACTAGTGGCAGAGAGGTTCTGTCTTCTAGGGAAGGTACTTCATCTCTGGGGGACACATCTGACAGAGATCAGAGAACCCTGCAATGGCGCCTCCCTCTTCTATTGCTTCAGGTGAGCTAGAGGAGTCAGAGGAGGACTCATTATAGTAGGGTGAGGACTCAGACCCTGAAAGCTAGGACAGTGACAGTCCTAGACTTGGGCATCTCTTTCCTGTGGAGGACATGGGACAGTTACTCAAGGCAATTTATGCCTCTGAAGATATCCCAGAACCTCAAGTGCAGACAACAGCCCGGGATAAGTTGTATAAAGGCTTAGGAAAACCTCAGTCCAGGGTATTCCCAGTGCACCAAACCCGTAAGGGGGTAATTCTGAGGGAATGGAAGGACCCGGAAAGGAAGGTCCTTAAGCTAAAAACCTGGAAGAGGAGGTTTCCATTTGGGGAGGGAGAAGTTTTTCAAGACCCCCAAAATAGATGCAGCCCTTTCTCAGGTCTCTAAAAAAATCAGATTTGTCCTTGAGGACTCTGGTAGCATTAAAGACCAAATGGATAGAAGGGCTGAAACGCTTCTGCGTAGAGCATGGGATGCGGCAGCCATGGCTCCTGCATGCGTAGCCAGGAATTTGAATGCCTGGATAGGTAGGCTCTCTGGCCATGTTTCTAGAGGGGACAATTCCGAGGAGGTTTTAGACTCTCTTGAAATAGTTAACAAGGCAGTAGCATATTTGGCAGACGTGACAGTGGAGGTTGTCAGGACCTCAGCCAAGTCAGCGGCCCTCCTGAACTCCGCAAGGAGGGCGGTCTGGGTTAAATCGTGGCAGGGGGGGCCATATGTCCAGGTCACGGCTCTGCGGGTTACCTTTTGAAGGTTCCCAGCTTTTAGGACCTGATCCAGACCAGGACCAATTGCGCTCTGCTGAGAAAGGGAAAAAGTTCCCGGTTAATGCCAAGAGAGAAAAAGCCATTTTTTTCGTGCCCCTCCTAATCAGGGCCAAGAAGGACACAAATAGAAGATGGGTGAAGGGAAAGAGCGGACAGAAGGGTGGCCTGCTGTTCTCTAGACCTAAGGACGCCAGCAAGCAGTCAGTGACACCAGTGTTCGGGTAAGGGGGAGACTTTTTCTCGATTTATCCCTCAATGGAGAAAGATCTCCGAAAGCCCCTATATCCTGACAGAGGGATATCTGGAACTTTCCTCTCCCCCCCCCTCAAAATTTTACTCTGACCCATCTCCCCAAAGAACCATTGAGAGCAGCAGGGTTGATGGACAATTTGCAGGGATTGGTGGACCAGGAGGTTATCGTCCCCGTTCCACCCGAAGAGCTCTACCAGGGTTTTTACTCCCACGTGTTTGTGGTCCAGAAGCCGTCAGGAAAATTTTGCCTGATGTTAAATCTCAGGAAGCTGAACAGGTTTCTGATACACAAGAGCTTTTGGATGGAAAGCATAGATACTGTGAGGAAACATCTATTGAGGGATGCCTTTATGGCCACAGTAGATTTGAGGGACTCGTATCTCCACGTACCTATTGCCCCGGAGCACCAATCCCTGCTGAGGTTCGCAGTCCTGACAAGCAAGGGAATACAACACTGGCAATACCGAGCACTTCCCTTTAGCTTAGCTGCAAGCCCAAGAGCGTTCACAAAGATTTTGGCAGAGGTTGTAGCTTGCCTGCATTTACAGGGGTTGTCTCTGATACCCTATTTAGACTACCTCCTGATCTATGGACAGTCTTTAGAGCAAGTGACAACAGACGTAAAGACAGTGATCTGCACATTGGACAACTTGGGCTGGATAGTTAATAGGAAAACATCATCCTAGTGCCATCCCAGATAAAGACTTTCCTAGGATACTCTGGACGCAGGGGCTCAGAAGCTTTTTCTCCCAGAGGATAAAAGGTTAAAGGTAATATCAGCGGTTTCCTCTCTATTGGAACCCAGGGACTGCTCTCGCAGACAGGTCATGAGGGTCCTTGGCCTAATGACTGCCTGTATTCCGGTGGTTCCCTGGGCTCAGCTTCATTCCAGGGAGCTACAGTTTTTCCTTCTATCCTCCTGCGACAAGAAGACCGTCTCTGGATGGGAAGGTAGCCATTCCAGCAAGGGTAAGGGCCTCCCTAGATTGGTGGCTGTCAGGACAGACTCGCGTTGGGTCGTCCCTGGGCCCAGTGGAACCCTATGAAAATTACCACAGATGCAAGCTCCTGGGGTTGGGGTGCTCACTTTGGGGACCTCCAAGCACAGGGATCCTGGACCCCGATCCAAGCAAGAGCCTCAAATTACAGGGAGCTTTTTGTGGTGGGTCAGGCCCTGAAGGCCTTCGAAAGCAGAATTCAGGGACTAGACATACAAGTCCTTTCGGACAATGTGACCACAGTTTCCTATCTAAACCATCAGGGGGGTACAAGATCCAGAAGACTACCAAGTCTGGCCCTGGAGATTCTGAGTTGGGCAGAAGGGGGTCCTTCAATCCATAACGGCGGTCCACATAAAAGGGACCACCAATGTGTTAGCAGATTTCCTGAGCTGACAACCCATTCACCAAGGGGAGTGGGAACTAAACCAGAGAGTATTCCTCCAGATAGGTCACAAGTTCGGGTTTCCGGAGATGGACCTTTCCTCCCACAGAGGGAACAGATAGGTGGAGCGTTTTTTCTCTCACCAGAGGGAGGTTCAGAGGGAACAGATGCTCTAGCTCAGAACTGGGACTGTCACCTAGCATATGCTTTCCCTCCACTAGCTTTGATTCCTTGGGTTCTACAAAGGTTGGCCACCTCGGAGTGCAAGCGGATTCTGATAGCCCCTTGGTGGCCCAAGAGGACTTGGTTTGCTTATCTGAAGAAATGGTCGGTTGCCCCTCCTTTTCCTCTCCCAACCAGGCAGGATCTTCTTTTGCAAGGGCCAGTTGTTCACCACAACCTGGGATTCTTCAAGTTGACGGCATGGCTCGTGAGAGGGAGATTCTCAGAGGCAAAGGATGCTCCGTTAAAGTGATTGAGACCCTCCTAGGTAGTTGAAAACCAGTCACTAGGAGGATATATTCAAAGAATTGGAAAACTTTTTCTCACTGGTGTCAGGATAGAGAAGTAGCTAGTCCTTCAGTACCAGTGATACTAGAATTTTTACAAGCAGGGGTGGACAAGGGAATTGCCACGAATACCCTGAAGGTGCAGATAGCTGCTCGATCTGTATTTTTGGACCAGAGGCTCACACTAGAGCCCCTGATTAGGAGATTCCTAGTAGCTAGAGAGAGGTTAACCCCCATAAAGGTTAAGATTCCCTCCTTGGAATCTAACTTTGGTCTTGGAAGCGTTGACAAAAGCGCCTTTCGAACCAGCTCAGGAGATCTCCATTAAATTTTTGACGCTTAAGTTAGCCTTTTTACTGGCCATCACAACAGCCAGAAGAGTAAGTGACCTGCAGGCCTTGTCTAGTAAAGAGCCTTTTTTGTTGATACTGGAAGATAGAGTGGTGCTGAAGCAAGACCCACTTTTTCTTCCCAAAGTTGCATCACAGTTTCATAGGTCTCGGGAGATAATTTTGCCTTCCTTTTGTGAAAACCCAAAGAACAAAAGGAGAGGAAAAATGTCAGTTTTTAGATGTCAGGAGGTGTTTGCTGACATACTTGGACAGAGTGAAGGACTTCAGGAAGTCGACTCACCTTTTTGTTTTATTTAGCGGCCCTAGGAAGGGAGGGCAGGCTTCTAAATCTACAGTGGCTAGATGGATTAGGCAGACCATAGGTATGGCTTATGAGCAGTCAGGTTCCCCAGTACCAGGTAACATTAAAGCTCTTTCAACAAGAGCTTTGGCGGCCTCTTGGGCAGAAAGAGCAAGGGCCTCAATAGAACAGATCTGCCGAGCAGCCACATGGGCGAAGCAGGACACCTTCTTAAAGCACTATAGAGTGGAACTGCTATCGCCTCAGGATCTGACGTTTTGGAAGGAAGGTCTTACAAGCAGTTGTCCCACCCTAAGCTAGGCCTTGAACTTCTTGTCCATCCTCTCAGGTGTGCCGTCCTGGAAGATGACTAGAGAAAATTGACAGTTACTTACTGGTAACTGCTTTTCTAGGATATCTTCCAGGACAGCAGGCCTACTTCCCACCCCTGGTTTGATGTAAGTACTACGGGTAGAGTTTCCCTCTGGCACCCGGATAGCCTATTACTTTGGTAGAACTGAGGTGCAGGGACCTTTTAACCTCCTGTATTGATTGTGTTTCCTGTCAGGTGGACCAGTTATCTCTCAGGTGTGCCGTCCTGGAAGATATCCTGGAAAAGCAGTTGCCGGTAAGTAACTCAATTTTTTGTTCTATTTTTTTGCAGGATTTTTGTGTATTTTTAGGGTGGAACTCCACTTTAACCATGCGTAAATCTAAATCGGAAGAAAAAAAAATGGATTTAGACAGCAAGCTCTGTCTAGTATCTTTTAATATTGGTCTGGTCATTAAATTTAACCCTGCTTAGACCAGTACAAGAATGGATAATTTTTGGTTCTCATTATGTGTCAAATGTTTAGCAGAACTAATCGGTCATTGTTCTATTTTGTTAGTGTTACTATGCGGTAGTTGTAGTGAACTTCACCTAGAGAATTGCATCTCCATGAACAGCTCCTCACTTTGATATTTCTTTTTAAATATGATAAAGCTGTGACAATATTGTCTTTATTTGTGTCTCTTATTGGTATCTGACATACTCTCAATTTTTACAGGATGCAAAATTAAAGCCCTGAGAGCCAAAACAAATACTTATATCAAGACCCCTGTACGAGGAGAGGAACCCATGTTTATTGTTACTGGTCGTAAAGAAGATGTTGAAATGGCAAAAAGGGAGATCCTGGCAGCAGCAGAACATTTTTCAATCATAAGGGCCACCAGAAATAAGATGAATGGAATTGCTGGAGCTGCACAGGGGCCTCCAAATTTACCAGGTCAAACTACTATTCAGGTCCGTGTACCCTATCGTGTTGTCGGCCTTGTTGTAGGACCCAAAGGTGCTACAATCAAGAGAATTCAACAGAACACCCACACTTACATTGTAACACCCAGTCGAGACAAGGAACCCATTTTTGAGGTTACAGGAATGCCAGAGAATGTAGACCGTGCTCGAGAAGAAATTGAAGCCCACATTACTATGCGGACAGGCTCCATAGTAGATAATCATCCAGACAGTGATTTTCACTCTAATGGAACTGATGTTTGCATGGATATGCTTGTTGGAGGTGCAGGCAACATATGGTCCAAGCAGCAAATTACTTGCCATGGCTCTGGTGGATCACGCACTGAAAGTCTTGGCTCGTCTGTTGAGAGCCCCTACTATGGGTCATCTTGCAGAGAACAAAGTCCAGCAAGCCCTTGCAGGTCTGTTGTAGGTAGAAGCTTTGCACTAGGTGGAAAAACCCTTGGTAGTCAACATACTGTGGGCATAGAGGATTGCGAGTTTGGTTTGGAATATCTTGCACTAGATTCAAATACACCTACAGCTGTTTGGTCATCCTTTGAAACATCCAATGGACATCTTCAAACTTTCAGTGGTTGCCACACTCAAAGGAGAAATAGTGTGTTTAGCGGAAGTTCTACACCGCTGCTCTCCCCTTCTTTACCTGATCATGGCATTGGACTGGAACATCCTCTTGCCCGTCGGATACATAGTGATCCAGTTGGTAGTATTTCATGGCTGCCAAGCAAAGAATCCTTGTCATCCTTCTCAAACAGTGCTGGCTATTCATCATCATCTTCTCTTCCTGGCAGTTCTTCAGTGGCATCTGGCTCTCCTACTGAATCAAACAGCTCAGATGGCCAGCGCAAGAGTGGACGAGACTGCGTTGTTTGCTTTGAGAGTGAAGTAATAGCAGCCTTGGTTCCTTGTGGGCACAATCTCTTCTGCATGGAATGTGCCATCCGAATCTGTGAGCGGCAGTTACCAGAGTGTCCTGCCTGCCATGCCCCTGCCACCCAAGCAATCCGCATATTTTCCTAATTGCATGCTTATCCAGTGACAACCGCCCATTTGGCATGCATTAAAATCTGCAACACTTTATGGGTTCCATATTTTTATCATTTAATTTTAACTCAATAGGTGGATGCTAGACATTACCTTAAAAATGATTAAGAGTATTGTCATGGTGGTAACTGGTTTCCCACCCCAGAAAAGTAAAGCTACGTTTTACAGAACATTCAGTCACTACTTAAACATTCTTTTTAGCCAATATGTGGGAATCCTTTTTAGCCAATATGTGGGAATCCTTGTTGATGGCCTTCATTTTTCCCAGTGTGCAGAATAAACAGATACAGTAGAGCTGCACTTTTTTATGTTTGGTAAATTATAACTTGGAGAAAAAAAATTAGACATGAGGAAAAAAACTTCTCGCTGTTCAAATGTTGAACTATTCCTATTGCAGTTCCTAAATGTTCATTCGATGCAGGTTCAGTGTAATTCAGATTTTTAAAACGGCTGATCAGCAGAGGAGACCCAAACACATAACCACATAAGACCTTTTGCTGCATCTTTTAATCAGTATTACAAATATCATCTTGTAGATAATATAGCACTATTGTGTTTAAGTTTTGTATAGGATAGTTTATTTTTATTTTTTCCTGCCTGTGTGAAATTTTACTTCACCTCCTGTCCCTAGATGCAACAGGAAGTGAGGTGGAAATATCCAAGGTGAAGGGAATCCCATAGTTGTCCCTGGAACATGTACCCACTTTAGACTGAGGGGAAAGCCCAAATTTTTGGGCTGGACCCCACAACACAGGGTGAATCTTCTGTTTAGGTGAAAATGGTTACCAGTGAGAATGGGGACATGGCAAAAAAAAAATTTGACAGGTCTTACTCTTCCCTACTCTGTCCAAATAAACAAAATCCTAGTGATACACTTTGTTTTTTTTTTTTTTTATGTGAGAATGTGACTTAAAAACATTTGCTAGTGAAGAATCAATCATTCCCATTTGAAACTCATGCATCTAGATGGTTCTCCACCAGAGAATGTAAAAGTCCCATACCCGGTATTAAAAATAGAAGTGGTTCTAAAGGCATACAGTGTTTTTGCCTTAATGCATTCCCTGCATGAAGGTAAAAAACCTGTGATCCGGGTCCCCCCAGCCCCCCAAAACACCTGAGCCTGATCTCGAACCAGCGCTATACACAAAAGCAGCAACAGCCCTTTCTCAAAGTGGGCACTGGTGCAGGCCAATGGCTCCTGCAGAGGCAGCTGCAGGAGCCATTGGCCTGCACCAGTGCCCACTTTGAAAGCAGCTTCCTATGGGGGCACTTTCCAAAGAGTAGGGGGCCCAGAGGAGGTTTGGGGCTGCTCTGTGCAAAACCTTTGCACAGAGCAGGTAATTATGACATGTTTATGGTGAAAAAAAAAAAAAAAAAAATTTGAATCACTTTAAGTTGGTAGGGGCATTAAAAGGAGTTTGCCATATTAGAAACTTGAACCTTTGATGGTGACCCTATTTAATGTTTGTGTGCACTCAAGGGCTGTCATCCTCCCTTTTTTTTTTCCCTGCAAGCATGATCCATATTGGTTGTCAATCCTAATATGCACACACTTGTTCCACCTTAACTTTATATGTAGAAAATTTAAGGATGTAGTAAGCACCTTTTTAAAAGACGGGTCAGCAATGGAAGCTTTATTTATTTCTAGCTTAATGATATTGTGAATCATTTATATTTACACAGTATTTTTCCCCAATCCAGAGATGTTTTAATACTTTGGCAAAAACTGGCAAGAATATTCACAAACTTTGCTCAAATTTACCAGACTACCAGAGTTAGCCTTTTAAGGAGATGTAATCGTTTTCTGTGATGTTTTACATAATTATAACCTGTTATTGGGTTGCACCGTGTTGCTCTAATATTTTGAAACAAGCAACCATATGTATGACAGTTCTTGTTGGCAAAAACTGCCTAATGAGATTATCCCTTCCATGTTTGCAGTGCAGCCCTTAATATTGAAAGGAAGAATCTGGTTTCTACGGGCAACAGTATTTTTTTTTTTTGTTAAAACGGTTACACAAATTCTCAGGTTCTTGGAGCCAAATGTTTGTCCTCTGATTACATGATAAAACATATAGCATTTTTTTTTTTAGGATGCTAGTTCCAATAAAGACAAATATACAGTACTGTTGCCATTTATGTAACCTGTGCTTTTAATTATTACACATTACTTGGTGTACTTATTTTTATGATGTAAAGTCACTGTTTTTATTATGGAGGATTCTTGCTTTTGTAGGCAAGCTGGAATCTGCACAACACAGATTTTCTATCCTGTGGTATATGAAGTGTGTGGATATTGGCTGTTAACCACTTAACGACCGCTCACTGTATATATACGTTGGCAGAATGGCACCGACAGGCACAATCACGTAGAGCATACGTGATTGCCTTTGTATAGTTGGGGGGTCCAATCGGACCCCCCTTCTGTACAGTGAGCGGTGGATAAGTGTCCGGGAGCGTTCCGGGATGAGGGGGCAGCCATTCGTTTCTGGCCACCCCCTTGCGATCGCTCCCGGCGAATGGAAATGCCCCCTCTGTCTGTGTCAGACAGAGGGAGCAGGAGGAAGTGATGTCATCTCTGGTGCGGCGCTCACATATACCGAGCGCCGTACAAGAGAAGACATCAGGTCAGTGCACACAACACTACACTGACACCAGGACACATAGGGACATAAATCGCCCCCCCAGATCACCCCCCCAGCCCCCAGTCACAGTGTCACTGATTGCAGTGACCATTTATTTAGTGATCACTGCAATCAGTGACATTTGTGACTGTAAAAATGTCACCAAAGTTTAGTCTTAGGTCCAGTGTAGCCCCCTAATAAAGGTTTAACCCCCTGATCACCCCCCAGATAACCCTTTCACCGCCTATCACCACTGTCGCTTAGCGATCATTTTTCTGATCGCTGTCTTAGCGTCAGTGATGCGGATCGGCAGCCAGTAATTTTTTTTTAGGTTCGCCGCAGGTTTTTATAGCGTCAGGTACCCCAATATATTATCTAATAAAGGTTTAACCCCCTTGATCGCCCCCCAGGTAACCCTTTCACCCCCTATCACCACTGTCGCTAAGCAATTGTTTTTCTAAACGCTGTCTTAGTGTCGGTGATGCAGATCGGTAGCTGGTAATTTTTTTTAGGTTCGCCGCAGGTTTTTAGAGCGTCAGGTACCCCCATATATTATCTAATAAAGGTTTTAACCCCCTGATTGCCCCTAGTTAACCCTTTCACCAGTGATCACCATATAAGTGTTACGGGTGACGCTGGTTAGTTTGCTTTTTATAGTGTCAGGGCACCCGCCGTGTATATAACCCAATAAAGGTTTAACCCCCTGATCGCCCGGCGGGTGATATCAATTAGGTTTTAGCGTCAGAGAGGGTCTGAGTCACACCCCAGGCAGCGTCAGGTTAGTGCCAGTAACGCTAACACCCACGCGTGAAGCATACACCCCCCTTAGTGGTATAGTATCTGAACAGATCAATATCTGATCTGATCAGATCTATACTAGCGTCCCCAGCAGTTTAGGGTTCCCAAAAACGCAGTGTTAGCGGGATCAGCCCAGATACCTGCTGGCACCTGCGTTTTGCCCCTCCGTCCAGCCCAGGCCACCCAAGTGCAGTATCGATCGATCACTGTCACTTACAAAACAAAAACACACAACTGCAGCGTTCGCAGAGACAGGCCTGATCCCTGCGACTCCAGTGCTGTAGGAGGTGATTTCACCACCACAGTTAAAAAAAAAAAGCAAATATGCCGAAGCATTGGGGCAGCAGGGGCGGAGGAGCGATTTTGCTCCTAATGCCGCGTACATACGGTCGAAATTCCGACGGAGGCTTGCCCGTGGAAAAGTCCGACCATGTGTGTGCGGCATAACTTTTTTGCGGGAGGATGCCCCCATGCTTCGGCATATATAAATGGTGCGTGTATGCCCATCATTGGAAGTGGGTGGATGAAGGGCGGTATTCTAATGGTGGGCATACCCACCGATCAATCTCTTTTTTTTCGTTCAGCCAACTGGCTGCATGAAATAAAAAGATTACAATACATGTCCAACAAGGACCAGCAACGTACTGGTATGTTGCTGGACTTTGAATGTTTATACCAGAATGATGCCTGCGGGTTTAGGTATCATCTTGGTATCATTCTTTTCAGCCAGCGGCCGGCTTTCATGTAAAAGCAATCCTAGTGGCTAATTAGCCTCTGGACTGCTTTTACAAGCAGTGGGAGGGAATGTTTCCCCCCCCCCCGGATATAAAAAGCGCCATTGGGAAATTGGGAAAGCATTTTATCACACCGATCTTGGTGTGGTCAGATGCTTTGAGGGCAGAGGAAAGATCTAGGGTCCAATAGACCCCAGTTTTTTCAAAAAAGAGTACCTGTCATTACCTATTGCTATCATAGGGGATATTTACATTCCCTGAGATAACAATAAAAATGATAAAAAAAAAAAAATACTTGGAAGGAACAATTTAAAAATAAAATAAAAAAGCAAAATTAATAATAAAAAAAAAAAGCCCCTGTCCTGCCCTGCTCTTGCCCAATGGCGAACGCAAGCGTCGGTCTGGCGTCATATGTAAACAGCAATTGCACCATGCATGTGAGGTATCACCGCGAAGGTCAGATCGAGGGCAATCATTTTAGCAGTATACCTCCTCTGTAAATCTACTGGGGTAACCTGTAAAGGCTTTTAAAGGCTTTTACAAATGTATGTAGTTTGTCGCCAATGCGCGTTTGTGCGAAATTTTAAAGCATGTCGTGTTTGGTATCTATGTACTCGGCCTAAGATCATCTTTTTTATTTCATCAAACATTTGGGCAATATAGTGTGTTTTAGTGCATTAAAATTAAAAAAATATTTTTTAACCCAAAAAATGCGTTTGAAAAATCGCTGCGCAAATACTGTGTAGAAAAAAAAAATACAACACCCACCATTTTAATCTGTAGGGCCTTTGCTTTAAAAATATATATAATGTTTGGGGGTTCAACATTTTTTTCTTGCAAAAAAAAAAATGTTTTCATGTAAACAAAGTGTCAAAAAGGGCTTTGTCTTCAAGTGGTTAGAGTGGATGTAAGCTTCCTAATGTTGTATATAAAATGCCAGAACAGTTCAAAACCCCCCCAAATGACCCCATTTTGGAAAGTAGACACCCCAAGCTATATACTGAGGCATTTCGAGTCCATGGAATATTTTATATGTTGACACAAGTTGCGGAAAAACGACAATTTTTTTTTTTTTTTTGCACAAAGTTGTCACTAAATGATATATTGCTCAAACATGCCATGGGCATATGTGGAATTACACCCCAAAATACATTCTGTTGCTTCTCCTGAGTACGGGGATACCACATGTGTATGTGTGAGACTTTTTGGGAGCCTAGCCACGTACGGGACCCCAAAAACCAAGCACCGCCTTCAGGCTTTCTAGGTGTACATTTTTGATTTCACTTCTCACTGCCTATCACAGTTTCGGAGGCCATGGAATGCCCAGATAGCACAAAACCCCCCCAAATGACCCCATTTTGGAAAGTAGACACCCCAAGCTATTTGCTGAGAGGTATTGTGAGTATTTTGCAGATCTCGCTTTTTGTCACAAAGTTTTGAAAATTGAAAAAAAATAAAAATATATATATTTTCTTTCTTCATTTTCAAAAACAAATGAGAGCTGTAAAATACTCGCCATTCCTCTCAGCAAATAGCTTGAGGTGTCTATATTCCAAAATGGGGTCATTTGGGGGGGTTTGTGCGATTTTGGCATTTTATGGCCTTCGAAACTGTGATAGGTAGTGAGGAGTGAAATCAAAAATTTGTGCCTAGAAATCCTGAAGGCGGTGCTTGGTTTTCGGGGTCCTGTACGCGGCTAGGCTCCTAAAAAGTCCCACACGTGGTATCCCCGTACTCAGGAGAAGCAGAAAAATGTATTTTGGGGTGTAATTCCACATATAACCATGGCATGTGTGAGCAATATATCATTTAGTGACAACTTTTTGTAATTTTTTTTTTTTTTTTTTTTTTTAGTCATTCAATCACTTGGGACAAAAAAATAAAAAATTCAATGGGCTCAACATGCCTCTCAGCAATTTCCTTGGGGTGTCTACTTTCCAAAATGGGGTCATTTGGGGGGGTTTTGTACTGCCCTGTCATTTTAGCACCTCAAGAAATGAGATAGGCAGTCATAAATTTAAAGCTGTGTAAATTTCAGAAAATGTACCCTAGTTTGTAAACTCTAACTTTTGCGCAAACCAATAAATATACGCTTATTGACATTTTTTTTACTAAAAACATGTGGCTGAATACATTTTGGCCTAAATGTATGGCTACAATTGAGTTTATTCGATTTTTCTTATAACAAAAAGTAGAAAATATCATTTTTTTTCACATTTTCGCTCTTTTTCCATTTATATCGCAAAAAATAAAAATCGCAGAGGCAATCAAATACCATTAAAAGAAAGCTCTATTTGTGGGAAGAAAAGGACGCAAATTTCGTTTGGGTACAACATTGCATGTCCGCACAATTTACAGTTAAAGCAGCGCAGTGCAAAATTCTGAATTCACCTCTGGTCCTTTAGCTACCAAATGGTCCGGGGCTTAAGTGGTTAAGTGTCATATGGGAATTCAGGTATAAACTGCCTAAAAGCTACTAGATTCTCACTCTTGAATTACAGTATATCGTGATTACAAATAAAATTCCTACCAACTTGTAGTTCTGCACATTAAAAGATAAATGCTCTTAACATTTATACACTCCTAAATCTGTATATTTACAGGATTATCCAACTACAAAATCAGACACCTTAGAATAACACTGGGGTACTGTGAATGATGGATTAGGAAACTTAAATGTCATTAAGAAGAAAATACTTGCTGGTACTAACTGTTGATGTCAACAAATTAAATGGAATGTTAATATAATTTTTTTCTTTTTTTTTAGTACAGTGCAAGTTTTAAAACTGCCATTCTGCTACCAAAGTGTGTTGAACCTTTAAAAAAGTGGCTGTGGATGCCACTGAAATATTTATGGGCATGGATATAGGTTCCTTGAGTGAGGAGTTTTAAGAGTCCAACACAGTTAATTCACCACCAGTCTTTCTCTAGATATGTTCGAATGACAGCATATTTTCCTTGCAGGCCACTGGATTAAAAAACAATCAGTAATGCCAAATGCAAAAAAATAAAGCAGGTACCATATGGAGAATTAAAATTCCAGACTCCACTAGCTGATTAAATAGCACCCACGACACTTCATATGTGTCTTCAATCAAAACACTTGTAGAAAAACCTCACTACTTAAAAATGATCAAGTAGTAAAGCAAGAACTCAAATGGCAGCAGTAGATTTTGCACCATTAAAACAACTTGCCATTGGCAGCTATCATCTTGACCTGAAATAACCCCTATAATATATATTGTTCACTTTTACTTTCTCAACACATTTATTTGTATGTGCTACTGACTAAACAAACTTCCTAGGTAGGTAGTTCCCTTAAATTTTATTGGATGTCTGAACTTGTCGCCAGATTTGTATGGTAATAAGGAATCAAATCCTATAGCTTGAAGCAAATTTGTCACTTTACTTCAGCGTAAAGTAACAAGTTCTGTTTATAGTCTACCTGCTCTGCTTCTAACATGTACCCTCCTCTTGCAGCCTGATTTACCCCCTGCAGCCCCAATAAGAACACCCTTTAAGATTACACAGGGTGAAGGGGACCCCCCCCTTTCTCCATGTCAAGGTGCTTTGGTCTAGCTAAGAAATGGTCTGTGGGAGATATGAGAGAATGTTACATTCTACCCCATAATTGAAAGTACACAACATTTCCAAGAGCCCTACATACTAAAATGTGGCTGCTAAGCATGGGTAAGTAATGTAAGAGGCAGAGAAAGTAGGCTATAATGAAAAACATTTTTTTTTTTTTTGCACTGAAAAATGGCATGGTTAATTTTAAGGACCATGAAGCTTAAAGTAGAATTCAGGGCTAATCTTCAGACCTCTAATCTTAAAACCGTATCCTCCCTCTTCCTAACGCCTATACTGACTAACCTGTGGAAGACCATGCATATACTTGCCTATTTTTAGGCTGATCCAGTCCTCTGTCATCCAGCGCCAGCTGCAGGGGAAAGGAGGGAGCACTGACAACAGATGGGCCATAGTAAGCCCATGGGTGATGTCACCGCACAGGCATTACCAGCTGTTCAGCACACAATTCCCCTGCAGCCAGCAGGGAGGGGGGCGTTCACGTGACTAGACTGAAAATAAGTAAGTATATGCATGTTTCTTCTACATGGTAGTTTGTATAATTGTTAGGAGGGGGGAGGGGACAGTTTTAGAATTAGCCCAGAATTCTATTTTAGAATTGCTTTATAAAACGGTTTACTATGAAAATGTATGTAAAATACCTATTTGTGAGCAGAAGTAGATGTATTTTATCTAGCAGTACCATTTCCTGTTAACTACAATTTTAGTTTGCATATTTATCCATAAAGAAATTAAAATTAAGCGCCACATTTATCAAACATTAGCACAACTTAAGTTTTACAAGATCACAATTCTTTTTATTGGGATATCATTAAAAAAAAAACAGTTAATGTTTTCGCTGCACTAGTAATGCATGGAAAGGGTTTTTGCTATTTATTTTTCGTTCAGTACCTCCCTTGGCAGTTTTCCTGCTAGTGGGGTCTGCAGGTTCCTCAGGTGGCCCAAAAGATAACCCCTGCCATTGGTGAACTTATTATGATGACTGTGTTCATTTTTTTATTTTTTTTTTGTATTTGGAGCTATTTTTTTATTCCACCTTTTCTGTTATAGAAATCTGTATGTTTTTGTTTTGTTTGAGGGGGGGAGAGGGGTTATATTGATCTTAAAAAAAAAATATTTTATTTTGAGGTATTAAGCAATGTTTTAACATTGAATTTATTTACATCTACAGAGCCCAAATGGGTAAAACTGTTTAAAGAGTTTTTATTTTTTGTAACGTATAACTTTCTTTAATAAAACATTTTTTAAAATAAAGCTTCACCTCATCTCTGCTATGAATAACGTACTTTTAGATGTTGGACCTAAAAAAAAAAAAAAAAAAAACAATTTCAAATGCCTTTTCTACCATCATAATCAATTGACTTTTCAGTATTCTTATATTCTTTGGTCTTTTTTCTTTTGAAATGATTTTATAACTGTATTTTTAAGGAAAAATTAATAGGGGCTTGAGAGCTACATAATAAGTCTGTGAAGGTGGGAAACTTGAGCGTTTTTAATAGAAAATATATATAAAAAAAACCATTGTCTCTTTAGGACATAAAACAAGGGAGATCTACGATGGTGACCTTGTCACCCACTAATCATAAATTACATTGCTAACCACTGTTCTCAGTATTGGAGATCAGTAGTTAGCAACCATCTAGTATATGTATACCAGGGTACGTATTATGTCAGGGGGAACCTCCAGGGGCTGCTTATAGTATAATGGATCATCTATCTAAACCACAGGCTGCAACATTGGAACCAGTGCAAGGATCATAATATGAAGGGTGAATAATGGCAACTATAATACAAACATGGGCAAATTTGTTGGTACTTTTACAGCACATTAAAACAATACTTTTTCCTCTTTCGTCCATGGACGGACACCGCTCCTTTAGTCTTGACAAGTGGGTTATGTTCCGTCTATTGGGAGAGAACTAGGCAGACATGTTGGATATACAAAAACATGTAATTATACCAAAGCTGACCAGAGGGGGCGGTCCCTCTGGTCATAACCCCTCACCCTGCACTCAGCAGCTCATTTTTCTTTCTGCCTAGTGTAGAAGGACCTGGCTCCCTAGGGACCCATTGGTCCTGGAGAAATTTATTTTCAAATTTGGATCCTGAGATCTATCAACTGCCGGCTGGGTGACAGGTTAGAAAATATAGATCCTTGTAGTCTCCCCAGTCCAGCCATCGAGCGTGAGCAGGCCTTTAGCTACGCACTGGGTCGGCCACGACATACCCCGTTTGCTCCAGTCACAGTGGGCCATGGCCGACAGCCACTCCGTACTGCTCGGTGATGGGTCTGTCAGGAATGCGTCCAGCAGTCCTCGCAGGGACGGGTAAGTAAGGTTCCTCCTGTCTTGGCAGGATGGAACAGCTGGGCATTCCTGGGGTGGTCGATTAGGAGGTCTCTAGTCCTCCCTATTCCTCTCTCCCCGTTCGTCCATCCCTCCTCCCCATGCTTTGCTGGGCCTGCTGTGTACCTCACCGGGGGTTCCCTGAGGGGGGCTCCAGATCCGCTCTAGTGTGGGTGGTCTGCCTTGTGGGGAGCCTCTGCTTGGAGGCTTAGTGTTTTTGCAGCCTTTTATTTTTACCTCAGAAAACCACTCTGTTCCTAATGCTAATACAGCTGGCGGCCATTTTCTTATAGCCGCACTGTTTCTATAGCTAATACATCGGTCGGCCATTTTCTTGTAGCTCGTGCTTTTTTTTTTTTTTTTCCCCCTGAGGTAACCGGCGGCATCTTTGTGGGGATTTTTACATTGGCTGGACCTCTAGCACTGGTTTGTCATTCTGAACGGCGTGAACGGCAGATCACCTCAGGCACACACTGTGCAGGAGTTTAGAGCGGACGGCAGCGCTGAAGCAGTGCCTGGGTCAGGGCGGTGAGTCCTCTGGGAATACCCCTTGGTCTGGGCAGCTAGGAGGGTGGGCCTTTTCTTGTACCTTCACTTGTTCCCTGAGTGGCTGTCAAGTGTGTGGGTCAGAAGCTGGCATTTCTTCCCATGACATTCCGGTGGTAGCAACCGGTGCCCCTGTACCTGTGGACGCTTTGTCGGCGGTCCTGGAACCATTTGTTGCCAGGGTGAAAGCAGTGTGCGGGCGCAAGGGGGGAAAAAAATGCCCCCTCCCCCACCATCTTCTGGGGAAAGCTCTGACTCGGGCCTGGCTGTGAAACAGGACCCCTGTTTTGAAGTCAGAGTATGTGGACCAGGACCATTTGGACAGTGAGGAAGACTCCGGGTCAGTGCAGGAGAAGGCGTTTGTTGGAGCACTTATCACCGTAGTGCGGGAAACCCTCAAACTGGAGGATGCGGCTGGGACATCTGCTGAGGTGTCGGTCCCTTTTGGGTCCCACAAGCCGACCCGCACTACTAAGGTGTTTCCTTGTGTAACTTATTTTGATACGTTTATAGACCAGGATTGGGAACGACCGCAGAGGACCTTTTCGGTCCTAAAACGCATGGCAGTCTGTTGCCCATTTTTTCAGACGGCTCTCCTCAAAAGCTGATCTCCCCCGGTTGTGGACCCTCCGGTATCCCGGTTAAACAAAGTAACCACTATTCCGGTTGTGGGGACCTCTGCATTTAAGGACCCTGCGGATAGGAGGTCCGAGGCCGGTGGCCCAGTCCATGTTTACCATGCTGGGAATCTGCATTACGGTCAGTTTTGGCTGCGGCTCTGGTGTCAGACACTTACAGAATGGGCTAAAATTTTGCACCAGGAGTTGGAAAGACAACAGGTTTCCCCGGTCTGCGTAGAAATGGCTCACCAGTTGGTGCATGACCTCAAATATGTCTGTGATGCAGCCCTGGACACAGCTCCCCTGCTTTCTAGAGCCTCAGTATCTGCTGTGGTACTGTCGCCTGATTTGGCTAAAATGCTGGTCCGCGGACCAGACTTCCAAGAAGGCTCTGGCTGATTTGCCTTTCCGGGGTGGAAGGCTTTTAGGAGCTTCGCTGGATGACATTTATTAAGGATGTCACTGGGGGTAAGGGCACACTGCTTCCACAATCCATAAAAGGTGAGCCACGCCGCAGGCCTGGGCCCTCCTTTTCCGCTCAGAAGCGTTTTTTTCGTCAGTCCGGACCCGCAGGTAAGCTTTCCCAGGCCAACAAGGGGGCCAGCTGAGGGACAAAAGCGTCCCTGGGTTCGCAAGCCAAACAAGCCCGCAAACAAATCTGCTACTGCGTGAAGGTTTGCCCCCGCCCGACTCTCGGGTGGGGGGTCGCCTTCGTGAGTTTGCAGCTCGGTGGACCTCCCTGCTTTCCGACCAGTGGGTTTGCGAAGTGGTTTCATCAGGGTACAAGATAGAGTTCCTTTCTTGTCCACCAAACAGATTTTTTTCCCCTCAAACCTTCATCTTCCTCCAGCTCGTCGGAACGCCCTGTTTGGGGCAGTGCAAGACCTGCTGAAGCACGGGGTGATGGTACCCGTGACGCTGCCGGAAAGGTTCCAGGGATTTTACTCCAATCTGTTTGTAGTCCCAAGGAAGGATGGGGTCTGTCTAATCCTGGATCTCGAGGCCCTCAACACCTATGTAAAGGTGCGAAGGTTCAGGATGGAATCGGTTCTCTCTGTGGTCACTGTACTCCATCCGGGGGATTTTCTAGCGTCCTTGGACATCAAGGGCGCATACTTGCAGGTCCCCATATGCATCAGAGATTTCTGCGTTTTGCAGTCGTGGACGATCACTACCAATTTGTGGCTCTCCCTTTTGGCCTGGCATCGGCACCAAGGGTTTTCACCAAGGTGCTTGCCCCGATTCTGGCCTTGCTGAGACAGCGAGGTCTCGCAATCGTGGGCTACCTGGACGACCTCCTTCTGAGAGCTGCTTCAGACACAGAATTAGAGGAGGATGTAGCGTTTGCCAGTCGGACCCTTCAAGAATTTGGTTGGGTACTGAACCTCCAGAAGTCGGTGTTGGTGCTGACTCAGCGCCTGGAATACCTGGGCTTGATCCTGGACTCCTTGGAGGCAAGGGTTTTTCCTCCCTTTTAGAAAAATTGCAGGCTCTTCAGGTAGCGGTGAAGCTGTTGGCATCCCGCAGGTGGTCGTTGCGGCGCTTTTGCATGCGAGTCCTGGGTCTCATGGTGGCCTCCTTTCGAGGTGTTACCGTATGCTCAATTCCACTCTTGAGTCTTGCAGAAGGAGATCCTGTCCAAGTGGGACAAGTCTCCCTTGTCCCCGGATTGTCAAATCCGAGTGAACCAACTAATCAGGACTTCCCTAGTCTGGTGGCTGACATCTCAGGCCCTTCAGTCCGGAAAGTCGTTCCCTCCCTTTCACTGAATGGTGATCACGACGGACGCCAGCCTGACCTGTTGGGGGGGTCCAGTCGACACATGGTAACTGGACACAGGAAGAATCCCAACTGCCGATCTATGTACTGCAACTTCGGGTGATCAGGCAGTGCCTCTCCACATGGTCACAGAGGCTACACGGGCGTCCAGTCGGACAAGGCCACGGCAGTGGCATATGTCAACCATCAAGGAGGAACAAGGAGCTCAGCAGCATCGGAGGTCGCTCGCATCCTGCGCTGGGCAGAAAGGAGCGTGCTGGCTCTATCAGCTGTATACATTCCGGGTGTAGAAAACTGGCAGGCGGACTACCTAAGTTGCCAGGTGCTGGACCAAGGAGAATGGTCACTACACCCGGACGTGTTTCAACTCCTTTGCCTAAAATGGGGCACACCAGACGTGGATCTCCTGGCTTCTCGACTCAATCGGAAGGTATTGAGGTTTGTGGCCAGGTCAAAAGATCCCTGGGCGGACGCGTTGGTGGCCCTGTGGGGACAGTATCGGCTGATCTATGCTTTTTCCCCCACTGAAACGTCTTCCTCGTCTGCTCCGCAGAGTGGTGACCCGTGGGGATTTCGGTAATCCTAATTGCCCCAGATTGGCCTCGGCGTCCCTGGTGCGCCTGGTGGCGTATGCCCCTTGGCGACTGCCGATGCGGGAGGACCTTCTGTCGCAAGGTCCCATACTTCATCCTGCTTTACAGTCGCTGGCTTTAACGGCATGGCTATTGAAAGCCAGGTACTAAGGGACCAAGGCCTGTTGGATTCAGTCATTTCCACTATGCTGAGGGCACGGAAGTCATCTTCTCGGAAGATCTACGATCGCACATGGAAGGCATACATCTCTGTGTGAGGAGATGGAGTGGCGTCCACGGGCATATTTGGTTTCCAGGATCCTGCTGTTTTCTACAGTGTGAAGTGGATCAGAAACTTGCCTTAAGCACCATTAAGGGGCAGATTTCAGCCTTGGCTGTTTTCTTTCAACGACCCCTGGCAGTTCATTCATTCACTGGTGAGTACGTTTTGTGCAAGGGGTCTGACATGTGGCTCCTCCGGTTCTACCACCACTACCTCCGTGGGATTTGAATCTGGTGCTCTCGGTACTTCAGAAATCTCCCTTTGAGAACATCAGAGATTCTTCTTTTGGCACTCTCTCAGAAAGTTTCCTTACTGGTGGCCATTACATCTGTCAGGAGGGTTTCTGAGTTGGCGGCCTTGTCTTGCAAGCCCCCCCTACTTGATTCTCCATAAGGATAAACTGGTGCTACGCCTGCAGCCTTAGTTTCTTCCGAAGGTGGTTCTGGCTTTTCATCTGAATGAGGACATTGTACTTCCATCCTTTATGTCCTCGGCCGTCGCATCCCAAAGAGGTTGCGTTACACCCGCAGAGCACGTACCACATCTAAGGAATGTATCTGTCTGCTACGGCTTCGTTTCGGAGGTCAGACTCACTGTTTGTGTCGGTGACTGGTCCAAAGAAAGGCCTGGCGGTCTTGTCGGCCACCATTTCTCGGTGGATCAGACAGATTGTGATTCAGGCTTATGCCCTTAAAGGGCGGGCGCCTCCTTTTCCTGTCACGGCGCATTCGGCCAGGGCGATTGGTGCCTCCTGGGCTTTTCGATAGCAAGCGTCTGACTCGCAGGTGTGTAAGGCGGCGACCTGGTCATCCGTTCACACCTTCACTAAATTTTACAAGATTGACGTGCATGCATCTGCGGATGCTTGCTTCGGCCGCAAGGTTTTGCAGGCGGCTGTTTAAGGTTGCAACTCCTCCATTTGTTTGGGGTGAAGTTTGTTTGCTTGCTGTTCCCACTCCTCATTTTTTTTGACACTGCTTGGGGATGTCCCACTTGTCAAGACTAAAGGAGCTGTGTTCGTCCATCGACGAAAGAGAAAATAGGATTTTTGTACTCGCCGTAAAATCCTTTTCTCTGAAGTCCATGGACGGACACAGCACCCACCCCACCTGTTTGAGTTTGTACTGCTTTTTGACGAACTGAGCTGCTGAGTGCAGGGTGAGGGGTTATGACCAGAGGGACTGCCCCTTGGGCGGGGCTGTTCAGCTTTGGTATAATTTACATGTTTTTGTATATCTAACATGTCGGCCTAGTCCTCTCCTAATAGACGGCACATAACCCACTTGTCAAGACTAAAGCTGTCTGTCCAGGGACTTCACAGAAAAGGATTTTTCGGTGAGTACAAAAATCCTATTTGTTCTTCCTCCAAAGGGGATGACATTAAAATCAATTGTCGTGTGTGTGTGTGTGTGTGAGTGATATATATACCCCTACATGCCTTTGATGTGTCCTAGAGTAAATCAACGATGGTGTAAATATAGTTTTTGTACAAAAGCAGAACCTTGACCCTTTTTTCGCAAGTCGTCTTCCAGGACGGCACAATGAGAGATGACTGGCTCCACCTGACAGGAAACAATCAATTCAAAGAGGTTAAAGCACCCGCCCCTCCCCGTGCTCCTCAGTTCTTGATTGTGTTTCCCCACAGCGAAACCGTTTATTTTTTTTTCCACAGACTGAAGGCCTAGGGCTGGAAGTCCCCCCCCCCCCCCGGGAGCTGAGCCGCATGCCTGGAAAGCCTCTGGGCCTAGCAGGACTCTATTTGTCCGTCCTGGGGGTATCCCATTCCTTCTCAGGGAGGGCAGTTGAAGAGCCTCCCTGAGCACTGAAGCTCCCTAGGTGCGGGGCTGTACCCGGGACTTCAGGGGCCAGATATCCTCCTTCCTCCCTCCTACCTGTTTGGGTGTCCATCCTGGAGGGGGGGCTGGCAGGTTCCTCCGTCCGCTCGCGCGGTCTGTTTGCTTAAGGCGCCACTCTATGCAGGTGCATAGCATTGCGGCGCCATTTTCCCGGCGTCTAGGACATTTGTCCTCTAGCGTCAAGGATGACGCCATCGCGTGCCGCGTCATTTCTGGTTCCGGTCTCCGGCAAAATGGCAGCGGCCGGCGTCTGTTACCGCATTCAAAAACGGAGGGACGCCAGGAAGGAGGCGCCCTTTTTCTTTCTCGTACATCACGGGACACAGAGCGACATAGTCATTACTAATGGGTTATATTGTTACCGTCAGGTGCTGGCACTGGCAACTTCCAAAACCGGAAGTACCCTCCCCTATATAAGCCCCTCCCATCCGGGAGCACCTCAGTTTTTTGCCAGTGTCTAAGGTGTTGGCCAAGAAGAAACATGTGTTTTTCACTGAGCTTGCGTACAGGTTCTTTTGGGCCTCAGTAAGCTATTCCGGATCCGACCAAAAAAGCTTCATAGCTAAACGGTCGGTACCCGGGCCTTGCAGAGAAGAGCAAGGTTCTGCCTGTAATGCTTCTCTTAGGAGAGCTGGACCCTGGGATCCAGAGCTCTGGTCATACCCACGACCAAGATGTTTTCTGTGCAGGGTGCTATACAGGTCCAGGGGAGTGGAATCCTTGGGAACCCGGTCCCTGAAGGTTTGATTACAATGCCTGCCGTGATAGGTGAAGTTTGGGCTTTTGTGGACCAAACAAAGTCCTGCGGCGGGGAACAGGTAAGTGGGGGCCCCCAGGAACTTGGTTCTATTGGGGGACCCCCAAGCCTAATTTGTCTTTCTGTCTGTTACCTAACGGTATTCCCGCTAATATCTGTGCATGCCTGTAACTACTAAAAAAATGTAATAATTTTTAATGGTGGTCAAGAAAAAAAAAAAAAATGTTTTTTCTATATATGTTTAGTATATTAAACTGCGGTACCTGTGTTTGTCCACTAGAGGCCGCTGTGGAATGTTTTTCTTGTCATATGGACTAGTTTCTTCTCAGAGAGCAAAGTCCAGGCAGCTGGTGAGTTCTCCTACAGGAAACTGTTTCCTCTGCCATGTTGCAGTGTTCGTCTATCCCCCGGCCTGCGGCAAAGGGGGCCCTGGCTCCTGTCCCTGGTTTCCATGTTTGAAAATTAGCGCCGAGGCGCACGTGGCCGCGCGCACGCGCCTCTATATATAGAGGTGGCCGGAAAAAGGGGCGGGGCCTGGGGGATGACGCTCTGTGCGCGCCGCAGCGCTTCTGCGCATGTGCGGGCGTCCCAGCAGGTTTTTAAAAAGCCACATTATTGCAGTAAGCTGGCTATGAAGTACAGAGACAGAGCTGGCAACATTTAAAGGCATACAGCAAGCGGTTGATACAGGCATCCCCTAGAAAGGCACATTAGTAGACACCAACTGTGATATAGCAGCAATTGTGCTAGACTATTCTCAGTAAAAGTGGTGTATTACGGCTGGAATACCTCAGCTTTAGGCTTAGGAATATGCCGTCCAGTAGCTCCGGAACTGAATCTTCCAGGAAGCGAAGGGGGTCTCATCGGGCTCTGAGGATCTTGGGCATACTCCTGCTGCACCAGTCTCCCCTGAAGTTCAGAGGTAAGTGACCGTAGAGACCCCGCAGGGGTACTTGGTACTGTGGCTGTCCTCAGTCACCTGCTCCTGTGTATGTAACAGAGGAGGTTTTTTCCTCAGCTCTGGGAGGATTAGAGAGAGATTGTCAAAATTTACCGCTGCCTCCCTGTCAGGGAAAGCACGCCCGATCTCCGTCTCCTCCTTCAGAGTGCCTGTTAGCAGAGCAACAGTCCCATACAGGGATCGACCTGCCTGAAGGGGATCAGGATAAGGTTGATTCTGTTATAGAGGAATCAACAGTGGGGGAACCTTTTCTCAGCATCTCAAGCTGAAAGATTATGGGTTCAGTCTCTGACTAACATGGTCCGATCAGCATTTAAAAATGCACCTTGCGGAACCATCAACCACTACTGTATCCTCGTTGGGGTCGCTAGAAGCCCCCAGACTGTTTGTTCTTTTCCACTTCACCCTTTACTGAAAGGGCTCATTTACCAGGATTGGGAACGTCCTGAGAAAATATTTATTCCCCCAAGAGATTTCCGGTGGTCTATCCCATGGAGGATAAGTTCATCAAAAAAAAAAAAAAAATGGAAGGTCCCTACAATGGACGCAGCCATCTCTTGTATGTATAAATCACTGACATGTCCAGTGGATAATGTCCAAATGTTCAAGAACCCAATAGATAAAAGATTGGAGTCCTTATGAAAATCTGCTTGGTGATACAACCAGCAGTAGCAGCTATTGGGGTCTGCTAAGCAGTGAAGGATCAGTTGAAACAGGTCTTGAGGGACTTGACAGATCAGCAGGCTTTGCCCTAGCTGATCTACCTAGAGCCTTAGGCTTTGCGGTTGATGCCATAGAGGATTCAGTCCATCAGGCCTCCCGCCTTACGCTGTCTATAGTACATATGCGTAGGCTCCTATGGCTCAGAAACTGGTCTGCTGAAGCTCCCTGTAAAGAATGGCTGGTTAGCGTCCCATTTCATGGTGAACGCTTATTCAGGGAAAACCTGGACAAATATATCCAGAAAATTTCCAGCGGTAAAAATACGCTCTTGCCGGTTAAAAGCAGAGTTAGAGGTCCCTCTTTAAGAGGCCTGCTTCTCCAGTCCCTGGGGCATCGGCTGTGTAACAGTTCCGACGGCCTCCTCGGTCAAATCCCGGGGGTAAAAAACAGGGACAGTAGCAGGGTAATGAGAAACCCTGGGTTAGGGGAGGTACAAAACCTCCCCCAAAGTTAAATTCATGAAGCCCCCACTCAGTCGGGTGGGGGGAGGACTCCAGTTGTTCGCAAGAGACCTGGCGGGACACGATCAAGACAGATAGGTGCTCTCCGCAGTAGGTTTGGGATACAGTTTGGAGTTAAAAGACTCTCCTCCTTCCCATTTTTGAGGTCAAACGTGCCAAGGGATCCCCGGAAGAGAGAGTCCCTCCTGTTGGCACTAGAACAACTATTGCTCCAAGGAGTAATTATGGAGGTTCCCCTGGAAGAATGAGGGTTCGGGTTTTACTCAAACCTCTTTACAGTCCCGAAGCAAACGCGGACGGGAGGCCCATATTAATTCTAAAAGGGCTATACAAATTCCTGTATATCAGGACTTTCCGATGGAGTCGATCCGATCGGTGGCCACTGCCCTACAAGGGGAGGATTGGTTAGCCACGATCGACATCAAAGATGCTTATTTGCACATTCCCATCTTTCCAGTCCACCAAAAATTTCTACGCTTTGCAGTAGAAGGGCGCCATTTTCAGTTCAGAGCCTTACCCTTCGGTTTGGCCACAGCACCACGAGTGTTTACAAAAATTCTGGCCCTTTATTGGCCAATCTAAGAACACAAGGTGTAATGATAATGGCATATCTGGATGACTTGTTGCTGATAGACCACTCAGTGAAAAAACTAGACGTGGTCGTTCACAAGACGATCAAGTATCTGGAATCTCACGGTTGGATTATCAACCGAGACAAGTCAGCCCTAAAAAACAGTCAAAAGTCTGGAATACTTGGGGCTAAGGTTGGATTCAGGCCAGAGAAAAATATTCTTGCCTCGAGGAAAGATGTTGTCTTTGAAAGATTTGATCCACTTAGTGGGTACAAAAAAGACAGCCGTCCATACGCCTGTATATGAGGCTGCTGGAAAAAATGGTGGCATCATTCGAAGCAGTACCCTACGGTCAATTCCATTCAAGGAATTTGCAAGGGGCCATACTGTCAGCCTGGAACAAAAAAGTTCAGGCCCTAGACTTACAATGTCCTTGTCCCCTTCCGTTCGCAAGAGCCTCCGTTGGTGGTTGGTTCCCCAGAATCTGGAAAAAAGGAAATCAGTCCGATTTCTTGGAAGGTGGTCACTACAGATGCCAGCCTTATAGGCTGGGGAGCAGTACTGGAGCAGTAGTCTCTCCAGGGCAGATGGTCGGATGCAGAAAAGGCCCTGCCCATCAATCTCTTAGAGATACGAGCAGCCCGGTATGCCCTAGTAGCATGGACATCCAAACTCCAAGGGTCCCCTGTCAGAATGCAATCAGACAATGCCACAGCAGTGGCATATATCAATCATCAGGGGGGCACCAGGAGTCGTGCAGCCCAGAGGGAAGTAAATTACATCCTGAAATGGGCAGAAAAATATGTCCCAGCCATATCTGCGGTATTCATTCCAGGAGTGGAGAATTGGAAGGCGGACTTTCTAAGTCGCCAGCAATTAGGCCCAGAGGAAGGGTCCCTTCACCCCGAGGTTTTCTGGACAATATGTCAGCGGTGGGGAACATCGGATGTAGATCTTCTAGCATCCAGATTCAACGCAAAGGGGGACAGGTTTGTCTCTCGGACAAGGGATCCCCTAGCTTGCGGCTCGGATGCCCTAGTGTTCCCTTGGGATCAGTTCAAGCTGATATATGCATTCACACCGCCACAATGGTTACCTCGATTACTCCGCAGAATCAGGGTAGAAAAGAAACCGGTGATTCCGGTGGCTCCAGCGTGGCCCCGAAGAGCGTGGTACGCGGAGATTGTAAATTTTCAGTGGGGAGTCCTTGGACTCTCCCACGTCGTCCGGCTTTCGCAAGGACCGATATACCACCCTTCCTTACCAGCCCTAGGTTTGACGGCCTGGCTATTGAAGCCCACATTCTAAAAAAGAGAGGGCTCTCTAATGCTGTGGTATCTACCATGATCAATGCCAGGAAGCCGGTATCCAGGCAGATCTACTATAGAATCTGGAAGGCGTACATCGCGTGGTGTGAGGCCAAGAAATGGCATCCACATAAGTACGTAATAGGTAGGATTCTGGACTTCCTACAATGGGCTGTAGATAGGAAGCTTGCCTTGAGTACTATCAAGGGTCAGTCTTCGGCCTTGTCAATATTTTTTCAAAGGCCCTTGGCTTCGCATTCACTAGTCAAAGCCTTTATACAAGGAGTGATCCGTATTAGTCCTCCGGTTAATATTCCCATATGTCCATGGGATCTAAACTTGGTTCTGTCGGTTCTACAGAAACAACCATTGGAACCATTACAGCATATTTCCTTGGTGCTTCTCACCAGGAAATTGATTTTTCTAGTAGCCATTTGTTCGGCTAAAAGAGTATCGGAATTAGCAGCTATGTCCTGTAAGGAGCCATATCTGGTTATCCATAAGGACAGAGTAGTGTTACGTCCTCATCCAGCCTTTCTTCCTAAGGTGGTATCGAGGTTTCATTTGAACCAAGATGTGGTTCTTCCTTCTTTTTTCCCCAAACCTACTTCGGTAGAGGAAAAGTTATTGCATTCTTTGGATGTAGTAAGAGCAGTTAAAGCTTATCTAAAAGCCACTGCTCAGATTCGCAGAACGGATACTTTGTTTATTCTGCCGGAAGGCCCCAGAAAGGGTCAGGCAGCGTCAAAATCTACTTTAGCCAAGTGGATTCGACAGGTCATTATGCAAGCTTATGGCTTGAGAAGGAGACCGCCTCCGTTCAAAGTTAGAGCGCACTCCACGAGAGCAGTTGGAACTTCATGGGCAGTGCATCACCAGGCCTCCCTGGCTCAAATCTGTAAGGCCGCAACATGGTCTTCGGTACACACGTTTACTAGGTCCTACCAGGTGGACGTTAGAAGTCAGGAGGATGTCGCCTTTGGGCGCAGTGTGTTGCAGGCCGCAAAAGATCCTCATGTCTGATAGCGCTCAGCTTATATATGGTGTATCCCCCCCCCTCATTTGGCATTGCTTTAGGACATCCCATTAGTAATGACTATGTCGCTCTGTGTCCCGTGATGTACGAGAAAGAAAATAGGATTTTTATAACAGCTTGCCTGTAAAATCCTTTTCTTGGAGTACATCACGGGACACAGAGCTCCCGCCCCTCTTTGGGGACACTTATTGCTTTGCTACAAAACTGAGGTGCTCCCGGATGGGAGGGGCTTATATAGGGGAGGGTACTTCCGGTTTTGGAAGTTGCCAGTGCCAGCACCTGACGGTAACTATATAACCCATTAGTAATGACTATGTCGCTCTGTGTCCCGTGATGTACTCCAAGAAAAGGATTTTACAGGTAAGCTGTTATAAAAATCCTATTTTTCTCCTCCAGTGGAACTGCGATCGGGAGCAGAGCATCTCACCTACATGGAGCATGAGGAGAGGCCGACTACGGCCGCGGCTACAGAGGAGACCACAGGGGGTGAGTCAACCCAGCCAGCAGGGGTCATGATGGGGGATGGTACCCCGACTCTTTCCCCTTGCCTGTCACAGGGTTCTTTTTGGTTGTTAATGTATTCCTGTGTACTCTTACATTGCAGGAGAGGACGTCACTGCCCAGGGGGTTGCCAGTCGTTCCTCTAGAACCCCTGCCCGCTCCAAAAGATGCGGTTACTGTAACGAGAAATTACCCTCAACCCATTCCAAGCCCTTCTGCTTCAAATGTATCCAGAAGCTGGCTGGGAAGGAAACATCTCAGGTGATGAGAGACTTTCTCTCTGTCCAAACCCAGATGCTTGCCACCCTTAAGGATTTTCAAGCCTCCCTTAAAGCTAAGGAACCAGAGCCCCAGACAAGCAGGGAGGGCCCTTCCTCACAGGAGTTTTTCTCCTCAACCAGGAGAGGACACCCAGAATCCCTGAGATCCCTCCTGTCTCAGAGGAGGATTTGGAGATCCCTGATCAGGGACTATCCGATGAGGGCCTGATAGATAGTCAGGCTGAGGAGGAGGAAGAAGGCTCTAGGTCAGGAAGACACATCTTCTCAGCTGACGACATGGAAGGCCTCCTTGGTGCAATCTACACCTCTGAAGAAATTCAGGAGCCGACGGAACAGGTATCCGCACAGGATAGATTGTACCGAGGCTTGGTAAGGGCCCAACCCAGAACCATCCCGGTTCACCAGGCTCTCCATGATGTGATTCTTAGAGAGTGGAAGGAACCTGAGAGGAAGCTTCTGAAATATAAAACTTGGAAGCGTAGGTGCCCTTTTAAGGGGGAGGATGAGGAGAAACTCTTTAAGATTCCCAGATTGGACGCCTCTTTGGCACAGGTGTCAAAGCAATCCGACCTCTCCTTTGAGGACGCAGGTAATATCAAGGATCCTATGGATCGCCGTACTGAGACGACCTTGCGTAGAGCCTGGGAAGCCAATGCGGCAGCAATGAGCCCCGCGCTGGCTTCAGCTTGTATAGCTAGGAACGCGGATACATGGATAACCAAACTAATAGAACATGTTTCCCGTGTGTCCAAGTCCAGGGAAGTCCTAGACTCTCTACAGGTAATAGGTAGCGCAGTGGCATACCTAGCAGATGCTGCAGTTGAGACCGTGCGAACCACCGCAAAAACGGGTGCCCTCGTAAACTCGGCTCGCAGAGCCGTATGGGTCAAAACATGGGATGGGGATAACGCATCCAAGACCCGCTTATGTGGACTCCCATTTGAGGGCTCACTCCTTTTTGGTACAGGGCTGGACCAAGCCCTATCAAGATCTACCGAAAAGGGCAAAAAGTTCCCCACTAAACCTAAAAGGGACCAAAAAAGATTTTTTCGAGGCCCCCAGGGTAGAAATCGTTTCTCGAGCAAGAAGCCTGCCGGTAATAGGAAGTGGGGCGTTGGAAAGGATAAGCAAAAAGGAGGTATCCTCTTTTCCAACCAAAAGTCAAATGAAAAAGACTTTAAGTGACGTAAGGGTAGGGGGAAGACTTTCCCAATTCCTTTCCAGGTGGGAGAGTATTACCCAGAGCCCTCATATTCTCAACATTATAAAGGAGGGCTACAGGCTGGAGTTTCTTCATCCCCCCCCTCAAAGTTCCTAGTAACGCATCTCCCCAGGGACCCCCTCAAGGCAGCAGGTCTTCTGCAAAACATTTCAGAACTAGCAGAACAGGGAGTTGTAGTCCCGGTACCTGCGGGACAACGCGGACTGGGGGTCTACTCCCACATCTTCGTTGTCCCAAAGCCGTCAGGCAAGTACCGGTTGATAATAAACCTGAGACCCCTGAATACCTCCTTGCGTCACAAGAAATTTCGCATGGAAAGCATATACACCCTCAGAAGACTCCTTCTGAAGGAGGTATACATGGTAACGATCGACTTAAAGGACGCCTACCTTCACGTCCCGATCTTTCCAGGACATCAAGCCTTCCTCAGATTCGCAATCGGGTCTCCTCAGGGGATTCAACACTGGCAGTTTGCTGCCCTCCCCTTTGGACTGGCTTCCAGCCCAAGGGTATTTACAAAAATCGTAGCAGAGGTGGTTGCCTTCCTACACCTAGAGGGTATAACGATAGTCCCTTATCTCGACGACCTTTTACTTTACAACCAGAGTCGAGATCTCCTCCTCGCAGACCTGGCCAAGGTTGTGAGTACCTTGGAATCCCTGGGTTGGATCATCAACCGAGAGAAGTCCTCGATGATCCCGGACCAAAGAAAGATTTACCTGGGTTTCCTGATAGACTCCTTACAAAGGAAGCTTTGTTTACCCCAGGAGAAGGTCCAGGGCCTCATAACAGCGGTCAGGTCTCTGTTGGAGGTAAGGGAGTCCTCTTTCAGAGGCATCATGAGGGTACTGGGTCTAATGACCTCTTGTATACCTGCGGTTCCGTGGGCTCAGCTCCACTCCAGACCCCTCCAACAATTCCTCTTATCCTCCTGGGACGGAACAAGAGGAACATTAGACCACAGAATCTCCATCCCAGAGGTAGTAAAGGACTCTCTGAGCTGGTGGCTTCTTCCTCAGAAGTTGCAGGTGGGTCATCTATGGACTCAGACAGACCCCCTCAGGATAACGACGGACGCAAGCTCCTGGGGTTGGGGGGCCCACTTAGGTGAACTCCGAGCCCAGGGTTCCTGGAATCAGGATCAGAGACACGCCTCCTCAAACTTCCAGGAATTATTGGCGGTCGGGGAGGCCCTAAAAGCGTTCGAGGAAAGGATCCGAGACCGGGAGGTCCAGATCCTCTCCGACAATGCGACCACGGTGGCCTTCATAAATCATCAGGGGGGAACCAGGTCTCCCTCCCTGCTGACCTTGTCTCTAGGGATTCTGGGCTGGGCAGAGCTTCGGATTGCCTCTATTACGGCAGTACACATAAAGGGAAGGTACAACATAGAGGCGGACTATCTAAGCCGTCATCGGATTCTCCAGGGGGAATGGGAGCTGAACCCAGAGGTGTTCAACCTGGTGTGCCAACATTTTGGAAGGCCAGAAATAGACCTCTTTGCCCGCAAGGAGAACAGGAGAGTAAGAAGATTCTTTTCCCTGTCCCGGGAGTGGGGCTCAGGGGGGGTGGATGCACTGGCTCAGGTATGGAGTTTTCACCTGGCTTATGCTTTTCCCCCTCTGAGTCTCATTCCAAGAGTCCTACAAAAACTAGGTCTCTCAGAGACCAGACTCATTCTAATTGCTCCTTGGTGGCCCAAGAGAGCCTGGTTTCCCGCTCTACAGAACTGGTCCGTAGCACCTCCCCTCCATCTACCAGTTCGGGTGGACCTTCTTCGACAGGGACCAGTCTTTCACCCAGATCCCAGCTTCTTCAAGCTGACGGCCTGGTGCTTGAGAGGCAGAACCTGCGGGAGAGGGGATGTTCCGAGAGAGTGATTAACACTCTCCTCTCAAGTAGAAAAGAAGTCACCAGACGTATCTACAGGAAGGTGTGGGGAGTCTTCTCTCACTGGTGTCTAGTGAGAAAGGTATCCCAGCAAGAAACCTCGGTCATCCTGGACTTTCTCCAGGATGGCGCCGACTTAGGTCTCGCTACCAAGACTCTAAGAGTACAGGTAGCAGCCTTATCGTATTTTTTGGACAAAAAGTTATCACTGGACCCTCTAGTTAAAAGATTTCTAATGGCCAGGGATAGATTGTCCCCGGTGCGGATCTCTAGAGTCCCGCCCTGGGACCTTACGTTAGTTTTGGAACAATTAACTAAGGCTCCGTTTGAGCCACTAGAAGATATTTCAGTTAAATTACTGACATTTAAGTTTGCTTTTCTTCTGGCAATTACTACAGCCAGAAGAATAGGCGACATGCAGGCTCTGACGATTAAAGAGCCTTTCTTTAGTTTATTCGAGGACAGAGTTATTCTTAGGCAGGACCCCCTGTACCTCCCTAAGGTAGTGTCAAAGTTTCATAGATCACAAGAAATTATTCTTCCTTCCTTTTGTTCAAATCCACAAAATGAAAGAGAGGCCTCCTTTCATTGTCTGGATGTCAGACGGTGTCTGCTAGCTTATCTGGATAGAGTGGGTGAATTTAGGAAATCCAGCCATTTACTAATTAATTTTTTTGGACAGAAAAAGGGCCAACAGGCATCTAGAGCATCCATATCTAGATGGATCAGACAGACAATCTCCATAGCTTATGACCAGGCTGGTAAGACAGCCCCGAAAGTTAAAGCTCATTCTACTCGCTCTTTGGCAACCTCCTGGGCAGAAAGAGCCGGAGCTTCAGTGGAACAGATCTGTAAAGCGGCGACTTGGTCAAGCCAGAATACATTCCTAAGGCATTACAGAGTGGAGTTGCTGTCACCTCAGGACCTGTCCTTTGGTAGAAAGGTCCTGCAAGCAGTCGTCCCACCCTAAGGTAGGCCTGAAGCTACTTGCTTCTCTCTCATTGTGCCGTCCTGGAAGACGACTTGAGAAAGTGACCAGTTACACTTACCGGTAACGGTGTTTCTGGGAAGTCTTCCAGGACGGCAGGCCTACTTCCCACCGCTTTGGTTGATACATTGGTTTGTATAGAGTTATTTGGGTGTGTGTTTTCTCTCTCGTGCACTGGTGTGGGTCTGTACTTTTTCATAACTGAGGAGCACGGGGAGGGGCGGGTGCTTTAACCTCTTTGAATTGATTGTGTTTCCTGTCAGGTGGAGCCAGTCATCTCTCATTGTGCCGTCCTGGAAGACTTCCCAGAAACACCGTTACCGGTAAGTGTAACTGGTCACTTTTTTTTTGGTACACCTAGAAAAGATAACTGGATCATATAGATATTTCGGACCAACTTATTTTTATGTAATTGCCATCACAGATGTCTTTAAAGCAAACAGCCAGTCAGCCTATTTAGATGGAGAAAAGTAGTCATTCAGCCTTGAGTATCATGTGAATCATGCTTAACATGTCCTGGAAAAGAAAGTTGTTGTGTGTTGTTTTTTTTTTTTTTTTTTTTTAGGATATCAGAAAATTTCTAGCCATGCATATCAAAAGTAAAGGGTGTAAGACTCTCCAGGCAGTGTGATGTTTCTGTAACTACAGTTGCAAATATTTCTACAATTATGAATGCAAGGTGAGCAGGAAGCTGCCCCCCCCCCCAAAAAAAAAATCCCCTGTGTCTGAACTCAAGAAGATGCTGATGACTGCACTGATTACCTCTGTGAGAGATGCTTAAAATTCAGGACTCTGCTGGGGCAGCTGATGATATGCCTGTCCCCTTTGATACGCCAGCTAGGTCCATTTTAAAGGTTTTTTTCTTACCCTGCATACTTTGATATGTTTATTTACAAAGATTGGGATCCAAAGTGTCCTTGTGTGGCCCCCAAGTTCTTTGTGCTACGTTAGACCTTTGAGCAGGTCTGTCTGAAGATGTGGGCTTTGCCTCCTGTGGTGGATCCCTCTATATTTCAAGGTTAAATAAAGCAGCTGTGATACTGGTGGAGTCTCCCTTGTTTAGGATCCTGCAGACCACTGGGCAGACTCGGTTGCCAGCTTTGTTTATTATTGCGCCCATGAACCTCCCTCATTTCAGGCAAGTGGATCTGTGAACTGGTTGCGTCCGGCTACTAGAATTTTTATTTCCTATCCATTTGTATTCAGCCCCTTTATCTCTGATATCTCCTAAGACGCCTTTCACACTGAGGTGTTTTTCAGGCGCTTTTGCATCTGAAAAGGCTCCCCTGCAGTCTAGGTGTAAAAGCCTGAGTGCTTTCACACTGAGTTGATGCGCTGGCAGGAAAAACTGCAAGCTGTATCTTTGGATGGGTGTGTATACCGCTCCTGCCTATTGAAATTAATGAGGGGCACCGCCGACAAAGTGCCGCTGCAGCAGCGCTTTACGGGCGGTTTTAACTTTTTGGGCTGTTAGTGGCGGAAAACCTCGGCAAAAACGACGGTAAATATAGCGGCGCTTTACCGCCGACACCCCAGTGTGAAAGCAGCCTAACTAAAATCTAGTGAAACCAATTTCCTTCAGAAGTCACCTAATTAGTAAATAATCCACCTGTGTGTAATTTTAATCTCCGTATAATTACAGCTGTTCTGTGAAGCTCTCAGAGGTTTGTTAGATCTTTTTGTGAACAAACCGCATCCAATGGTGTCACTAAGAGGGGGCCCTGACCCCCCCCCCAAAAAAAAATTATGGTGTGCCCCCCCCAATTAAAATACATTTTTGTTTCTATACTTGGCACGTGTCCCGCATCTTGCTCGGGTTGCCGCTGAGTGGACACAGGCTCTCCTCAGAGGCAGAGCGTCCTGACAGCTCCTAAGGGGGATTTCTCCCCCTTCCTCTGCTCGCTGAGAATGTCCAATGCATTATACGAGAGCCGCTCGCATTGCCACGGCCGCCGATCTGCTCTCTCCCCCTGCATCCTCATTGACAGGGAGGAGAGCAACTTCAGGAAGGACTCCACCAGCAGGGGGGGTGGGCAAGCCTCACTGACAGGCGATCAGATTCAGATCAGAGAGGAATACAGCTCCTCCTACCTCTGCTCCTCCAGTGTCTTCCCGCCCTGCCCACACGATCTCTGGCGTGCAGATGTATCTGGAGAGAGGGGATGTGTGGGTGGGAAATAGGAAAACCAGCATCTGCAGATTTCTCTGTGTGCCAAAGATGCCTGATCTTCCAGCCTGGACAGTCGACCTGTGGGTGAGTGTGTACGCTGTAATCACTGAACTGTCCCTATCTCCTTCCCTGCCCCCCCCATCTGTCTTCCTCCCCCTCCTGTTCTTTCAAGACATGCACAAACTTTCACTTTCAGTTAGGTTGGTAATAGATGGTACAAATTTCTTTCCTGCAACCAAAGATTGACAGGGGAATATCCCTCCTGCCCAACAATTGTATTCTCCCAACAAACAGTGATTATCACTAGCAGATATAGCAACCGCTAGCAATAATCATAAGAGATTCCGGCAGGCTGCTTGTACCCAACTTGATCGATCAACTTGGTACATTCAGCCTGTCCATTAATGGTTTAAATCTCAGCCAGTTCTCGCTGAACTGGCTGAAATTTAAACTGTCTATGGCTGGTCTTAACTCTTATGCCGCGTACACACGATCGTGATTCACGGCGGTGAAAACACCGTCGTGAATCACGACATGAAAAAAAAATGAAAAACGAGGGAACGGCATTTTCCCCCACACACGACCGTTTTTCCCGTCATTTTTTTCTTTGTCGAGAAAAACGACCGTCTGTGGGCTCCGCGGCAGTGTTTCCCTATGGGAAACACTGCCGCGGACAACATGTCGAAAAAAACGACGAGAAAAATTAGAACATGTTCTAATTTTTCTCGTCGTTTTTAATGCCGTTTTTCTCGTCGAAAAAAACGACATAAAGCCCACAGACGATCGTTTTTCTCGGCGAAAAAAAAAATGTCATTTTTCCCGACGGGAAAAATGATCGTGTGTACGCGGCATTAGGCAGACCATACATTGATCACTTTTTTCATTCAACCATTTGGTTGGATAAAAAAAAATAATGTTCCAATTCCCCACTCTACACATTCCAGGTGGATGGGGGAATCCTCCCACTGTGGACCAGCAGCAGAACTATCAGGGTTGCTGTCCTGTCCTGGCTATTGTAAATAGTTGGGGTGTGGCGCTGCTCTCCCCTCAGGAGTAATCCAGGGGTTTAGAATGAAATAAAAGGGATAAGGATTTGTTAACCACTTCCCGCCCAGTCAATAGCAGATTGACGTCCGGGAAGTGGTTCTGTTATCCACACTGGACGTCATATGACATCCTGCGGGATAACAGCCGCCGCGTGCCCGGGGGGGGCACGCATCGCGGCGATCGGTGGAGCGGTGGGTCAGTCTGACCCACCGCTACACTGATCTCGGTAAAAAGCCTCCGTCGGAGGCTTTTTACCATGTGATCAGCCGTGTCGAATCACGGCTGATCAGGAAGTAAACAGGAAGAGCCGTCGATCGGCTCTTCCTCACTCGCGTCTGACAGACGTGAGTAGAGGAGAGCCGATCGGCGGCTCTCCTGACGGGGGGTTCGCTCTGATTGTTTATCAGCGCAGCCCCCCCCCCTCGGATACCCACACTAGACCACCAGGGAAGCCCCCCAGGACCACCAGGGAAGCCCCAATCATGTGGATGGCCCCTATGGCCATCCACATGTAGTAAAAATAAATAAATAAAAGAAAAACATTAAAAAAAATATGCCAATCAGTGCCCACAAATGGGCACTGACTGGCACTTTCACAATGTGTGGTGGCTGGCATTGCTGGGCACCAGTGCCACCAATGCCACCTACTAGTGTCCATCTGTGCCCACCTATCAGTGCCCGTCCGTGCCCATCAGTGCCGCCCATGAGTGCCAATCAGTGCCGCTTATGAGTGCCCATCAGTGCCGCATACCAGTGCCACATATCAGTGCTGCCTATCAGTGCCCATCAGTGCCACCTCATTGGTGCCACCTCATCGGTGCCCATCAGTGTCGCCTTATCAGTGCCCTTCAGTGCCGCCTTATCAGTGCCCGTCATTGAAGTAGAAAAGGTACTTATTTACCAAAAAAATTAACAGAAACAAAGAAAACTTAGTTTTTTTAAAAAATTTTGCTCTTTTTTTATTTGTTGTGCAAAAAATAAAAATCGCAGAGGCGATCAAATACCACCGAAAGAAAGCTCTATTTGTGGGAACAAAATGATAAAAAATTTGTTTGGGTACAGTGTAGCATGACCGCGCAATTGTCATTCAAATTGCGACAGCGCTGAAAGCTCAAAATTGGCTTGGGCAGGAAGCTGTATAAGTGCATGGTATTGAAGTGGTTAAACACCTCCCCTGGGTGGGTGGGTCCGGCTTACTTCAGGTGGCTAAACAAAAAGTGTATAAAACTTAAAGCCCTCTTACTAATGACCAAGGATGGCCTATATTATGAGTTAAGCCTCGTACACACGGCCGAGATTCTCGTCGAAAAAAACATGTCGTTTTTTTCGACGAGATTCTTGGACAAGAAACTTGTCCCGGCCGAGTGTACACACGCTCGATTCAAAGAACCCGCGGTTCTTTAAATGGAGCGAACGCGGGGACGTCATCGAATACGATGAGCATGCGCTCGTCACATTCGATGCCGTCACCGCCATCTTGGTTCACCCTACCTATGCCTAGGAAGCTACCGCGCATGCGTCAAAGTCATTTTGAGCATGCGCGGGCTTCCCGGCGAAAAGGTAAGTGTACACACACACAATTTTCTCGTCGAGAAACAGGCTGACGAGAATCTCGACGAGAAAATAGAGAGCAGGTTCTCTATTTTCTCGTCGAGATTCTTGTCGCTTTTCTTGACGAGAAACCATACACACGAACGAATTTCTCGGCAAGAAATCTCTGCCAGCAAGTTTCTTGCTGGTTTTTGCAGAGAAACTCGTTCGTGTGTACGAGGCTTGAGAGTTAGTGCTTTAGAGTGCTAATGAAATAGCAACACCCTAATTAGTGTATGTGATCCACAGGTGGTTCAGTAAGGTACCAAGTCACATAAGCCCAGGTTCACACTGGGGCTGCGGGAGTAAAGCTGTCAGGGAAACGGCCGTGGGAGAACTGGCAATAGTGCCAGTACTGGCCGCTTCCAGCACATCCCTGTGCGCATTGCCGCAAGTGGCGTGAATAGGCGCACGCACATGCGCAATGGAACCAATGTGCGCACGCACATGCACAATAGAGCCAACGTGCGCACGCACATGCGCGGGCGCGTCAATCGGCGCACACAACAGAAGCAGCCACTTGCTGGCCTATATAAGACTGCCACTGAGCCCATCTCATTGCTTGATGGTCGTCAGCCTTCCTGTGTTCCTGAGACTCTGTCAAACTGCTGTTTGGATTCCCTGTTGTGACCCGGCTTATTCCTGACCTGTCTGATCTGCTCTTCTGGTTTGACCACCCCCCCTGGCTTGCCTTACTGACCTGTTGCCTTCTCCTTCACCTGATCCCGGCTTGTTCCACGGACTTTTCCACAGTCTTCTGTTCCTGCCTGCTTCCTATTACCAGACCATTGGCTTGTCTCTGTTCCTGCAACCTGCTTCTTCCTCCTGCTGGATATACTGGGTTTGACCCCCAGCCTGGCTGCCACTACTACTCCTTGAGCAGTGTCCTGCATCCACCGGTGTTCTTCAGGATCCCACCAGCTCTGCTCTCCCGGACCCATCTGGCAACCTGTGCTTCTCTGGGCACTACACCCTCTGTACCCAACCTCAGAGGTGTACTGCACTCAGCCGCAAGGGGAGCCCTCTCGGCATCTCGGCCTCCAACCAGGTACGTGACAGAAGCCGTGCGAGTTCAGCTTAACTCACACGATTTCACTCCTGCCTGTCAGTCCCGATTTCAGCTCGATTACAGAGACATCTGACACAGATGTCAATGTAAATCGCGGCTGAAATCGCAAAAAGTAGTACAGAAACTACTTTTTGAAATCGGTGCAGCGCCGCAGATGCGGCATCGCACCGATTAGGACGGTGCCATTGCCCGCTATTTGCAGCAAATTTCGCCGATTTGACATGTCAAATCGCACCAGTGTGAACCAGGGCTAAGATCCATAAATAAAATAATGAAATGTACAATAGTGCTACCAATTGCTCCAATAGTATGCCACTATAATAATATGTTGCATGTGATACCTATGTAAATAAAAATACTATAAAAACATATATCAGTATATATGTGTGCCAGTACATAAAGTCCAATTGCTAAGTGCAAAAACCATATAAGTGGATGTTTAAATAGTGAACTCAGTTTCCAAAATAATCAGTGCCGACAAAAAGCATATAGCCTTATACGATAAAAGTACAAGGGACACAGCACCGCGGTAACCGTATGATGTGATCGCAGCTTGCGCCTCAACTGCGTTCCAGCTTCAGGTACCCGGATGGGAAACAGTGTGATGTGCGTGATTCTGCCTTACGCACGTTTCGTAATGAACGTCTCAGAAGACATTTACATAGGTATCACATGCAACATATTATTATAGTGGCATACTATTGGAGCAATTGGTAGCACTATTGTTCATTTCATTATTTTATTTATGGATCTTATGTGACTTGGTACCTTACTGAACCACCTGTGGATCACATACACTAATTAGGGTGTTGCTATTTCATTAGCACTCTAAAGCACTAATTCTCACTCATAATATAGGCCATCCTTGGTCATTAGTAAGAGGGCTTTAAGTTTTATACACTTTTTTTGTTTAGCCACCTGAAGTAAGCCGGACCCACCCACCCAGGGGAGGTGTTTAACAAGCCCTTATCCCTTTTATTTCATTCTAAACCCCTGGATTACTCCTGAGGGGAGAGCAGCACCACATCCCATAACTATTTACATACACTTTAGGATCCCTCAGTCTATAGGATCTCACCAGGGGGACTGCAGCTCTACATAACACACTCTCTCCTAAGCGCAGGAATATTCATATTTCTTTACTGTCCTGGCTATTGACAGCGCTGGTCTCTGTCTCCATGGCAGCAGCACATTAGGGCCCAGTGCTGATTACTTCATGGGGCTGATGGGTTCATGCACAGGAAGGCTAGCACAATTGGTTGTTAGAGATGTGCTCAGGCGTGTTTGAAACCCCCACATGCCCGATCCTGCCAGGAAGCCTACACTGCACACCTCTAATCACAGGCAGGGAGACATTTCCCGGTCCGCAGCTGCACAGATCAGGAAATGTCGGATTGCCTGTGATTAGACGTGTGCAGTGTGGGCTTCCTGGCAGGATCGGGCATGTGGGGTTTCGAACATACCCAAGCCCATCTCTAATGGTTGTAGACAGTTGAGCTCCCTGCAGGGTTGCTCAGCAGCAGTGGAGCCTTCTCTGACATGCTGGTTGGAATGCAAACCAGGTGATGCTCCTAGTCAAATCCTAGTGTTAAATATGTTTTAATTGATCAAAGCCCACACCTTACAGGCATGGAGCCCCCATGGGGGGGGGGGAGAGAGAGAGAGAGAGAGAGAGAGAGAGAGAGAGAGATTGATTACTGTTGATTCTAATAAATACTGTTTATTAGATCTGACTGGGAGCATCACCTGGATCACATCCCGATCAGCAACAGAGAAAGTTATACAGCATTACTGCTGCTAGGTGACCAGCTGGGGGCTCAGCGCTCTGCAACCATTATTGCCAGCCTTCCTCTACATGCACCCATAATGCCACCAGCACTAGGTCCTAATAGACTGCCACTGCTGCCAAGGAGACAGACACCTGACCAGCGCTGTCAATATCAGGGGCAGGACAGCAAGAGGAGGCTGAGGAACTACACAGTGGCAGAACACTAGGGCCTGGTGACAAGTGCAACCTTTGCAACCCTGGTAGTTCTCCCACTGCTTTGGACCCTTATATCTTTCTGGTGACATACCTCTTTATTTCTGCCACCCCTACTTTTGTCCCTGTCCCCCCTAAATATGAAAGCTGGAGACGCCACTGACTGCATCATGAAGGCCAGGGATAAAGTTGTGGAGAAATATCCGAAGCTTTGAACATTTCATAGAGCACTGTTCAATCCATCTGAAAATGGAAAGTATGGCACAACTGCAGACCTACCAAGAGATGGCTGTCCACCTAAACTGACAGGTGGGGCAAAGAGAGTAATAGAGTAGCAGCCAAGAGGCCCATGGTAATTTAGGATGAGCTGCAGAGATCCACAGCTCAGGTGGGAGTAAAATCCCAATGAAAAAATGTATGGAGGTGTAGATGTGGCGCTGTTCTGATGTGTGAGCCAAAAATTGGTTGGTAAATCAACCTGATGTGTGATGATAAATGTAAGGACAAGGGAAAATAAAATGAAAAATAAAAGGTAGGTTTGATTCTACCAAGTGTTAACTCCGGTGATAGTGATGAAAAGGGTGTTAATACTCCAAAAAATAAAAAGCAATTAATTGATTATGTCTCGGCCGGGTGTTTGTTGAAACTTAGTGACGAATTGCTATGGTAAGGGTTAGATGATCTGTCTGTGCCCTTCAAAAAGAAAAAATCCAAATAGGGTGAGCAAAATTAGGTGAGAGGTGTTAGTGAAAAACTATTTTGAGAAAGGCTCGGCCGGGTGTTTACTAATGGTAAAATTTACTAAAAGTGCTTAAGGACCCACTTGAATGATGTTTACAGTGGATGTAGTGCCTTGTGATGTTGAAGGGGTTTTAGTGTGAGTAAACCCAAAAGTTGCTCAGTCGGGTGTTTGCTGCACCTTGCTGAGGTCAGTATAATATACTTAATTGTAAATTATCAAGCAATCTGTGATAAACTTGTGCTAGGCAAAAACACACATACAAAATACACATAAAAAATACATAAAAAAGATTAAATAAAATAAAATAAGAAAAATCCAGTAATGGAATAAAAAACAAAATCCAATATTGCAATAAGTCCATAAGTTAGTGACAGTGAAATTTGGTGACTTTGCTTGTTCTAGCCGGTATTCTTGTGAATGTGGTAATCCGTGAACGTTTTCAAGGCACTGTATTTAAGATGAGAATGGACCAGAGAGTCCTGTAAAGTGGAAGAATTATGGTCTTGTCCCTTGAGTAAATACTCTTTTTAATGCATGCTAATATTATGCTTGATTTGCTTTCTGCAGCTTGCCATTGCTGAGCCTGTGATCTACTAGGACCCCTGATTCTTTTTCCAATCCAGAATGCTCCAGTGATTGTTTTCTTAGCAAATAACCTGCATTCTTAGTTTTGGCGCCCAAGTTCATTACTTTGCATTTCTCAACAATAAGCCTCATTTGCCATTTAGTTGCCCACCCCATTATTTTATTGAGGTCTTCTTATAAGGTTTCTATATCCTGCTGTGAAGTTCTTGCCCTGCTTAGCTTTTTGTATCATCAGCGAACACTGAGATTATTATATTATCTTCTGTGTCATTTATGAATAAATTAAACAGAATTCGTTCCAGGAGAGAGTCTCGGTGGTACCACATATACCACGCGGGACCATTCTAAATAAACACCATTGATCACCACCCTTTCGACGCACCCCTGTAACCAGTTTTCTATCCAGGTACATACCCTACAGTCTAAACCAGGGATCTACAAAATGTGGCCCGCGGGCCTGATATGGCTCTTTGCTTGCCTTTATCTGGCCCTTGGGGCACTAATTGTCCCACTGACACCAACAATGTGCTACCATTCCTCCCACTGAGGCCTAAGAAGGCAAACCAATTCTCCAATTCCCCCCCCCCATTAAAGGTGCCAAATTTGGCGCTGGAGGGGGAAGGAAGTAGATCAGCGGAAGTTCCACTTTTGGGGGGAACACGGCTTTAATTTTGAAAGTTTGTCGACCCCCAGTCTAAGCCAACAGACCCCTATTTTTGAATTAAAGGATAAGTTCACCTTTTGTAACTTTACATGTTACACCCATATTCATATTTTCTCTCATCGTCCATGGACCGACACAGCTCTCATACTGATTACGTGTGGGTATATGTCCCTGCTTGCAGGAGAAGACCTAGGCAGAATGTTAGATGTTAAAACATTCTAGAACAAGCCAGAGCCGAACAGCCCCGCCCAGGGGGTGGTCCCTCTGGACATTACCCTCCCACCTGCAGCTAGCAGCCTCAGTTTTTTTCTGCCTAGCAGAAGGAGAAGACGTGGCTCTCTCAGGAGCCAATCTCCTGGAAGATTTTTGCTTTTAAATTTTATTCCTTTGGAAATTTTATTATTTTATTTTTGAGACCTTCAATCCAACTGTCGGCTGGGCAACAGGTTGGGTACACTAGTATCCTCGTAGTCTTCCCTGTCCGACCATCAAGCGTGCTGATCCTCGCCTTGTGTGCGTGAGACTCAGTTCACGACATACCCCATGGCTCCAGGGGTGGCCGGGTTGCTTTCATGCTCCCGCGGTCCTCTCAAGATTGAACAGTACCTACTGTATCTTTCGCGGTGGACCGGGCCGACAGCTACGCAGTACGACTCTGTGATAGGTCTGTCTGAAACAAGCCAGTGGGTCCCTCTAGGGTAAGTAGTCTCTCCTGCTGCAAGGTGAGTACATACTGGCTGTGTTTCTGTGTGTGGGGGGTTCTCCCTGTCATGCTGCTCTCTGCACCCTGCTCTGGTGCTGTGCTGTGCGGGGATACTTGGGGGGGGTCGCTCTGCCCTGGGGGGGAGGGGCGCTCCATGGCTGTTAGTGAACTTGGGAAGTGTTCTGGGGGAGTGTGTGAGGTTTATTGCGTGCGCAATTGGCGCAGTGTTTTAAATTTAAAAAGTGCGCCATCGACGGCCATTTTGCCGCGGCTCAAAGCACAATTATACAGGCGCCCGGCGGCCATTTTCTTGTAGCCGCGGCACTTTCAGTTTCGTTTTCGGCCTCTAGTGGCGCTGCTGAACGGTGCGAAATACCTCATCTCCTCACAGATTCTTCATTCTCCTCAGGCTTCACTCGCGCTACAGCGCGGCTCGTACAGCGGAACCGAGCGGTCCCTAAGGGTGGTGAGTCCTCTGGGTATCCCCTCCTCAGCCTCAGCACAGCCAGTGGGTGGACTGTATTATTCACTGTAATAGTGAATAAGGTCTCAGAGGGTGGCAATATGGAGTCTGGTTCACCTGCTTCTCTACACTTGTCAGAGGCAACTGCCCTATGGACCAGTTGTCGGCAGTCCTGGAATCATTCCTTGTCAAGCTGGAAGCGGTGTGCGAATGCACGGGGGCTGTAAAGCGCCCCCTCCCCACACAATCTTCACATAGGGAGAGCTCTGACTCAGATAGGGGCCTAGCTACTGCTGCTGAGGACCCTAGTTCTGAGGATTTTGATGTGTTTGGACAGGAAATTCCTTGTGAGGAAGACCCCTGTCTTGAACCACCAACTGACAGGGTGCTTGTGAGTGAACTCATTGATGCTGTGAGGGACACTCTCAAGCTGAATGTTGAGGCTGAGGAACCTCAGGTGGAAGCTATGTCCTTTTGGTTCCTTTAAAGCCGTGTCTTCAAAAAAGGTTTTCCCATATGTGCCTTTTTTTAATACATTCATTGACCAAGTCTGGGATAAGCCGCAGAAGACTTTGACGGTCCCGCGGCGCATAGCCTTAAGGTACCCCTTTTGAAGAGGACCTGGTTAAGAAGTGGGCTCACCCCCCAGTGGTCGACCCCCGGTCCCCCGTTTGAATAAGGCTACCACGCTCCCAATGGAAGGGACTCCTGCGTTTAAGGATCCCGCTGACAGGAGGTCAGAAGTGGCGTGTAGAACTATGTTCACCTTATTGGGGGCCGCCTTACGCCCTATAGTGGCGGCGACACTTGTGTCTCAGACACTCACAGGCTGGGCAAAAATTTTGCACCAGACAGTGCAGGAGCATAATCTTCCTCCTGAAACCATTGCCCTGGCTCACCAACTTGCGCAGGGTTTAGTCTTCGTGTGCAATGCCACTGTGGATGCGACCCCTTTAATAACGGGGGCCTCCATTTCTGCTGTGGTGATGCGTCGCCTTATCTGGCTGAAATGCTGGTCGGCCGATCTAGCTTCCAAAAAGCTCCTGGCTGACTTGCCCTTTAAGGGCGGTAGACTGTTTGGGGCCGCTCTGGATGACATTATTAAACACGTCACAGGAGGTCTATTAAGGATAAGGAGCCCCACCGCAGGTCGGGCCCTTCCTTTCCGGCGAAGAAAACGTTTTTTCGTCAGTCCCTGGGTGCGTAAGCCTACCAAGCAAGCTCCCAAGTCCACCACCGCATGAAGTCTTGCCCCTGCCCGACTCTGGGGTGGGGGGACGTCTTCGCAGGTTCTCGGTGCGGTGGACCTCCCGAATCTCCGACCGGTGGGTGTGCGAGGTGGTCACCTCGGGATACAGGATAGAGTTCCGCTCGTGGCCCCTCAAACCTCCCTCTCCTTCCGGCCCGCCGGGCGGCCCTCTTGGGGGCCGTACAGGATTTGCTCGGGTGTGGAGTAATTGTGCCGGTTCCATCACGAGAGGTTTCAGGGGTTTTACTCAAACCTGTTTGTTGTCCCGAAAAAGGACGGGTTCGGCCAATCCTGGACCTCAAGGCCCTGAATGCCTATGTGAAGGTATTAAAATTCCGGATGGAATCCATTCGCACGGTGATCGCGACACTCCACCAAGGGGATTTTTTGGCGTCCTTTGATATCAAGGACGCTTACTTGCATATCCCAATCTGCGCAAGCCACCAGAGGTTTCTGCGCTTTGCCAAAGGCGAAGTCCACTATCAGTTCGTGACTCTTTCCTTCGGCCTAGCATCGGCACCACGGGTTTTCACCAAAGTGCTTGCCCCGGTTCTGGCTTTGCTGAGACAGCGAGGAATTGTTATCGTGGGCTATCTAGACGATCTCCTTCTCAGAGCAGAAAATGGCTCAGAATTGGAGGAAAATGTCACAATAGCCAGTCAGACCCTCCGGGATTTCGGATGGGTTCTGAACACGCAGAAGTCGGCTCTAGTCTCGACTCAGCACTTGGAGTATCTGGGTCTGATCCTGAACACTTCGGCAGCAAAGGTGTTTCTACCCTCAGAGAAGTTACTGACACTTCTGACGTCCCGAAAATGGTCGTCAATTCGCTTCTGCATGAGAGTCCTGGGACTAATGGTGGCCTCCTTCGAGGCGGTTCCGTATGCTCAATCACACACTCGGGCATTACAGAAGGGAATTTTGTCTGTTTGGGACAAGTCCCCATTGTCTTTGGATCTTCAGATCCAGGTGAGTCACTCTGTCAAGGCGACCCTGACGTGGTGGCTGAGATCCCCGGCTCTTCGGGCCGGGAAGTCGTTCCTCCCCATCCACTGGACGGTGATCACAACGGACGCCAGCCTGAAGGGCTGGGGAAGAGTGTGGGGAGTCCTGTCAGCTCAAGGGCTCTGGACTTCAGCCGAATTTCGTCTCCCAATCAACGTCCTGGCATTGCGGGCGATCAGACTGTGTCTCTCTGCATGGTCGAAGAGGCTACAGGGCCGCTCGGTCAGAATCCAATCGGACAACGCCACAGCCGTGGCGTATGTCAACCATCAGGGGGGCACTCGGAGCTCGGCTGCGGCATCCAAGGTCGCTCACATCCTAAGGTGGGCGGAAAGAAGCGTGCTGGCGCTGTCGGCCGTCTACATTCCGGGCGTAGAAAACTGGCAGGCGGACTATCTGAGCCGCCAGTCCCTGGACCAGGGGGAGTGGTCCTTGCATCCGGAGGTGTTTCAACTCCTTTGTCGGCGGTGGGGCACTCCGGATGTGGACCTGATGGCGTCTCGACTCAATCGCAAGGTGTCGAGGTTTGTGGCCCGGTCCAGGGACCCCTGGGCGGATGCCTCGGACGCGTTATTGGCCCAGTGGGGTCAGTATCGCTTGATGTATGTCTACCCTCCGCTGCAGTTGCTTCCTCGTCTGATACACTTTTTTGCTCCCATCCTTTTCTTATACTGCTTTGGGACGTCCCACACGTAATCAGTATGAGAGCTGTGTCGGTCCATGGACGATAAGAGAAAATAGGATTTTTGTTCTCACCGTAAAATCCGTTTCTCTGACGTCCATGGACCGACACAGCACCCACCCTTCCTTTTAAGGTTTGTACTGCTTTGTTACGAACTGAGGCTGCTAGCTGCAGGTGGGAGGGTAATGTCCGGAGGGACCGCTCCCCTGGGCGGGGCTTTTCGACTCTGGCTTGTTCTAGAATGTTTTAACATCTAAAATTCTGCCTAGGTATTTTTTTTTGTAAAAGAGAACTTATATTTTAAGCGTTCATGGGGAACTGTATTGAATGCTTTTGCAAAATCCAGATGCACCACATCCACAGGCCTTCCTTTATCTAGATGGTAGCTCGCTTCCTTGTAAAATGTTAGCAGATTGATCTGATAAGAATGATTTTTCATACATCCATGCTGATTTCTACTAATGATTAGAGGTCGACCGATATGGGTTTTTCTCTGGCCGATGCCGATGCCGATATTTTGAAATTGGGGCGGCCGATGGCCGATATATGATGCCGATTTTTGTGGCCGATATTTTAGGCCGATTAAAAAAAAAAAAAAACCCTCACCCACTCTATTCCTTCCTGCTTACTCCTGTCACTCTAGCACACACTTGATGTCCTCAGTACAGATGGCACTGGTTTGGAACTGGCAGGTGGCACTGGTTTGGAACTGACAGATGGCACTGGCAGGTGGCACTATTGGCACTGGCAGGTGGCACTATTGGAACTGACAGATGGCACTGGTTTGGAACTGACAGATGGCACTGGCATGTGGCACTGGCTGGCGGTACTGGTTTGGAACTGACAGATGGCTCTATTGGCACTGGCAGGTGGCACTGGTTTGGAACTGACAGATGGCACTGGTTTGGAACTGACAGATGGCACTGGCAGGTGGTACTGGTTCGGAACTGACAGATGGCACCGATTGGCAGCAGGGGGCACTGGTTTGGAACGGACAGATGGCACTAGTTTGGGACAGATGGCACTGATTGGCAGTGGCACTTGCAATTGGAACTGGGTGGCACTGGCGTGTGACACTGGTTGGCACTGGCTGGTGGCACTGACAGATGGCACTGATTGGCGGTGGCACTGACAGATGGCACTGATTGGCGGTGGCACTGACAGATGGCACAGATTGGCACTGGCTTGTGGCACTGATTGGTACTGGCTGGGGGCACTGACAGATGGCACTGGCTGTGGCACTGATAGATGGCACCGATTGGCGGTGGCACTGATTTGGGTGGCACTGACAGATGGCCCTGATTGACACTGGCTGGTGGCACTGACAGATGGCACCGATTGGCGGTGACACTGATTGACACTGGCTGGTGGCACTGATTGACACTGGCTGGTGGCACTGATTGACACTGGCTGGTGGCACTGATTGACACTGGCTGGTGGCACTGACAGATGGCACTGGCTGGGGGCACTGACAGATGGCACTGGCTGGGGGCACTGACAGATGGCACTGACAGATGGCACTGGCTGGGGGCACTGACAGATGGCACTGGCTGGGGCACTGGCTTGGGCACTGACAGATGGCACTGGCTGGTGGCACTGACAGATGGCACTGGCTGGGGGTACTGATTTGGGTGGCACTGATTGGCACTGGCTGGTGGCACTAACAGATGGCACCGATTGGCGGTGGCACTGATTGGCACTGGCTTGTGGCACTGACAGATGGCACTGGCTGATGGCGATGGCACTGGCTGGGGGCACTGACAGATGGCACTGGCTGGGGGCACTGACAGATGGCACTGGCTGGGGGCACTGGCTGGGGGCACTGACAGATGGCACTGGCTGGGGGCACTGACAGATGGCACTGGCTGGGGGCACTGACAGATGGCACTGGCTGGGGGCACTGACAGATGGCACTGGCTTGGGCACTGACAGATGGCACTGGCTTGGGCACTGACAGATGGCACTGGCTTGGGCACTGACAGATGGCACTGGCTTGGGGCACTGGCAGGTTTCACACGAAGCCGAGTGTAATGTGTGAAACTGACAGAGAGGAGAGAGAGACAGCTGTTAGAATTGAGCTCGATGTGGGGGTGGGCGGGCCAGCAGCTAAATTACACCAGCCAATGATTGGGCTGCTTTAGACGTAGTGGCCCGCCCAGATACCATCCCATTGGCTGGTGTAATATATCTGCTGGGTCCCGCCCACCCCCGACATCAAGCTGACACATCCTCTCTCTCTCCTCTTACTTTCAGTTTCACACACACACACACACAGCACGGCGCTTGATGCTGCTGAGTGTGGAGAAGTGTGGAGGAGGGAGGAGGAGGGGGGAGGAAGTGCAGCCAGTGAAAAATATCGGCCAGTTTTGATATTAATCGGCCAAAGCCGATTTATCAAAAATGCCTAAATATCGGCCGATATATCGGCCAGCCGATATATCGGTCGACCTCTACTAATGATACAGTTTTTTTATGTTCAAATTCTTGGATAATAGTCCCTTATCTCCTCCAATGGTTTACAAACTATTGATGATAGACTGGCTGGCCTGTAGTTTCCAGGTATATATCTTTGCCCATCTTCGAATATTGGAACCACGTTAGCCTTACCCCAATCAGCTGGTACAATTCCAGTTTTTAAGCTGTCCATAAAAATTAGGTAATAACCTGGCTAGGTTCTTTTGATGAAAACAAAAATGGTGAGGACAGCCACACTCCAATCCAACGTATGTTTATTGAAGAAAGACAGGCACTACAAAAACCAGCATAAACCAGGACACCTGACGCGTTTCACACTTGTTCAGTGTTTACTCATAGCTTTCTCATAGGTTCTTTTGATGACTGTTGTGTGTAAGCCAATCTGGTCCTGGTGATTTATTTGCATTCAGTGTTTCAAGTTTTTTTTTGGACACTGGCTTCTGTTAGCCACAAGGTTGCATTCTTTTATACGTTACTGATGATCCAGTCTTGAATACTATAACCCTCCTTTTCCTTTGTAAAAACAAAGAAGAATACATTTAGCTTTAGCACAATTGCCATGTTTGCAACCGCCTCCCCGAGCATATTTTATGGGGCCCATATGCTCTGACCTTGCTTTCTTACTATTAATATATGTAAAAAAGTGTTAAGCTCCGTACACACGATCGGTTTAACTGATGAAAACCGTCCGATGGATGGTTTTCATCAGACAAACCGATCGTGTATGGTACCCATCGGTCTTTTTTCCATCGGATGGAAAAAATAGAACTTGTTTTAAAATTTTCCGATGGATCAAGAACCGATGGTAATTTGCGATCGTCTATGGGCAAGTCCATTGGTTAAAAAACCCACGCATGCTCAGAATCAAGTCGACGCATGCTCAGAAGCATTAAACTTCATTTTTCTCGGCTCATCGGAGTGTTTTACGTCACCACGTTTGGAACGGTCGGTTTTTTGACTGATGGTGTGTGGCCAAGACTGATGAAAAACAGTTTCATCGGATTTCCGATGGTCAAATCCATGGGACGAAAATCCATAGGTTATCCGATCGTGTGTACAGGGCTTGACTCTTTTGTTCATGGACCGACACAGCTTCCTATTGACATAGTGGGTATTATCCGTTATTTAGGAGTGACTAGGCAGAAAAACTTGTAAAAAGTGTTGCATCACACCCTCTACAGCACTGCCCAGGGGGAGGGCCCTCTGGGTATAATCCCTCTCTCTGCACCTCGCAGATCAGTTTTTTTCTGTCTAGCAAGGTGTAGGACATTGGCTCCCTTTGGGCCCATTGGTCCGGGGAAAAATTATAATTTTTTTTTTTTGGTTCCTGCGATCTTCGATAAACTGCCGACTGGGTGACAGGTTGGGTCCTCGATCCTTGTAGTCTCTCCAGTTTCAGCCCTTCGAGCGTGTGCCGACCCTAGCTACACGCTGGGTTTTCCATGACATGCCCGTCGCTCTACGGGTGGCCGATGAGCCTACGCTCCAGGGCCTGCATCGGACCGCTCAGCTGTGGCTGACCTTATGGCCGAGTTGCAGTAGCCTGTCCGGTGAGCTTACGCTCCAAGGCTTGCATCGGCCGCTCAGCTTCGGCTGACCTTACGGCCGAGTCGCAGTAGCCTGTCCGTTGACCTAGCGCTCCAGGGCATGCATACGATCGTTCCCTAGGGTTCAATCACAGCATGCCTGGCCGACAGTCACCTCCGTGCGCGGATGATCTGTCCGGAATGTCTTCCAGCATGATCCACCCAGGAAAGGTAAGTAGCTCCCCTGCTTCGGCAGGGTGACTTGGCTGGACGTTCCTGGAGAGATCAAGTAAGTGGTTGTGGCCCCTTTCTTTCCTCTCTCCCTGCCTTCCCTCCTCCCTGGGCTCTGAGCTAAGGTGGCTGGGTGCTGGGGGTCCCCTGGGGGGCTCCATCTGGAGCGGGGCTGCGCTGTGTTGTCATTTTAAAAGATGTAATTTTTGCTTACCTGTAAGTGTGCCTCTGTCCCTCCATGCTGTCCGCGGCCATTTTGCGGTGGTCCATGCCTGTTTTGGCCTCTAGTGACTGTCCGGCGGCCATTTTCTTGTGGTTCGCGCCAATATGTATATATCGCCGCTCGGCGGCCATTTTCTTGTGGTTCGCACCCGCTTTGGCCTCTAGCAAATACTCGGCGGCCATGTTTCTTAGGATTCACGCCTGTATGTATATACCGCCGCTCGGCGGCCATCTTTTTGTGGTCTGCAGCCGCTTTTGCCTCTACTGACGGCTCGACGGCCATTTTCTTGGAGCTCACATTGTTCAATATAGCCACTTGGCGGTAGTCTCCGGCCTCTAGGGTGCATTTCACTTGCGCAACTTCACACAGGAAACGCTGATGAGAATCAGACTGACACAGGCAGCGGTGGGATAGCATCATAGGCGGCGCACACGGCAGCATATCGGTACCGTTCCAAGGGTGGTGAGTCCTCTGGGAGACCCTGCATCTCTGAAGCAGCTAGGAGGGTGGCCTATTGATACCTTGCCTGGAGCCCTGTGGGTGTCAGCGCGTGGGTCAGCATGGCGTCTGAAGCAGACGTTTTTTCCCCTGAAATGCCTGACTGATAGCGTCCACAGATACATCAGGGGCACCAGCTATGTCTGTTGCCAGGGTGAAAGCGGCACACGGGAACACGGGGGGGTAGTAAATGCCCCCGTCCCCTGCAATCTTCTGGGGATAATTCTGATGCAGAACCAGGCCCAGCTATGGCTGATGGCCTGGATTCTGATGCATCAGAGACTGCAGACCGTGACCGATCGGACAGTGAGAATGCTCCAAGTCCAGGTCAGCATGCGAAAAGGCTTTGGTATCTGACCTGTTTACTGCAGTGCGGAATACGGAAGGCTGCAGAAGCAGCAGAAACACCGGTCCTCTTTGGGTTCCGTAAGCCGGCCCGCACTGCTAAGGTGTTTCCTTGTTTGTCTTATTTTGATAAGCTTGTACAAGGAGTGGGAAAACCCACTGAAGGTTTTTTGCAGCCCCAAATAATTTTTTATTTTTTTTGGGCAGTCCGGTACCCCTTGAGGAGAGTTCCTGAAAGGATGGACCTCTCCCCCGATAGTGGACTCCCCTGTGACCAGACTTAACAAGTTACCACGATTCCAGTGAAAGGGGCTCCTGTCTTCAGGGACACTCGCTACCTATACACAGTGGGGGGCTCAGCGGTATGTCTAACATTGGCTGGGTTTTTTTTTTTCTGATGCCTCAGACACTTACTGAGTAGGCGAGATGCTACTCCAGGGGCTAAAAGCATGGGAGGCTCCTCCGTACGAGGTAGCTCTGGTCGACCAGTTGGTACAGGGCCCTGAGTCTGTCTGCAAGTCAGACACGGATACTATCCCCTTGCTGCCTTGAGCCTCAGTTTATGCAGTGACGCTACGCCACCTGACTAAAGTGCTGGTCTGCGGACCAATCTTCCAAGAAGGCCCTGTTGGATCTGCCCTTTTAGGGCGACAGACTTTTTTGGGGCCTCTCTGAATGACATCATTTAAGAGACTACAGGAGGTAAGAGCACATTGCTTCTGCAAGCCAAAAAAGGGTAAGGAGCCACGCGATAGGCTAGGGCCCTCCTTCACCACGCACAAGCGGTCCCTTCGTCCACCTAGTGTGGCAAGTAAACGACCCCAGGCTGATAAAGCACCTGCTGAGGGACAGATGCGTCCCTGGGTTTGCAAGCACAACCTTGCTTGCCTATCGAACAGATTTTTTTCCCCCTCTTAACCGCCAGCTTCAGCCGACTTGTTGGGAAGCCCTACATGGGGCGGTCCAGGACCTGCTGATATGCAGGGTAGGCCTTCCTGTCTTAGTACAGGAATGGGTTCAGGGGTTCTACTCAAATCTGTTCGTAGTGCTGGAGGGGGTTCATCCAATCTGGATCTCAGGACCCTCAACTGCTTTGTGCAAGTACAAAGATTCCGGAAAGGAGTTGGCTCGCTCTGTTGTCGCTGCCCTCCATCCGGGGGATTTTACGACATCCTTGATCATCAAGGACGCCTGCTTGCATGTCCCCATATGCACCAGGCATCAGTGATGTCTGCGTTTGGCGGCCGGGGAAGACCACTACCATTGGTGGTTCTCCCCTTTGGCCTGGCATCGGCACCAAGGGTGTTCACCAAGGTGCCTGCCCCGATTCTGGCCCTACATATCGGGAGTACCTCAGTTTTGTTGCCAGTGTCTAAAGGTGTTGGTCACGGTTAAGCATGTATTCAAGTTAGCTCTGCGTATGGTCTTTGAGGCCTAAAGGCGAGCTATTCTGGATCCGTCCAAAGTGCTTCAATGCCAAAATGGACGGTACCCGGGCCTCGGGGAAGAAGATGTGGACCATCTACGAGGTTTGGCCTGTAATGCCTCTCTTAGGAGGGCTGGACCCTGGGATCCAGTACTCTGGTCAGACCCAATACCAAGAGGTTTTCTGGCAGGGTGCTGTACAGGTCCAGGGGAGTGGTGTTCCTTTCAGTAGGACCCCGGTCCCTGAAGGTCAAATGACGTTGCCCGCCAAAGGGGCGAAGTTTGGGCTGTCTGTTCCGAACAGGGTCCTGCGGCGGGGACAGGTAAGTGAGAGTCCCTGATGAACTTGGTCCAGCAGGGACCCTTCAAGACTAATGTGTTTGCCTGTATTTTACCTACATGGTATATTTCCCACTGTACCTGTTGCCTAAAATATCTTTGAGAAACCTGAAATGTATTTTCTTATGGTTCTATTGGACATTACGTAGTACCCCTGTTTGGCCACGGGAGGGAGATACTTGAGAATGTCTATATAGCTGAGCATACCTTCTATAAGTGTAATGCCTAGACAGATGGAGGAGCATTCTTCTATGTACAAGCTCTGCAGTACCCATCTGTAAAAATGTTACCATACCTGCTAGGGGGACCTCGAAACAGCGTTCTTAGACATGGCGCTGTGGTCTCCCTCTATAGTGTCAGCTAGGCTCCAATGTAAAACTGCAGCTCCCAGTGGGAAGCCTATGGAGGAAAAGTTCCTCCTGCTCCTCTCCTCATTCCTTCCAGGGAGCGTTTCTGGCGCGCGTGCGCATTGACGCGCGCGGATTGGCGCGCGCGCTTCTGCGCATGTGCGGGCGTCCTCTGCTTTAAAAAGACAGCCTCTGCGAGACATGCTGTAAGAGGACGGACACATCAGCAGAGCTCCTTGGTGACATTTATTTTTTGATATTATATTGGGCACACTACAGGTGGTGATACAGGCATCCCCAAGGCACATTAGTTTAGTCACCTGACTAGCTCTGATAGCAAGCTTGTACGCTAGACTATAGCTAGTAGTGGGTGCATTTTTGGCTGTAAATCCTTAGCTTGAGCTAGGACTATGCCTTCCAAGGGCTCTGGGAGTAAAAATCCTAGGAGGCTAAAGGGTTCACCATCGGGCTCTGAGGATCTGGGGCTTGCTCCTACTAATATATCCTCCCCTGATAAATCAGAGGTAGTTACCCGAGGGGAGCCATCAGGAATGCTAGGTGCTGCGGCTGCCCTCAGTTCACCTGCTCCGGTAAATGTGACAGAGGAGGCTTTTACCTCTGCTCTGGGAGGATTAGAACAAAGATTGGCGGCATTAATCGCTTCCTCCCTGCCGGGAAAAAAGCGCGCCAGATCTCCATCTCCACCGTTAGAGTATCTAACAGCAGAGCAATTGTCTCAGGATGAAATTGATTTTCCTGCAGGGGATCAGGAGGATGATGCAGCCTCGGAGGAATCTACTTTTAGAGGAACCGTTTTCAGCCTCTCAGGCTGAAAGATTGTTAGTTCAGTCTTTAACAGACATGGTTCGGTCAGCTTTCAAGCTGCCCCTTTCTGAACCAGCAACTACATCGGTTTCTTCATTGGGCTCTTTGAAAGCCCCGCAGGCTAATGGTTCCTTTCCAATGCATCCATTGCTAGAAGATCTCATCTATAAGGATTGGGAACATCCTGATAAACTGTTCCTTCCTCCCAAAAAGTTTTCTGTGGTATATCCTATGGAGGAAAAGTTCACCAAAAAATGGAGCCTTCCTACTGTGGACGCTGCCATCTCCTCTGTGAACAAATCCCTGACATGTCCAGTGGACAATGTACAAATGTTTAAAGATCCAACAGATAAAAAGTTGGAAATCCTATTAAAGACTGCTTTTTCTACAGCTGGTGCTGTAACTCAGCCTGCAGTGGCAGCCATTGGCATCTGTCAGGCCTTGAAAGACCAGAAGAAGCTGGCTTTAAAAGACATGCCAGTTCAGCAGGCGCAGGATTTAGCAGATCTACCTAGGGCTTCATGTTTTGCGGTTGCCGCCATTAAAGATTCAATTCATCAGGCCTCCCGCCTTACGCTGGTGTTGGTACACATGCGTAGACTCCTATGGCTGAAAAACTGGTCAGCCGAGACGCCCTGTAAAAAGCTCCTGGCTGGATTTTCATTCCATGGGGAGCGGTTATTTGGCGAGGACTTGGATAAATACATCCAGAAAATCTCCAGTGGGAAGAGTACCCTTTTACCTGTTAAAAGGAAATTCAGGGGTCCTGCCTTCAAGCGGCCCACCTCGCCAGTCCCAGGAACTTCAGCCTCTAAGCAGTTCCGACGGCCTCCCCGATCCAATCCTGGAGGGAGAGCTCAGGGACAGCCACAGGGTAATAAAAAACCCTGGAACCGAAGGAATACTAAACCAGCCCCCAAGTCGGCCTTATGAAGGGTCGCCCCCACTCAGACGAGTGGGGGGAAGACTTCTGTTGTTTTCAGGGGCTTGGCGAGAGACAATCCGGGACAGATGGGCTCTCTCCACGGTATCCCTGGGATACAAGTTGGAGTTACAGGAATTTCCTCCTCCTCGGTTTATAACATCAAACGTCTCAAAAGATCCAGTAAGGAGAAGATCTCTCCTTTCGGCGTTAGACCGACTATTATCCCAAGGGGTAATTGTGGAGGTTCCGGTAAAGGAACAGAGGTTGGGATTTTACTCAAACCTCTTTACCGTTCCAAAGCCCAACGGAGATGTAAGACCCATACTAGATCTCAAAGGTCTAAACAAATTCCCAATCGTCAAATCGTTCCGTAGGGAGTCAATTCGGTCAATAGCCGCCTCCCTACAAGGGGGAGAATGGTTGGCGTCCATCGATATCAGGGACGCTTATTTACATGTTCCTATATTCCCCAGTCATCAAAAGCTTCTACGCCTTGCGGTGGAACAACGCCATTATCAGTTTGTGGCGCTACCCTTCGGGTTGGCCACGGCTCTGCGAGTGTTCACAAAGATCTTGGCCCCTCTGTTGGCTGACTTAAGAACTCGGGGAATATCTATAAGGGCCTACCTGGACGATCTATTGATAATAGATCAGTCGGCTTCCAACCTAAGGGTTGCTGTACACAACACGGTACAATACCTGGAATCCCGGGGCTGGGTCCTAAATCTGGACAAGTCGGCCTTGCAGCCAGCAAGAAGACTCGAATATTTAGGCTTACTCATAGACACAGACCAAAGAAAGGTTTTTCTGCCTCAGGCAAAAATCTCTTCCTTAACCACTTAAGCCCCGGACCATTTGGTAGCTAAAGGACCAGAGGTGAATTCAGAATTTTTCACTGCGCTGCTTTAACTGTAAATTGTGCGGACATGCAATATTGTACCCAAACGAAATTTGCGTCCTTTTCTTCCCACAAATAGAGCTTTCTTTTAATGGTATTTGATTGCCTCTGCGATTTTTATTTTTTGCGATATAAACGGAAAAAGACCGAAAATTGTGAAAAAAAATGATATTTTCTACTTTTTGTTATAAGAAAAATCGAATAAACTCAATTTTAGTCATACATTTAGGCCAAAATGTATTCAGCCACATGTCTTTAGTAAAAAAAATGTCAATAAGCGTATATTTATTGGTTTGCGCAAAAGTTATAGCGTTTACAAACTAGGGTACATTTTCTGGAATTTACACAGCTTTAAATTCATGACTGCCTATCTCATTTCTTGAGGTGCTAAAATGACAGGGCAGTACAAAACCCCCCCCTAAATGACCCCATTTTAGAAAGTAGACACCCCAAGGAAATTGCTGAGAGGCATGTTGAGCCCATTGAATATTTTTTTTTTGTCCCAAGTGATTGAATAATGACAAAAAAAAAAAAAAAAAAATTACAAAAAGTTGTCACTAAATGATATATTGCTCACACATGCCATGGTTATATGTGAAATTGCACCCCAAAATACATTCTGTAGCTTCTCCTGAGTACGGGGATACCACATGTGTGGGACTTTTTAGGAGCCTAGCCACGTACGGGACCCCGGAAACCAAGCACCGCCTCCAGGATTTCTAAGGGCGCAAATTTTTGATTTCACTCCTCACTACCTATCACAGTTTTGAAGGCCATAAAATGCCAAAATAGCACAAAACCCCCTCAAATGACCCCATTTTGGAAAGTAGACACCCCAAGCTGTTTGCTGAGAGGCATGGTGAGTATTTTACAGCTCTCATTTGTTTTTGAAAATGAAGAAAGAACATTTTTTTTTTCTTTTTTTTTTTCAATTTTCAAAACTTTGTGACAAAAAGCGAGATCTGCAAAATACTCACAATACCTCTCAGCAAATAGCTTGGGGTGTCTACTTTCCAAAATGGGGTCATTTGGGGGGGTTTTGTGCCATCTGGGCATTCCATGGCCTCCGAAACTGTGATAGGCAGTGAGAAGTGAAATCAAAAATTGACACCCTTAGAAAGCCTGAAGGCGGTGATTGGTTTTTGGGGTCCCGTACGCGGCTAGGCTCCCAAAAAGTCTCACACATGTGGTATCCCCGTACTCAGGAGAAGCAACAGAATGTATTTTGGGGTGTAATTCCACATATGCCCATGGCATGTTTGAGCAATATATCATTTAGTGACAACTTTGTGCAAAAAAAAATAATTTTTTTTATTTTTTCCGCATCTTGTGTCAACATATAAAATATTCCATGGACTCGACATGCCTCTCAGTATATAGCTTGGGGTGTCTACTTTCCAAAATGGGGTCATTTGGGGGGGTTTTGAACTGTTCTGGCATTTTATACACAACATTAGGAAGCTTACATCCACTCTTCTAACCACTTGAAGACAAAGCCCTTTTTGACACTTTTTGTTTACATGAAAACATATTTTTTTTGCAAGAAAATTATGTTGAACCCCAAAACATTATATATATTTTTAAAGCAAAGGCCCTACAGAATAAAATGGTGGGTGTTGCATTTTTTTTTTCTACACAGTATTTGCGCAGCGATTTTTCAAACGCATTTTGTGGGGAAAAATACACTTTTTTTAATTTTAATGCACTAAAACACACTATATTGCCCAAATGTTTGATGAAATAAAAAAGATGATCTTAGGCCAAGTACATAGATACCAAACACGACATGCTTTAAAATTTCGCACAAACGCGCATTGGCGACAAACTACATACATTTTTAAAAGCCTTTAAAAGCATTTACAGGTTACCCCGTTAGATTTACATAGGAGTTCTACTGCTAAAATTACTACCCTCGATCTGACCTTCGCGGTGATACCTCACATGCATGGTGCAATTGCTGTTTACATATGACGCCAGACCGACGCTTGCGTTCGCCATTGGGCAAGAGCAGGGCAGGACAGGGGTGCATTTTTTTTTTTTTTTTTATTATTAATTTTGCTTTTTTATTTTATTTTTAAACTGTTGCTTCCATATTTATTTATTTTTATCACTTTTATTGTTATCTCAGGGAATGTAAATATCACCTATGATAGCAATAGGTAATGACAGGTACTCTTTTTTGAAAAAACTGGGGTCTATTGGACCCTAGATCTTTCCTCTGCCCTCAAAGCATCTGACCACACCAAGATCGGTGTGATAAAATGCTTTCCCAATTTCCCAATGGCGCTTTTTATATCCGGGGGGGGGGGGACATTCCCTCCCACTGCTTGTAAAAGCAGTCCAGAGGCTAATTAGCCACTAGGATTGCTTTTACATGAAAGCCGGCCGTTGGCTGAAAAGAATGATACCAAGATGATACCTAAACCCGCAGGCATCATTCTGGTATAAACATTCAAAGTCCAGCAACATACCAGTACGTTGCTGGTCCTTGTTGGACATGTATTGTAATCTTTTTTTTCATGCAGCCTGTTGGCTGAACGAAAAAAAAAGATTGATCGGTGGGTATGCCCACCATTAGAATACCGCCCTTCATCCACCCACTTCTAATGATGGGCATACATGCACCATTTATATATGCCGAAGCATGGGGGCATCTTCTCGCAAAAGTTATGCCGCGTACACATGGTCAGACTTTTCCACGGGCAAGCCTCCGTCGGAATTTCGACCGTATGTACGTGGCATTAGGAGCAAAATCGCTCCTCCGCTCCTGCTGCCCCAATGCTTCGGCATATATGCTTTTTTTTTTTAACTGTGGTGGTGAAATCACTTCCTACAGCACTGGAGTCGCAGGGATCAGGCCTGTCTCTGCGAACGCTGCAGTTATGTGTGTTGTGTTTTGTAAGTGACAGTGATCGATCGATACTGCACTTGGGTGGCCTGGGCTGGACGGAGGGGCAAAACGCAGGTGCTAGCAGGTATCTGGGCTGATCCCGCTAACACTGCGTTTTTGGGAACCCTAAACTGCTGGGGACGCTAGTATAGATCTGATCAGATCAGATATTGAGCTGATCAGATACTATACCACTAAGGGGGGTGTATGCTTCACGCGTGGGTGTTAGTGCTACTGGCACTAACCTGACGCTGCCTGGGGTGTGACGCAGACCCTCTCTGACGCTAAAACCTAATTGATATCACCCGCCGGGCGATCAGGGGGTTAAACCTTTATTGGGTTATATACGGCGGGTGCCCTGACACTATAAAAAGCAAACTAACTAACCAGCGTCACCCGTAACACTTATATGATGATCACTGGTGAAAGGGTTAACTAGGGGCAATTAGGGGGTTAAAACCTTTATTAGGTAATATATGGGGGTACCTGACGCTATATAAAAACCTGACGGCGAACCTAAAAAAAAATTACTGGCTACCTATCGGCATCACCGACACTAAGACAACGATCATAAAAACGATCGCTTAGCGACAGTGGTGATAGGGGGTGAAAGGGTTACCTGGGGGGCGATCAGGGGGTTAAACCTTTATTAGATAATATATGGGGGTACCTGACGCTATAAAAACCTGCGGCGAACCTAAAAAAAATTACTGGCTACCGATCAGCATCACCGACGCTAAGACATCGATCAGAAAAATGATCGCATAGCGACGGCGGTGCTAGGGGGTGAAAGGGTTACCTGGGGGGTGATCAAGGGGGTTAAACCTTTATTAGGTAATATATGGGGGTACCCGACGCTATAAAAACCTGCGGCGAACCTAAAAAAAATTACTGGCTACCGATCAGCATCGCCGACGCTAAGACATCGATCAGAAAAATTATCGCTTAGTGACAGTGGTGATAGGGGATGAAAGGGTTACCTGGGGGGCGATCAAGGGGGTTAAACCTTTATTAGGTAATATATGAGGGTACCCGACGCTATAAAAACCTGCGGCGAACCTAAAAAATATTACTGGCTACCGATCAGCATCACCGACGCTAAGACATCGATCAGAAAAATGATCGCATAGCGACGGCGGTGCTAGGGGGTGAAAGGGTTACCTGGGGGGTGATCTAGGGGGTTAAACCTTTATTAGGTAATATATGGGGGTACCCGACGCTATAAAAACCTGCGGCGAACCTAAAAAAAATTACTGGCTACCGATCAGCATCGCCGACGCTAAGACATCGATCAGAAAAATTATCGCTTAGTGACAGTGGTGATAGGGGGTGAAAGGGTTACCTGGGGGGCGATCAAGGGGGTTAAACCTTTATTAGGTAATATATGAGGGTACCCGACGCTATAAAAACCTGCGGCGAACCTAAAAAATATTACTGGCTACCGATCAGCATCACCGACGCTAAGACATCGATCAGAAAAATGATTGCTTAGCGACGGCGGTGCTAGGGGGTGAAAGGGTTATCTGGGGGGTGATCAGGGGGTTAAACCTTTATTAGGGGGGGGTTAGGGGGCTACATTGGACCTAAAACTAAATGTAGTGACACTTTTACAGTCACAAATGTCACTGATTGCAGTGATCACTAAATAAATGGTCACTGCAATCAGTGACACTGGGGGCTGGGGGGGGGCTGGGGGGGGCCTGGGGGGGCGATTTATGTGCCTATGTGTCCTGGTGTCAGTGTGCTGTTTTGTGTACTAACCTGCATCTTCTCCTGTACGGCGCTCGGTATATGTGAGCGCCGCAGGAGAGATGACATCACTTTCTCCTTCCTGGCAGGCAGGGGAAGCTCTCTCATTCGCCGGGAGCGATCGAGAGGGGGTGGCCGGAATCGAACGGCCGTCCCCTCATGCCGGATCGCTCCCGAAGGTAAAACGACCACCCACTGTAAAGAAGGGGGGTCCGATCGGACCCCCCAACTATACAAAGGCAATCACGTATATGTACGTGATTCTGCCTGTCGGTGCCATTCTGCTGACATATATTTACAGTGGGCGGTCGTTAAGTGGTTAAGAGAACTAATTCAAGCGATCTGTGCAAAGAGACAGCCATCCATTCGTCTTTGCATGCGTTTGCTGGGAAAGATGGAGGCCTCATTCGAAGCAGTTCCGTATGCTCAATTCCATTCAAGGAAATTGTAGAACGCCATCCTATCCGCCTGGAACAAAAAGGTTCAAGCCCTAGACTTCCCAATGTCCCTGGCGTCGTCAGTACGCAGGAGTCTATGTTGGTGGTTGGTACCCCAAAATTTACAAAAGGGAAAGTCGTTCATTCCAATCTCTTGGAGGGTAGTAACTACGGATGCCAGCCTTCTAGGCTGGGGGGCAGTACTGGAGCAATGTTCACTCCAGGGAAAGTGGTTGAATATCGAGAAGACCTTGTCCATTAACCTGCTGGAAATTCGGGCGGCACGGTTGGCCCTGGAAGCATGGACTTCCAAGCTACATGGGTCTCCTGTCAGGATCCAATCAGACAATGCCACACCTGTGGCATACATCAATCACCAAGGGGGCACCAAGAGCGGTGCGGCCCAGAAGGAGGTGAATCATATCCTGATATGGGCAGAAAAACATGTCCCATGCATATCCGCTATCTTAATTCCAGGAATAGAGAATTGGAAAGCAGACTTCCTGAGTCGGCAGCAGTTATCCCCAGGGGAATGGTCTCTTCACCCCGACATCTTTCAGACAATATGTCAGAGATGGGGGACACCAGATGTAGATCTATTCGCATCCAGGTTCAACAAGAAATTGAACAGCTTTGTGTCCAGGACGAGGCGGATCGGATGCGCTGGTGTTCCCATGGGATCAGTTCGCACTAATATATGCGTTCCCTCCGCTGCAGCTACTACCTCGACTCCTCCGCAGAGTCAGGATGGAAAGGAGGCCGGTGATTCTGGTAGCCCCAGCATGGCCTCGGAGATCCTGGTACGCGGAAATTGTAAGAATGTCTGTAGGCAAGCCTTGGACCCTTCCGCTTCGGCCAGACCTGCTCACGCAGGGTCCGATATACCACCCTTCTTTACAAACTCTAAATTTAATGGTCTGGCTATTGAATCCCACATTCTAAGAGAGAGAGGTCTCTCTAACACAGTGGTGTCTACGATAATCAATGCTAGAAAGCCAGTATCTAGACATTGTGGTAGTGTGGTACCCCACCAGTGTATAAATACAGGATTCTCAACCAGGCAGGTTGAGGGGCTCCAGGGTATTTGCTTGTTTGGGAGGAAACTGGCTTTTCAGTTTCCTCCCAATTTACTTAAGTCCACTTTGGGACCCGGAGCTTGGGGATTTCTTAGAGATCCGGGTGGGATGAAATCCCCAGTCCTGGATCCGGATTTTGAGACTCAACTGCACACTGATTGTTCAGGTGTGTGTGGGCCTGATAGTAGAATCAGGACCAGCATTCTGGGCCCCACCCTCCCGACGAGTGCAGTTGTGCACTGGGGAAGCCATAGAGTGCAAGTGTGCACTGGAGAAGTCAGAGAGTGCTTGTGTGCACAGTGGAAGCCAGAGACCCAGGTCTGAGGGTCAGAGCAGTGGACCCAAGTCTGAGGATCAGAGCAGTGAGGGGCTGCTATCTAAATGGACGGTGTTGCCAAGGGAAAAGTCTGTAGGAGACAGATGAAAGCCTGAAGTGGAAGGCCTGAGCAGCACTGCTGTATGTATAAGCCAGGAGGCTAAATGACATTTTGTTGATGAATAGGAGTGCTGAAACCCCTGCGAGGGAAACCTTTCATTTTGTGTTGAACTTCTTTTAATAAAAATGGGCAAACAAAGCCCTTAAAAAGAAGAACCAGCGAGTGGCAGTGTCCTTCAAGTTCTACATTTGATGCTAGTCCTTTACACGTGGTGGAGAATTTTGGCACAATCTGAGATCCCTACAATCAAGTAAGTTCATCTGTTATATGGACTGTGTTTTTGGTGCATGAGACTGCATAATCTGTGTGTGTGCAGGTGTGGAGAACCTGCAAGCGAAAGGTAACTAGCTTTAAAGAGACAGTGCTCCAATTTGTTGCAGGTGGTGTACCTGTGAACAAAAAGTAAAACATTTTTTTCTCTGCAGTGAACTGCTGCTAGCTGTGTGTGGCAGCCAGGCAAACTGCATCGTGCAGAAGTTTATTTGATGGACTGTTGCATGCAGGTTGTGTACCTGTGAAAGGAGAAACAAACTGATTTTTTATTTTTTATTTCCTTTTCTCCGCCAAGAACTGTTACAAGTTGCTGTGTGCAAGACCGCAAGGATGGGGCGATCAAAACGCCTAAAAGAAGCAAGGATGGCTGAGATGATAGAGCTCTGTGGCTGGAGGGGTTGTTACCACCTGATCGAACCCCATACATGCCTAAACAGAGTTTTCCAAGGGAAAAGAGGGCTGCTGTTGTCCCTAGCAACCCTGGTGCAATGAATGCACAGATGACGGCTAGTGTGGAGAGTCCACCAGCGTTTGAATCTGCAGTGGATTGGTGCAAGCGACACCTGGCAGGATTGGACCAAGCTAAAGTGGAAGGCAAGCCAACCTTCCATACAAAAAGAGAGCTGCCGGATGTCCATGCCTGGGAGAGGGGTGCTGTTGCCCCTGGCAATGCTGCTGCAGTTAAACCAGCAGCTGTTGCAAAAAGTGTGAAAGTGATACAGCTTGAGACAGGGTCCAGCAGATGCAGTGTGGGAAACCCTGACAAGACATGGAACCAAGTGCGCTGTTTGCGGTGCAGTGAGTGGGGGCATGCAGTCTCCAAGTGCCGTTTGTCCCTGGCTCCAGTGCAAAGCTACCTAGCAAAACAAAGGTCTGAGAAGCCTGTGTTATATGCCAGAAGAGAGGCTGATCAAAGGCCAGGACAGAGAGTGGTTGCCCATAGCAACACAGAGGAGGCCAGTCAGGCTGTCTGTGGACCATGGGGTGTGCCTCCCATGGGTCGTGACAAGTGGCTTCCGGAGGAGCCAATACAGCATGTTGGAGAGAGCCAGCAAAGCTCTGCTGGGAGACTGCGATCTCCCATGGCAACGAGAGTGGAAGTTGTGCCTGGAAGGAATCATCAGGAGAGAAACGCACTGGGGAAAAGTCGTCCAGTACCATGCCTGGAATGTGGCCAGCTGGGGCACGAAATATTGTCTTGTTCTAGATTCTGGGGTGCACCTGGAGGTAATGTTGCTGAGCAGAACTCTTTACCTGTGGGCCAAGATCCCTTTGCAAATATGTTTGCAGTTACCCCTGGCAACAAGGAGGAGTTTTCTGTGGTGTCTGCAGGGGGTGCTAAACAGTGGGGGATGCCTGCTGTGATTTCATCCTATGGCCACCAGGGGGCGTTGGCCAGTAAATGTGCGGCTGAGGACTGGTTCTTAAGACAACGTACTCAAATGAAGATGGTGACCCCAACTACTGTGGTGGGTAAGACAATCTTTAATGAAATGATGCCTGGAACTGCTGATTTCAGGTATAAAAGAACTGGCTACGAGACTGTCCATGATGATGTGAGAGTGACCCCAGTTAGTGGGGCCACAGAATGTGCGCTTGAGAATGACTTTTTCATACCCAGTGGGAATGCAGGGGTTAAAGTCCAAACAGAACCTGTGTTGATGACTAAAATTGTTGTGTCTAATGTCTGCCAGCCTCAAGTTGGCAGTGGGCTAGGACAGCCTACAAAAACTAAAAATTCTATAAGTGTTACTGTTAATGAAAAGTTTGCTGCTGTTGGGAAAACCCCAGGTTCTTCCAGAGCAAAAGCTGTTGTCACAAATGGGTCGTTGCCTGTAGCAATTGGTGGTAAGACAGCACAGTTGTCCCCAGAAATCTCCAGGGAACTTAATGTATTGGAGTCGGAGGTTGCCATGGACAACTGCAATGTCACTCTGGTGGGACAGAGTGGAACTGTACCGTGTAATGGTAATATGTTAGTGCAAGCTGCTAGTACTAAAAATGTGCCGGTAAATGGTGGGTTAACACAACCTGTGAAAAATGCAAAGGTGTGTGAGGCTTATGAAGTGCCGCCCGAGCAAGGTGGTGGTTGTGGTGTATTGCAACCTGTGGTGCTAAAACATGGGTTACCGAAGTCTGCCATGATTCGTAATTTGGGTGATGAATCTGCAACTAAACCTGTCTGTTCTAATGTGTCTCCTTGGGCGGATGGATCAGGGCTGAGGAGCGCCGATGAATGGAGCACAGCTACAACGGATTGGGATAGTTGGGGTAAAAATCTAATGTCCCTGATAGATAAGGCTTTCACGCACAAAAATAAGGTGGACAAAGTTTCTGCTGTGCCAGCGGGAGGGACGGCAGAACAGCTTATACCTGAGGGCGCGGTGGCTGCTGCAGGGATTAACCCTCGTGAGAAATATGGACCATATATAGGCGAGCACACAGCAGACACTTTGTCCGTAACCTACAGAAATGATGCTGACATGGCGTGTGAAAGTGACGTTGTCACTGGTAATGTGAACCAGTTCATTGGTGCTGAACCTGAGAAGTTGGGTATGAGTCAAGCACCTGGCAGCGCGCTGGTAGAGCACCAGGCTGTGGTTGTCTCCAGCTGTGAGAAGGTTACATTAAACCTTGCAACCTCTCATGTCTCAGCAAGTGAGTCTGTCTGCATCCCCAGTGTCAGGAAAGTCCCCAGGAAGGACTTGGGTCTGGAGCCAAGGGTATGGTTTCTAACAAAAGTGTTAAAGGAGATGCTTAAACTTTGGGCTGTACAGCCAGTCTATACTGGGGTGTCTCCACCCCAGTCAGACAGTCTGGTACTGCGGAGTACCATTAGGTGGACCCCTGAATGGCAGGTGGTACAGCACAAAGAAAGACAAGATGGAAATGGTTTATTTATGACTGTATTACTAGTGTTAAAAATTGCCTCTAGGTATGCTGATGGGTTACTTCATGTACAAGAGGTATATGGGAGAGGCTTTGGGGAAAAGAAGGTGTCTGAGGTTTCACCACCTAACAGCCAGGTAGAAGGCATTTCTGCTGCTATGGTCCAAGGTAGTACTGGTCAGTTGTCGGTGAAGGGCGTGTATGCTGTACCAGTGGAAGAATCACATGAGATGGAAGGGCCAAGTGTGGACGAGAAAGCAGCAGAAATCCTGACCGGGGCTCAACCGAAGGTGGTTAAAAAGACTGGGGTCCCAAGTCCAATGTTTGGTTTAGATGACAAACCTAATAAGGTCCCCGAGACAGGGAAACGGATAAGAAGTGTGGTAAAAATTGTATGTGGATCAGACAAGAGCTTGTATGTTCAGGTGGATAAAAATACAGATGGCATCAGAACAGGTCAAGTGGTAGGACAGCTGCCTGCAGAATGGGTGAACCCCGGGGAGGCGACGTCCTGTGAGGTTCCCATGGGTGATGGCGGCCCTCCAGTATGTTTGCCCTCTGCAGACTCTGCCCTAGCAAATGCTAAAAAAAAAGGCATTGGTGATCTGTGCAACATTGAGAGGTGTAATGTTGGTTTGAATATGTCTGTCAATGATGAACCAAATAGTTTGTTAAAGGTACATGACAGTGTGGTGTCCAAAGGTATTGGGAAACCTGGGAACCTGAAGCGTGGAGGCAGAAGGGTTGGTAGAAAGACCAGGGGTGCCCTGTTAAAATTTCAGGAGAGGCAGTGCTTATGGAACCTCAAAAGAAGAGGGAGAAGGCTGAGTATAGGGAAATATAGGACCTTGTTAAGATCCAGGGTGGGACATACCTGGAAGCGCACCCGGAAAAAAGGTTGGGCCTACGTGGCTGACAGCCAGCACAGAGGTGTCCCAACCATAATGATGGGTGCTGGTGTTCCTCCCTCCGGATCGAAACAAAGGGGGAGGGTATGTGGTAGTGTGGTACCCCACCAGTGTATAAATACAGGATTCTCAACCAGGCAGGTTGAGGGGCTCCAGGGTATTTGCTTGTTTGGGAGGAAACTGGCTTTTCAGTTTCCTCATGATTTACTAAAGTCCACTTTGGGACCCGGAGCTTGGGGATTTCTTAGAGATCCGGGTGGGATGAAATCCCCAGTCCTGGATCCGGGTTTTGAGACTCAACTGCACACTGATTGTTCAGGTGTGTGTGGGCCTGATAGTAGAATCAGGACCAGCATTCTGGGCCCCACCCTCCCGACGAGTGCAGTTGTGCACTGGGGAAGCCATCGAGTGCAAGTGTGCACTGGAGAAGTCAGAGAGTGCTTGTGTGCACAGTGGAAGCCAGAGACCCAGGTCTGAGGGTCAGAGCAGTGGACCCAAGTCTGAGGATCAGAGCAGTGAGGGGCTGCTATCTAAATGGACGGTGTTGCCAAGGGAAAAGTCTGTAGGAGACAGATGAAAACCTGAAGTGAAAGGCCTGAGCAGCACTGCTGTATGTATAAGCCAGGAGGCTAAATGACATTTTGTTGATGAATAGGAGTCCTGAAACCCCTGCGAGGGAAACCTTTCATTTTGTGTTGAACTTCTTTTAATAAAAATGGGCAAACAAAGCCCTTAAAAAGAAGAACCAGCGAGTGGCGGTGTCCTTCAAGTTCTACATTTGATGCTAGTCCTTTACAACATATATATTATAGAGTTTGGAAGGCGTATGTGGCATGGTGTGAAGCCAAGAAATGGCATCCTCGGAAGTACGTCATAGGCAGAATACTTGACTTCCTACAGTGGGCTGTTGTAAAAAACCTAGCCTTAAGTACTATTAAGGGGCAGGTTTCGGCTTTATCAATATTTTTTCAAAGGCCACTAGCTACACATTCGCTAGTAAAAACCTTCTTGCAGGGTGTGACTCGTATCAACCCACCAGTGAGGTCTCCCATATGTCCATGGGACTTAAACTTGGTTCTATCAGTTCTTCAAAGACAACCTTTTGAACCATTACTCCACATTCCTTTAGTGCTCCTCACCAGGAAATTAGTGTTCTTGGTAGCTATATCCTCAGCCAGGAGGGTATCGGAATTAGCAGCTTTATCTTGCAAGGAGCCATATTTGATTATCCATAAGGATAGAGTGGTTATACGTACACATCCAGCCTTTCTTCCGAAGGTCGTGTCAAGTTTTAATTTGAACCAAGATATGGTTCTTCCTTCCCTTTTTCCCCAAACCTAGTTCGGTGGAAGAGAAATTATTACATTCTTTGGATGTAGTAAGAGCAGTTAAAGCCTATCTTGAAGCTACTGCTATGATTCGAAAAACTGATGTTTTATTTATTCTGCCAGAAGGCCCCAGAAGGGGCCAGGCAGCGTCGAAATCTACTAATTCTATGTGGATTCGGCAGGTTATTATTCAAGCCTATGGTCTGAGAAAGAAGGTGCCTCCATTTAAAATTACAGCACACTCTACTAGAGCTGTTGGTGCTTCTTGGGCAGTGCATCACCAGGCCTCCTTGGCTCAAATCTGTAAGGCTGCAACTTGGTCTTCAGTCCACACATTCACAACATTTTATAAGGTGGATGTAAGAGGTCATGAGGATATCGCCTTTTGGCGTAGTGTGCTGCAGGCTGCAGTATAGATCCTCATGCCTGATGGCGCCCAGCTTGTTATGGTGTCTCCCTCCCCTCATTTTGGCATTGCTTTGGGACATCCCACATAGTAATTACTATGCCGCTCTGTGTCCCGTGATGAACGATAAAGAAAATAGGATTTTTATAACAGCTTACCTGTAAAATCCTTTTCTTGGAGTACATCACGGGACACAGAGCTCCCATCCCTCTTTTGGGGACACTTACTGCTTTGCTACAAAACTGAGGTACTCCCGATATGGGAGGAGTTATATAGGGAGGGGACTTCCTGTCTTGGGTGTGCCAGTGTCCATCACCTGAAGGTAAGCTCTATAACCCACATAGTAATTACTATGCCGCTCTGTGTCCCGTGATGTACTCCAAGAAAAGGATTTTACAGGTAAGCTGTTATAAAAATCCTATTTTTGCAGGCAAGTCCTGGGCCTCATGGTAGCCTCCTTTTGAGGTCGTACCATAGGCGCTTTTTCACACAAGAGTGTTGCAGAAGGTAACTCTGGCCTGGAGGGGCAATGGCCCTTCATCCCTGGATTATCAAAATCCGGGTGACCCACCTAATCAGGACCTCCCTAGTTGGTGGCCGTCAGCACCGGCATTTCTGTCGGAGAAATTGTTCCTTCCTGTTTACTGGATGGTGGTCACGGCGGACGCCTGTCTTCCCAGTTGCAGAGGAGTCTGAAGAGCTCAGTCAACCTGGGTCGCTGGACTCCGGAGGATTCCCATTCACTGGCCTGAAATCCGGACGAAGCTGGCCTTGCCTCCCCACATGGTCTCAGAGGCTACAAGGGCGTCCAGTCAGAATCCAGTCGGACAAACACCACAGTGGTGGCGTATGTCAATCATCAAGGAGGAACAAGCAGCTCTGCTGCAGCATCGGAAGTCGCTCGCATCCTGAGGTGGGCAGAAGGGAGCGTACCGGCACTTTCGGCCGTGTACATTCCGGGTGTGGAGAACTGGCAGGCGGACTACTTGAGTTGCCAAATGCTGGACCAGGGAGAAGGGTCCTTACACCCGGATGTGTTCTAGCTCCTCTGCCAAAGATGGGGCACGCCAGACATAGATCTTCTGGCGTCCCGACTCAATCGGAAGGTACTGAGGTTTGTGGCCAGGTCAAGAGACCCATAGGCAAGCACGACAGATGCGTTGATGGCACTGTGGAGTTAGTACCGACTAATCTTTGCCTTTCCTCCTCGGAAGCTCAGTCCTCATCTGCTTCACAGACTGGAGGCAGAGAGGATTACAATGGTCCCAATTGCTCTGAATTGGCCTTGACGTCGCTGGTACGCCGATCTAGTGCGTCTGGTAGCAGACGCCTTTTGGCATCTACTGCTAAGGAAGGACCTGCTGTCGTAAAGTCCCATACGCCATCCTGTTTTACAGTCACTGGCTTAACGACATGGCTCGAGAGCCAGGTGCTAAGGGACCGGGGCCTGTCAGACTCGGTGATCTCAACCATGAGGAGTGCTCAGAAATCATCCCCTAGGAAGATTACCATCGCACTTGGAAGACCTGCATAATATCCTATTGTGAGGAAATGAGGTGGCATCCGCGTACTTATTTGGTTCCAGAGTCCTGCTGCTTTTCAGCAGGGAACGGGCCAAAAATTCTACTGTAAGTACAATTAAGGGGCAGGTATCTGCCATGGCTGTCTTTTCAACGACCCCTGGTGCCTCACTCTCTAGTGAGAACGCTTGTACAGGGGATTCGGCAGGTGGCCCCTCCAGGCCACCCGCCACTACCTCCGTGGGGCTTGTGTAGCAGACTTCCTTTTGGCATCTACCACTACGAGAGGACCCGCTGTCGCAGGGTCCCATATGCCATCCTGCCTGCAGTCGATTGCTTCAACGGCATGGCCTGTAAGTGTCTCAGAAACCACCGTTTGAGAACATCAGGGAGATCCCTTGTTGACACTTTCTTAGAAGGTGGTCTTTTTGGTGGTTGTTATGCCAGTTAAGACGGGTTTCTGAGCGGGCAGCCTTGTCATACAAGCCTCCCTATCTGATCTTCCACAAGGATAAGTTGCTGCTGCGTCCACAGCCTTCGTTTCTTCCTAAGGTCGTGTTTGACCTTCCATCTCAAGGAAGACATTGTACTGCCATCCTTGTGTCCTCATCCGTCGAATCCTAAGGAGACGACATTGCATTCCTTGGACATTGTCCAAACTCTGAGAGAATGCTTGTCTGGTACTGCTACGTTCCAGAGTCCAGGCTCACTGTTTGTTTCAGTGGCTGGTCCCTAATAGGGCCCAGTGGTTTCGTCGGCCACCATCTCTAGGTGGATCCGACAGATTGTGATCAGGCTTACGCCATGAAGGGTCAGGCGCCACCCTTTCCCGGCGCATTCGACCAGGGCAAGAGATGCCTCTTGGTTTACGTCAGTTAGACGGTTTTCTGAGCCGGCAGCCTTGTCTTGCAAGGCTCCTTATCTGATCTTCCACAAGGATAGGTGGTGCTGCCTCCGCAGCCTTCTTTTCTTCTAGGGTCTTTCGACCTTCCATTTCAAGGAAGACATTGTACTGCTATCCTTGTGTCCTCATCTGTCGAATCCTAGGAAACGACGTTGTATTTTTTGGACGCTGTCCGAGCACCAAGCGTCCGTTTCACCAGGTGTGTAAGGCGGCGACATGCTCGTCCGTTCACACTTTCACTAACTTTACAAGTTGATGTGTGTGCATCTTCGGATGCTTCTTTTGGCCGCAAGCTATTGCAGACGGCTGTTCAGAGTTGCAACTCCTCCATGGAGGAGCTCTGTTTTGTTTTGTGGGTGAAGTTATTTTAATGCTGTTCACACCCCTTGTTTTTGACACTGCTTTGGGACGTCCCACTATGTCAATAGGAAGCTGTGTCGGTCCATGAACGAAAGAGTAAATAGGATTTTTTTACTCATGGTAAAATCCTTTTCTCTGAGTTCATGGACTGACACAGCACCCACCCCTCGTTTTAAGTTTGTACTGCTTTTGACAAACTGATCTGCAAGGTGCAGAGAGGGATTGTACCCAAAGGGCGGTGCTGTAGAGGTTGTGATGCAACACTATTTACAAGTTTTTCTGTCTAGTCACTCCTAAATAACGGCTAATACCCACTATGTCAATAGGAAGCTGTGTCGGTCCATGAACTCAGAGAAAAGGATTTTACGGTGAGTAAAAAAATCCTATTTTTGTTTTTAGTTTTGTTTTCTTTTTACTCTCTATGTGCCTCTCATAGTCTGTTCGCTGCCCTGATTACACTCTTGTACTTCTTGTTGCAATCCTTGAAGTGTTGGTATGACGACACTGACCCCTCAGTTCTTGTGCACTTGAGCTCCAGAAGGTTTTAACCCCTTCATGGCCAGAATATTTTTTTGCTATTTAGCACTGTTACTTTTAACTGCCAATTGTGCGGTCATGCAACACTGTATCCAAAGAAAATGTATATAATTTTTTCTCAAGATTCCAGGGCAGCATCTGAGAGATAGCATCTGTAGGAACAGGAAACACAATTTCCACCATTATATAAAGATTGCACATACCCGCATGCCTCAGTTCTTGTGTTTCCTCCGAACCAACAGGATCTACGCATAGTCTATTATTTTCTTCCAGCCCTTGTGCTAAGTTGCAGGGGGACTCCCTGGCCTGTCACTTCCAGTTGCCTCGAGGAGGTCAGGCAACTTAGGCAGGGGGCCCACTACAAGCCTGTGGTTTCGCCCCCACAGGGGGGGGGGTAAGCAAACCATCCCCCCAGCCAACAAAGGCATCTTAGGATTCCTCCCTGCAACCCCCCCTCCAGTGCTGTGATGCAGCAGCAGGCAATATGGACCGGTGGGGCGGCTGCTGGCCATCTCCTGAGTGCTTCTCCCTCACTGAGAGTCAGAGGGGTGTAGCAAGATGGAGGTGAGTGAGTCCTGGACACCGAGTGCATCACTTCCGGTGACGTGGTTCCGCAGGCGCCTTCTTTTTGGTGGATACTTGTACATGGAGGGAGGCAGGAAAACCAGGACACCTGGCAGCAAAAGATGCACTTCTGGATGGACGTAATCGGGACACACTGAACATGGAGCCACATACAGAGGTATGTGTCCACCCATACTTCCTATCAGGGCGGCTGGGGGCGGGGAGCTATAAAAGAGCACCTAAAAGGGAGGCTCAGTGGGCTAACCATGTCGGGATCTGCATCACCCTGCTCTGCAGATCCTGCAAGTCAGGAAAGCTCCAAGGTAAGCCAGAGAACGCACAGGCCACTTCTGCACTTACAAACCACTATTACGCTTAAGCAATATAATGGTATGCAGCTTACTATCTGCATCCTTCGCACTCTGGGTCCTTTTATCTTACTCCACAGACAAAAGCCCCAGAAGAGAAAAAGTCTAGGTTCAGAAGCAAAACATGTGCTTCATGCAGACACAAACTAGCTTCAGATTGGCCAAAACCGCTATGCCAAAAATGTTTTAGCAAACTGGTGGCAAAAGAATCACTGGGGTGTCGCAAAGAACTTATGTCAACTTTCAAAAAAAGAAATGTGGGGTACATTCAACCTCCTGCGCACAGCAATAAAAAACTTGCAAACCCCGACCAAAGAAGCGCTTAGCAGTAAACCTGTCGGGCAGCCACCCTGTCCACAAGCAGAGAAGAGCCTGAGAAATCTGACCAAGAAAAATCATCAGCAACCTTGTCCTCTGACTCCGACATAGGCTTATGTTCAGATGAACAGGAAGACCCTCAAAGGTTACTCTTCCCAACAGAGGATACGAAGGAACTACTGAGGGCAATCACAGATACACTAGGAATAAAAGACCAAAAGCCAGAGCTGTCATTACATGATAAGATGTATAAAGGCCTACAGCCCAAAAGCCTAGGGCATTCCCTGTACACCAAACCTTCAAAAATATTATTAAAAAGCAATGGGAAGAACGAGAGTAAATACTTTTTACGCCTTCAACAATAAAATGCAGATACCTGTTTGAAGAAGACACACAATCCTGGGCTAATTGCCCTAAGGTCAACGCATCACTGTCAAGGATAGCAAACAAGTCGGACCTCTCGTTTGAAGACTCCGGAACGATTATTTTATTTTTATCCCATGGATAAAAAAAAAAAGAAAAAGCAGAATCACTACTAAAAAAGGCATGAGAAGCAGGGGCAGCAAGCCTCAATCCCACCATTGTATCCACATGCACAGCAAGAATTCTGCTGCTCTGGCTAAATCAACTGCAAGAATTCCTAGAAGGAGACACCCCTAGAGAACAGATACTAAAAACCATACCCATCCTGACACGGGCAGCTGCTTTCGTAGCAGACGCATCAGCTGAGGCAGTTAAAATCACAGCAAGAGCACGTTCATATTATTATTTCTATTTTTGTCTGTTTACTACATCTGCACATGTGTACTGCTGTTTTGTTTTTCTTGACATACAATAATAAAAAAAAATGTATTTAAAAAATAAATTAAAAAAAATCACATCAATGGGCAACAGCCTTGATCAACTCATCCAGGAGGGCATTATGTCTCAAAGAGTGGATGGGGATGGTGCCTCCAAAAACAAATTATGTGGTATACCTTTCACAGGCAACCTTCTTTTTGGATCAGGCCTGGAACAGTGTCAGAACATTTGGGGTTAAAAGATATTATATTCATATAAAGTTGCATATTGTATAATTTTTCATATTCATATATATTTGACATGAGAGAGGCCATTTTGTCTCTAAAGTTTAAATTAAGTTCATAGCCCATGAATAGGCATTGTTTTTCTGTATCACAAGGAGTCTGTCTATACCAGTATCCCAGATTATATATTTTCTGTATTTGACATTTAAACATAAGAGGAGATTTTACAGACGGAGAGATGAGCTCATAGTATTGTCTTTGTATAAAGAAACCCAAGGGCTTATTCACAATTCCTATGGTATTGTATATCTTAAATAATATTGTTTCTTTCAGAATATGGTTACAATGTATCTGTGTTAGTTAACAATACAGCATATAAACCCATTTAATACATATATATATTATTATTATTATGGTAAAAGGGTCACAAGTATAAGATCCTATAATAGTTTAAAAGCATTAGAAACTGCTTAACTTACATTCCAATGAATTCAGTTTCAAGGAATTCAACAAACCCTTAGTTAATTACGTGGGGTTTATTTTTCCCAATACATAAATTTAAGCCAGCAGCCAGGATGGCTGAAGAAGTTGACAGTTTTTGACAATTAATTGTGTTTCACTGATCTCGAGGGCAAAGGTCATGTCAATCACCTTCAAAGTCATTTATTATACAAGACTGCCCTCTAGTGGTGAAAATAGTTAATTGTTCAAGATTATGTGATACTTGGTTGTCAAGGTAACTTACAATAACATATCGTCCTTTGACGTCATCAATTACATCTGTGACACATACACCCACTTTTGGAGTAAGATAAGAAGGTGTTACACAAAGCTCAGGGGATCTCTCTCGGCGGCTCTGAGATCTGAGGAGGAAGAGATGCCAGGCTGAAGGAAACAAATCTCTTGATCTTTCGCTATCTCTCGGGCTGAAAGAGGAGATTTTCAAACGCAAACATGTAGCAAAGTTGAAAGAAGTGCGTTTGGGGACTTAGCTTCTCAAATTCTCAAACAGACAGAACCCTTAAATTCTGGTAAAGTATTATTTTGTTTATTTTACCTTGACTAATCCAATCTATTGTTAGATCAGTTTTGGAGTGAGGTGAATTCTAACTGCAGTATGAATTGGTTTCACTTTTAAAAACAAGGGAGATACATATATTGTCATATCTCATAATACTAACTTTAGAATTGGATTGGTTATAGTCTGTGTAAATCATTGATTCATTCTAAATCTAAAATCTAAGCTTTGATCAATTTATCAAGCTGTGCATAATATAACATTTTTGTTTATACATCTAAGAGTTTAAGAAAAAGGTCTGTTTGTTTTGAGAAGAGATCACTGTAACGGTTAATCCTGTGTCTAGGGTTCCTGTTAACCTCTCAAACCTCAGATCGATATGTTATGCAGATCAGATATATCTGATGAGTCAATTCCCATTGAACAAGAAATGCACGCACTCAATGTTAAGTTCAAAGGAAAATGGCTGTATTTGATTTGTGCTTTTGCAGTTTTATATCAAATTCTATTCAGACAAGATATGGTTAAAAAGGCATGCGCAGTACATACAATTTTTTCATAAGGCAGTGATAACTAGTTTAGAACAAGCAGTCTTTGTTCTTTGTTCTGTGAGAAACAAACTTATAGGTAACAGTAATATGTGAAGACAGTCCTGTACTAGAAACTAAATTGAGGAATATTCTTCTACATGCTGATGTGAAATGAAAGCTGTGAAACTAAATGAATACTCTAACTATACATGAATACTAAAATGGCTGACAGAATACAAAATGGATGCTTAGCATAACCTTTCAACCCCCTCTTAAGTCATAAATATGATATGACTTTCTTCAGATCCGCAGCATCCTGAAATCTAAGTTTTTTTCTACGTTTGTTGTATTCATTTACATAAAGCTGCAGATATTGTGTATATGTGTGAGAAGGTTGGTCTGGTGTAGTGCATTTGCTAATACAAAGCAAAATAAGCTTGAAAATCAGGTAGCCTATCAAACCTAACAATAATACTATGATAATCATAATCACTATGTCCTTTAACCATGAAAACATTCCACCTAAACCCAAACTAGAAAAGGGGGTTCCACCCATAATTACCTATGTGATGCTCCTGGGTCTGGCCTAGGGCTGGCATGACTGGTACCACTGTTCAATCCGATTTAGGGGTCTTCATAAGACTACTACAGCCAATGGACCCCAGACACTGACTAATTACTCGCCACGGAGAGCAGAATAAGTAAGAATAACAGTTTCTTACCGTGGCCACTATCTGCTCAGCGTGAGTTTCATGTCTCTCTGGTCGGGAGCCCACTGGACTGTACCTGAATCAACGGCACCAACTGTGCTAAATAACACCATCCTTTCATTCCTGCGGGGATCCATGGGTAACAAATTTTACCACAGCATATGTATGTATTGTTTCCCAATGAAAAACTTCTTAGAGACTCACGTTGGGGTTCAGCTCCAGCCCCCATCGCAGCACTAGCAAGTTTACCCACAAGTATCCCAGAGATTGTATTTCTGTATGTAATAAGTTCACTAATGGTGTTGTTGAGGGATTGATTTTTGCAACTACACAAATGACCTGTATATATAAAATCACTATTGCAGATGGGAATACCCTTTGAAATATTAAATACTGACTTGGAACATGTTCCTACTCCTTTGGATGTATTGCCTAACTGAACACACCACTCGGATTCATGTGTCCTTCCTAAAGTGTAAAACATAATACTCTGATTGCGGTATCCTTATGAGACATTCTTAATACTTAAGGCCAGAGTGTTGTTCAATAATGACTTGAGGTTTAGAGGGACAGCTAAAAGTTGGATCTTAGCAGTTTCTGGGTGTAACTTACTACAAATCCAGCATTTTTCATATCCTGACTGTCTAACATAAGCATATTTAAATTTTAACCGTAACATTTTTTCAGAAAAAACTGTTTCTTTGATCAGTTCATTAGAGACGTCTCTTTGACTGTGTGTCATGAATCAGATGTGATCAGAACTGTGTGGACTGCACAAGTGAACCAGACGTATATAGGTGAAGAAAGTAATAATTTATTAATGAAATGTGAATAATATGTAACGCAAACACCTCTAATAACACACAGTGCACAACAAACCAATATTAGAGAAGACCCCAAAATAACAATAATCAGACGAATAAATATAGCCAAAAGGGAATACCGGAATCGTAGTTTAGCTAAGCCATGGTCATAATGGGAGATCAGCAAATGGGGGACAAGGAGCAATGGAAAGGGAGAGGGTGAAAGGGATCAGACAGCAGGGCAGGAATCCAGGGATACAGGACTGACGGGAACAGGTACAAATAGGTTTGGGATCAGGATCAGAGTCAGGTTCAGATAACAGGTTCAGGCAACAGGTTCAGGATCAAAGTTCCGATCAGGGCACAAGACGAAGCCAAGGCAAAGTGTGTTTGAACTTGCCAGGTTTTTATACCATTACTGCGATCAGGTTCATGTGATTCCTAATTGCAGGAGGAGATATCTGCTCCATCCTGCCAGGATCCACCCGCTGGTGGACGCCAGTACTGCGGCCCAAAGATCACATAACATCAGCAGGGAAAGGCTCTTCTGACAGTTCCAAACTGCCAGAAGACACCTGCTGGTGAACATCAGTAGTTCACGCCAAATATCAGATGGTATTACCAGCGAGTGGAACCTTTCCTGACAGTACCTCCCCTCAAAGGAGCGACCTCCGGACACTGCAACTAGCATTTGCTGGGGAAAGTCCATGATATCAAGCCAAGCAGCAGACAAAGTCACATGAGGAAGGTCCATGGCTTTAAGCTGGGCAAGGTGCAGCTCGAGCTGAGCAGTGGGTACAGACACATCAAGCTGGGCAATACGTACATCAAGCTGGGTAGCAGGCACAGAAACCTCAAGTTGAGTAGCAGGCACATAAAACTGGGCAACAGGCACATCCGGGCAGACAGCGGGCCCATTCAGGCAGACGGCGGGCACATCCGGGCAAACAGCGGGCACATCCGGGCAAACAGCGGGCACATCCGGGCAGACAGCGGGCTCCGGGTCGTCGAGCTGGGCAGCAGGCTTCGAGTCGTCGAGCTGAGCAGCAGGCTCCGGGTCGTCAAGCTGGGCAGCAGGCATCGGGTCGTCAAGCTGGGCAGCAGACAGGAACCACCTCAGGCTGGGCAGCGGACAGGAGCACCTCAGGCTGGGCAGCGGACAGGAGCACCTCAAGCTGGGCAGCGAACAGGAGCACCTCAAGCTGGGCAGCGGACAGGAGCACCTCAGGCTGGGCAGCGGACAGGAACACCTCAGGCTGGGCAGCGGACAGGAGCACCTCAGGCTGGGCAGCGGACAGGAACACCTCAGGCTGAGCAGCGGACAGGGGCACCTCAGGCTGGGCAGCGGACAGAAGCTCATCTGGCTGGGCAGCAGACAGAAGCTCATCGGGCTGGGCAGCAGACAGAAGCTCATCGGGCTGGGCAGCAGACAGAAGCACATCAGGCTGGGCAGCAGACAGAAGCACATCAGGCTGAGCAGCAGACCCCTCAGGCTGGGGAACGGGCAGCACAATCTCAGGCTGGGAAACAGGCACCGAATCTTCAGGCAGGGACACAGGCACCGAATCTTCAGGTGGGGACACAGGCACCGAATCTTCAGGCGGGGACACAGGCACCGAATCTTCAGGCGGGGACACAGGCACCGAATCTTCAGGCGGAGACACAGGCACCGAATCTTCAGGCGGAGACACAGGCACCGAATCTTCAGGCGGGGACACAGGCGCCGAATCTTCAGGCGGGGACACAGGCGCCAAATCTTCAGGCGGGGACACAGGCGCCAAATCTTCAGGCGGGGACACCGGATCTTCAGACTGGGACACCGAATCTTCAGGCTGGCATACAGGAACTTCAGGCTGGCATACAGGAACTTCAGGCCGGCATACAGGAACTTCAGGCCGGCATACAGGAACTTCAGGCCGGCATACAGGAACTTCAGGCCGGCATACAGGAACTTCAGGCTGGTATACAGGAACTTCAAGCTGGCATACAGGAACTGGGGCGTCAGACTGGATAGCAGACTGGTCAGCAGGCACTGGTACATCAGACTGGGGCACAGGAACTTCAGGTGGAAACACTGGCTGGAAAGCAGGCAGAGTTTTGGCAGAATCAGGTGGGTTATCAGGTACAGCTGGCATGCAAGCAGACTGGAGCAGGTTGTTTGGTGTGGAGGCAGGTTGGGTTACTGGCAGGATTGTTTTGGTTGGAAAAAACTTTTGTCTTTTCTTGGGCTTAGCCACTGAAGCTCTGTAGGTAAGGGGTGCAGTAGACTGGAAAGGAGGATTGGGATATGGCAGAGAAGAGGTAACAGTAGCTGGAGGAAGTTCTTGTGGGTTTGTAGGCAGCTGAGAAGAGACAGGTGGGTTGAATGCAGGATAGGTACAGGGAGCAGAGACTGGATATTGGTATCTGGTGGGAAGCAGTGTGTACTGAGCTGCGACTGGGGTTGCCATGGGTGATGGGAGAAAAGACTTTTGAACAGGTAGGTGTCTGATGGTAGAAGTGGTTTGTTGTGGGTAGGCTGGGATTGATTGTAACATATCAGACCATGCAGAGAGTATTGGTTGGACAAAGAATGAATCACATGATGCCTGTCTGACAAGGGTCTGTACTGAGTGAATACATTCCACAAGCTTTTGCTGGGGACAAACTGAATAGTGCTCAACAAAGCATGAGGGATCATCCTCACCAGGAATTCCACCTAAACAGCACTTAAAGGGGGAGAAAAATCATCACAGGCCCCTGGAACACAGGACAGGGCTAGCTCAGCACATATTTGGATCAAAGGCTGCACCTTTCCAAACAAAACACAGTCTTGGTCAACCTGGGAGTGGGCCAAACGGATGATCTCAAGCAGCTGGTCACGGGTCCACTCTTTTAGTGTCTGGCGGAGATACTCGCCACTCTCAGACGCCAGCAAAGCTTAATAGGGAATCACGTTAGGGTTCATTTCAGCAAGCCAACAGAACCGAGATGGTTCTTTTGTGCAGCCACTTCTGATCAGGGATGGCCTTGGCTTTCTGTCATGAATCAGATGTGATCAGAACTGTGTGGACTGCACAAGTGAACCAGACGTATATAGGTGAAGAAAGTAATAATTTATTAATGAAATGTGAATAATATGTAACGCAACCACCTCCAATAACACACAGTGCACAACAAACTAATATTAGACAAGACCATAAAATAACAATAGTCAGACGAATAAATATAGCCAAAAGGGAATACCGGAATTGTAGTCTAGCTAAGCCATGGTCATAACGGGAGATCAGCAAATGGGGGACAAGGAGCAATGGACAGGGAGAGGGTGAAAGGGATCAGACAGAAGGGCAGGAATCCAGGGTTTCAGGACTGACGGGAACAGGTACAAATAGGTTTGGGATCAGGATCAGAGTCAGGTTCAGATAACAGGTTCAGGCAACAGGTTCAGGATCAAAGTTCCGATCAGGGCACAAGACGAAGCCAAGGCAAAGTGTGTTTGAACTTGCCAGGTTTTTATACCATTACCTGCTGTCGGGTTCAACTGATTCCTAATTGCAGGAGGAGATATCTGCTCCATCCTGCCAAGATCCACCCGCTGGTGGACGCCAGTACTGTGGCCCAAAGATCACATAACACCAGCAGGGAAAGGCTCTCCTGACAGTTCCAAACTGCCAGGAGACACCTGCTGGTGGACATCAGTACTGCACGCCAAATATCAGATGGTATTACCTGCGAGTGGAACCTGATTTCTGGGGTGAAAGTCAGTATGGTTGGTGTGTACTTTGCTTTTGCCACATAAGAGTTTCAAGGCTCCCAAGTCATCAGGATGATAGATACAGTTAGTTATAATCCACACTGGGGCAAAGATCAGAAGTGGAAAGATCACCAGAAGGTATAAGGCCTTCCCAGAAGTCTGTGGTGAAATAAGCAACATAATGCCCTCCTGAAAGAGGAGATTTTCAAACGCAAACATGTAGCAAAGTTGAAAGAAGTTCCTTTGGGGACTTAGCTTCTCAAACAGACAGAACCCTTAAATTCTGGTAAAGTATTATTTTGTTTATTTCACCTTGACTAAACCAATCTATTGTTAGATCAGTTTTGGAGTGAGGTGAATTCTAACTGCAGTATAAATTGGTTTCACTTCTAAAACAAGGGAGATACATATCTCATAATACTAACTTTAGAATTGGATTGGTTATAGTCTGTGTAAATCATTGATTCATTCTAAATCTAAAATATAAGCTTTGATCAAATTATCAAGCTGTGCATAATATAAAATTTTTGTTTATGCATTTAAGAGTGTAAGAAAAAGGTCTGTTTGTTTTGAGAAGAGATCACTGTAACGGTTAATCCTGTGTCTAGGGTATGTTCCTGTTAACCTCTCAAACCTCAGATCGATATGTTATGCAGATCAGATATATCTGATGAGTCAATTCCCATTGAACAAGAAATGCATGCACTCGATGTTAAGTTCAAAGGAAAATGGCTGTATTTGATTTGTGCTTTTGCAGTTTTATATCAAATTCTATTCAGACAAGATATGATTAAAAAGGCATGCGCAGTACATACAATTTTTTCATAAGACAGTGATAACTAGTTTAGAACAAGCAGTCTTTGTCCTTTGTTCTGTGAGAAACAAACTTATAGATAACAGTAATATGTGAGAACAGTCCTGTACTAGAAACTAAATTGATACATTACTTGTGGGAAAACAAAGGAATATTCTTCTACATGCTGATGTGAAATGAAAGCTGTGAAACTAAATGAATACTCTAACTATACATGAATACTAAAATGGCTGACAGAATACAAAATGGATGCTTAGCATAACCTTTCAAACCCCTCTTAAGTCATAAATATGATATGACTTTCTTCAGATCCGCAGCATCCTGAAATCTACGTTTTTTCTACGTTTGTTGTATTCATTTACATAAAGCTGCAGATATTGTGTATATGCGTGAGAAGGTTGGTCTGGTGTAGTGCATTTGCTAATACAAAGCAAAATAAGCTTGAAAATCAGGTAGCTATCAAACCTAACAATAATACTATGATAATCATAATCACTATGTCCTTTAACCATGAAAACATTCCACCTAAACCCAAACTAGAAAAGGGGTTCCACCCATAATTACCTATGTGATGATCCTGGGTCTGGCCTAGGGCTGACATGACTGGTACCACTGTTCAATCCGATTTAGGGGTCTTCATAAGACTACTACAGCCAATGGACCCCAGACACCGACTAATTACTCGCCACGGAGAGCAGAATAAGTAAGAATAACAGTTTCTTACCGTGGCCACTTTCTACTCAGCGTGAGTTTCATGTCTCTCTGGTCGGGAGCCCACTGGACTGTACCTGAATCAACGGCACCAACTGTGCTAAATAACACCATCCTTTCATTCCTGCAGGGATCCATGGGTAACAAATTTTACCACAGCATATGTATGTATTGTTTCCCAATGAAAAACTTCTTAGAGACTCACGTTGGGGTTCAGCTCCAGCCCCCATCGCAGCACTAGCAAGTTTACCCACAAGTATCCCAGAGATTGTATTTCTGTATGTAATAAGTTCACTAATGGTGTTGTTGAGGGATTGATTTTTGCAACTACCCAAATGACCTGTATATATAAAATCACTATTGCAGATGGGAATACCCTTTGAAATATTAAATACTGACTTGGAACATGTTCCTACTCCTTTGGATGTATTGCCTAACTGAACACACCACTCGGATTCATGTGTCCTTCCTAAAGTGTAAAACATAATACTCTGATTGCGGTATCCTTATGAGACATTCTTAATACTTAAGGCCAGAGTGTTGTTCAATAATGACTTGAGGTTTAGAGGGACAGCTAAAAGTTGGATCTTAGCAGTTTCTGGGTGTAACTTACTACAAATCCAGCATTTTTCATATCCTGACTGTCTAACATAAGCATATTTAAATTTTAACCGTAACATTTTTTCAGAAAAAACTGTTTCTTTGATCAGTTCATTAGAGACGTCTCTTTGACTGTGTGTCATGAATCAGATGTGATCAGAACTGTGTGGACTGCACAAGTGAACCAGACGTATATAGGTGAAGAAAGTAATAATTTATTAATGAAATGTGAATAATATGTAACGCAAACACCTCTAATAACACACAGTGCACAACAAACCAATATTAGAGAAGACCCCAAAATAACAATAATCAGACGAATAAATATAGCCAAAAGGGAATACCGGAATCGTAGTCTAGCTAAGCCATGGTCATAACGGGAGATCAGCAAATGGGGGATAAGGAGCAATGGACAGGGAGAGGGTGAAAGGGATCAGACATCAGGGCAGGAATCCAGGGATACAGGACTGACGGGAACAGGTACAAATAGGTTTGGGATCAGGATCAGAGTCAGGTTCAGATAACAGGTTCAGACAACAGGTTCAGGATCAAAGTTCCGATCAGGGCACAAGACGAAGCCAAGGCAAAGTGTGTTTGAACTTGCCAGGTTTTTATACCATTACCTGCTATCAGGTTCAGGTGATTCCTAATTGCAGGAGGAGATATCTGCTCCATCCTGCCAGGATCCACCCGCTGGTGGACGCCAGTACTGCGGCCCAAAGATCACATAACACCAGCAGGGAAAGGCTCTCCTGACAGTTCCAAACTGCCAGGAGACACCTGCTGGTGAACATAAGTAGTGCACGCCAAATATCAGATGGTATTACCAGCGAGTGGAACCTTTCCTGACAGTACCCCCCCCCAAAGGAGCGACCTCCAGACGCTCCAACTAGCATTTGCTGGGGAAAGTCCGTGATATCAAGCCGAGCAGCAGACAAAGTCACATGAGGAAGGTCCATGGCTTTAAGCTGGGCAAGGTGCAGCTCGAGCTGAGCAGTGGGTACAGACACATCAAGCTGGGCAATACATACATCAAGCTGGGTAGCAGGCACAGAAACCTCAAGTTGAGTAGCAGGCACATCAAACTGGGCAACAGGCACATCCGGGCAGACAGCGGGCACATCCAGGCAGACGGCGGGCACATCCGGGCAAACAGTGGGCACATCCAGGCAGACAGCGGGCTCCGGGTCATCAAGCTGGGCAGCAGGCTCTGGGTCGTTGAGCTGGGCAGCAGGCTCCGGGTCGTCAAGCTGGGCAGCAGACAGGAACACCTCAGGCTGGGCAGCGGACAGGAACACCTCAGGCTGGGCAGCGGACAGGAACACCTCAGGCTGGACAGCAGACATAAACACCTCAGGCTGGGCAGCGGACATAAACACCTCAGGCTGGGCAGCGGACAGGAGCACCTCAGGCTGGGCAGTGGACAGGAACACCTCAGGCTGGGCAGCGGACAGGGGCACCTCAGGCTGGGCAGCGGACAGGGGCACCTCAGGCTGGGCAGCGGACAGAAGCTCATCGGGCTGGGCAGCGGACAGAAGCTCATCGGGCTGGGCAGCAGACAGAAGCTCATCAGGCTGGGCAGCAGACAGAAGCACATCAGGCTGGGCAGCAGACAGAAGCACATCAGGCTGAGCAGCAGACCCCTCAGGCCAGGGAATGGGCACCACAACCTCAGGCCGGGGAACGGGCACCACAACCTCAGGCCAGGAAACGGGCACCACAACCTCAGGCCGGGAAACGGGCACCGAATTTTCAGGCGGGGACACAGGCACCGAATCTTCAGGAGGAGACACAGGCACCGAATCTTCAGGCGGGGACGCAGGCACCGAATCTTCAGGCGGGGACACAGGCGCCGAATCTTTAGACTGGGACACCGGATCTTCAGGCTGGCATACAGGAACTTCAGGCTGGCATACAGGAACTTCAGGCTGGTATACAGGAACTTCAGGCTGGTATACAGGAACTTCAAGCTGGCATACAGGAACTGGGGCGTCAGACTGGATAGCAGACTGGTCAGCAGGCACTGGTACATCAGACTGGGGCACAGGAACTTCAGGTGGAAACACTGGCTGGAAAGCAGGCAGAGTTTTGGCAGAATCAGGTGGGTTATCAGGTACAGCTGGCATGCAAGCAGACTGGAGCAGGTTGTTTGGTGTGGAGGCAGGTTGGGTTACTGGCAGGATTGTTTTGGTTGGAAAAAACTTTTGTCTTTTCTTGGGCTTAGCCACTGAAGCTCTGTAGGTAAGGGGTGCAGTAGACTGGAAAGGAGGATTGGGATATGGCAGAGAAGAGGTAACAGTAGCTGGAGGAAGTTCTTGTGGGTTTGTAGGCAGCTGAGAAGAGACAGGTGGGTTGAATGCAGGATAGGTACAGGGAGCAGAGACTGGATATTGGTATCTGGTGGGAAGCAGTGTGTACTGAGCTGCGACTGGGGTTGCCATGGGTGATGGGAGAAACGACTTTTGAACAGGTAGGTGTCTGATGGTAGAAGTGGTTTGTTGTGGGTAGGCTGGGATTGATTGTAACATATCAGACCATGCAGAGAGTATTGGTTGGACAAAGAATGAATCACATGATGCCTGTCTGACAAGGGTCTGTACTGAGTGAATACATTCCACAAGCTTTTGCTGGGGACAAACTGAATAGTGCTCAACAAAGCATGAGGGATCATCCTCACCAGAGATTCCACCTGATCAGCACTGAAAGGGGGAGAAAAATCATCACAGGCCCCTGGAACACAGGACAGGGCTAGCTCAGCACATATTTGGATCAAAGGCTGCACCTTTCCAAACAAAACACAGTCTTGGTCAACCTGGGAGTGGGCCAAACGGATGATCTCAAGCAGCTGGTCATGGGTCCACTCTTTTAGTGTCTGGCGGAGATACTCGCCACTCTCAGACGCCAGCAAAGCATAATAGGGAATCACGTTAGGGTTCATTTCAGCAAGCCAACAGAACCGAGATATAACACACAGTGCACAACAAACCAATATTAGACAAGACCATAAAATAACAATAATCAGACAAATAAATATAGCAAAAAGGGAATACCGGAATCGTAGTCTAGCTAAGCCATGGTCATAACGGGAGATCAGCAAATGGGGGACAAGGAGCAATGGACAGGGAGAGGGTGAAAGGGGTCAGACAGTAGGGCAGGAATCCAGGGTTTCAGGACTGACGGGAACAGGTACAAATAGGTTTGGGATCAGAGTCAGGTTCAGATAACAGGTTCAGGCAACAGGTTCAGGATCAAAGTTCCGATCAGGGCACAAGACGAAGCCAAGGCAAAGTGTGTTTGAACTTGCCAGGTTTTTATACCATTACCTGCTGTCGGGTTCATGTGATTCCTAATTGCAGGAGGAGATATATGCTCCATCCTGCCAGGATCCACCCGCTGGTGGACGCCAGTACTGTGGTCCAAAGATCACATAACACCAGCAGGGAAAGGCTCTCCTGACAGTTCCAAACTGCCAGGAGACACCTGCTGGTGGACATCAGTACTGCACGCCAAATATCAGATGGTATTACCTGCGAGTGGAACCTTTCCTGACACTGTGATTTCTGGGGTGAAAGTCAGTATGGTTGGTGTGTACTTTGCTTTTGCCACATAAGAGGTTCAAGGCTCCTAAGTCATCAGGATGATAGATACAGTTATAATTCTCACTGGGGCAAAGATCAGAAGTGGAAAGATCACCAGAAGGCATAAGGCCTTCCCATAAGTCTGTGGTGAAATAAGCAACATCACTGTCCTTTTTTTCTATGCTTGTCTTTGGAGGACTTAAAACACCTGCTTCACCTCTTGGTGGTCTTCCTGCAGTTCCTGGGCTTAGATCAACCTTCTTTATCCTGCTGGCATGGATCCAGGTGGGACTTTCCTCTGTAAGGATGGCAGTCCTGGTGACGGCTACCACTTTGGTCAATGGTCCGAATGGAACTTCTTGTGGCTTTCGACCTTTCTGAAGCCTCTGGAACACAACTTGATCACCGACCTGGAACGGGTGGGTTGGTACCTGTGAAGAAGAAGGAGAGGTGCGAGCGACTCAACAATATCAAGAGTTTCAATCAGGACAGGAGAGCCGTGGTGATATCACTTTCCGGGTTACGGCCGAACCCGGAAGTAATACTATTCAACACTGTCGTTTTAATGCTGTAACTACTCTACTAAAATGTGAGTTTTTTTACCTTGAATAAAATCATTATTTTTATGGAATTACTACACTATGGAGTGCATATTTATCCCTTTATGTGCCTGTCTGAGATTGTGAAACCGGGAGGTCCGTAAGATTGGAGGGATCTTTCAAAGGAACACAACAGAAAGGCTTGTTTTTAAGCCTATTAAGGTGAGAGGCTGGGGGAAATGATTGGCAACAGCACTGGAGGATCAGCACTTGCACTTTTTGTATGACACTGCAATTGGAATTGGATTGCCTGTGACTTGCACTGTTTTTGGACTTTTATGCACATTGCTGTGGATCACTTATAGTAATTTTCCAGCACAAGGAACTGCATCTGCACATGTTGCTGTTTCTTTGGATTTGCCTACTTTGCACATAAAACTGTTGTTTGATGCACATGATATTATTCATCATTGAATATTTATATTAGTTATTATCAGTTTTTTATTTTATTTGTATTTTAAACCAATTTTTTTATTTCATTGGTTTACATGGATATTTTACACAAGAATTTTTTCACATTTGGATTGTTGCAGTTGGAATTTATTTTGCACTGTAGAGGAAGTCATATCTACATATTTATTTATTATTGAAGAATATTTAAGATTTATGCACCTTTTATCTTAATTTTATAGTAATTTTAGAGTGAGCACCCTTATACCCCCTTCTTTTATTCATTTTTCTATTAGTGTGTGAACACTTACTAGGTGGCTGCTACACATTTGTTTATTTTTTTTTCCTTCCACCCCACCCCCTTGTTGGTTTGCGCATTAGTTCCCCCTAATTTTCAAGAGTTTCAATCAGTTATCTTACATATTCCTCCTGTATCTGTTCCAAATCACCTTTCTCCACCATCAGAAGATGATTAGCCCACGGTGTGGGGAATGGCCTACCCATGAGTACCTCAAAAGGGAAATAACCCGTCACACTGTGAGGGGTCATTCTGATTTCAGCTAATACAGCTGGGAGAACTTTTCTCCATTTGCCAAAATTCCCACCCGTAGCTTTCCTGATCCTGTCTTTAATTGTTCTATTCATTCTTTCTACAATCCCTGAACTCTGTGGATGGTAGGAGAGGTGAGATTTCTAGTCTACTTTTAGTGCTTTTACAAGATCTTGGCAGATTTTAGCTGTGAAGGCTGGGCCATTGTCTGAGTTTATTTGCAATGGACATCCCCACCTAGGAATGATTTCCTGTGTGAGGATCTTCACCACAGTCTGCGCATTTTCATTATTGGTGACAAAAACTTCCGGCCAGCGTGACATCATATCCACTATGACCAAAAGATGTTGTTTCTTTCCTTCTTTGGGCATATGTGTAAAGTCTATCTGTAAATGGGTAAACGGTGTTGTTGGGTACTCGAGGTGTTCATGCTTTGACTTCTTTGGGGTTGTAGGGTTGTTCCTAATACAAGTAACACATCTCTGTACAAAAGCTTTGACTAAGCTAGGTAGTCCTACAATGAAAAAATCTGCATCTAGGAGTTCACATGTGGCCTGCCAACCCTTGTGACCTAGTCCATGATATTGTGCAATGAACAGGGGGGACTGGCAACAGGAATACACGGTCTCCCCTCTTGGCAGATTAATCCTGTTTTAGGATCTTTCTGCACCACTTCACAGTTCCATTGCCTAATATCATCAGGGGTGGCAAAGGCTTGTAGTTCCGTGAACCAATGTGTCTCTTTCAGGGAATATGGTTGAGGTGTTAGCATGGGCATTTGAATGTATGCCTTTTGTGTAGATGCAGCTTCTTTGGCGATTTTGTCAGCTAGTGCATTCCCTTTGGCTATATCAGTCATTTGGCCTGTATGTGCCTTAGAGTGCATGATAGCTAGTTTTGAAGGCAACTGAATTTAATCTAGTAATGCTGTGACTAGGTCAGAGTGTGAGATGCTCTTTCCATCTGCTGCCACATATCCTCTGTGAAGCCATATTACACCATGGTCCCAGACAACACCATGAGCATATCTGGAATCGGTGTAAATGTTTACTTCTTTTCCTGCAAACAACTGGCATGCATGGGTTAATGCTATCAATTCAGCAGCCTGTGCTGACATATAGGATATTGGATTGGCCTCGAGGACAGTGTGTGGCAGTTGGACCACAGCATATCCTACATGATAAACATTATCACTTGGTCTGCTGCAAGAGCCATCTACAAAAACTGTTTGTGCAGTATGGATTGGTACTGAAAGCATATCTGCTCTAGGTGAAGTGTCCTGGTGCATTGATTGTGTACAGTCATGAGGTGGTGATAAGTCATCCTGTTCTCCTTTAAGACCTAATAAGGCATTCAAAAATTGGAGCTGGACCAGAGTTTATGTTTGAACTTTTTATTTTCAGGTTTGGATTGGACAGGAGGATGACTTCATACCCACTCAATCTTTGTGCTGACATATGCTGAGTATGTAAAGTTTTGAGGAGTGTGGTGACATTATGTGTAGTATGTAAGGTGGTGTCATGATCCAAGGTAAATGGTGTTGCCATCTCCACAACCATTGCACAAGAAGCCAATGCTCTGAGACACGCAGGCATGCCTTGCACCTGTACTGGAACCACCTTTGAGAAAAAAGCTACAGGGTGCAGTCTCCCACCATGTTCCTGGGCCAGTACTCCCGCCATGGTTCTACAATTTTCCCTAGCAAACAATTGAAACATTTTGCCATACTCAGGGAGGCCGAGGCTCGGACTGGTAACCATTGCACATTTCAACATAGAAAAAGCATTTAACATTTCATCAGACCATTTTACAATATCAGACATTTCAGAGAGGGTTGCTTGTCTCAATATATTGTCATAGAAAGAACAGTCAGGTATCCATTGGCGGCAGTAACAAATCATACCAAGAAAGGTGAGCAAGTCTTTCTTTGTGAGTGGGCGGGGCATCCCACAAGAGCCGCAGCTCTTTTGTGACTGACTTTCCTAACTCCCGGAGACAGCACAAACCCTAGGTATTCAACCTCCTGTTTACACCATTGTAACTTTTTCTTAGACACTTTGTGACCACATATGTGCAACCATTTCAATAAGGATAGGCTATCAGCTCGGCAGTCCTCCTCTGAAGAACCACAAATCATGAGATCATCAACATACTGCAATAGTACAGAACCATGAGGGGCAGTCCAAGGCCTGAGGGTGGCTTGGAGAGCTATAGAATAGACCACAGGTGAGTCTATATATACCTGGGGCATTCTACACCAGGTAAACTGGCGATTGTGTTGGTCAATCGACATAGTAAAGGCAAAGAGTGGCCGTGTCTCCTCGTCCACAAGGACGGAGAAAAAAGCATTCTTTAAATCAGTCACTGTAAAACTTTTGGCTGTTGCTGGAATGGAGGATAGCAGTGATGCAACATCAGGTACAACGGGTGCTATTTGGACTATGAGATCATTTATGGCCCTCAAGTCCTTTACAAACCAAAAAGAGCCATCCGGCTTCTTTACAGGGTTGATGGGTGTGTTGTAAGGAGAAATAATTTCTTCCAGGATCCCATCCTGCAAGAACTTTTTCACCATTGGCACTATGCCACCTACCTTTTCCTTAGAGAGTGGATATTGTTTGTGATAGATAGGAAATGCACCTTCTTTGAGAGTGGCTTTGTATGGTGTGCATGGAATAAGTCCTACATCCAGATCTGTTGTAGACCAGACCTGGGGGTCTATATCCTCAAAATCTTTTTCACTACTCTGTTGTGACAGCATCAATAAATCCGGATTACATGCTTCTATAGTGATTTTATCTGAGGAAATGTTTAGACCTCCTTCTGAGTTGGTTTTAATTGTGATTCCTAGTGGCCCGAACAGGTCTCTTCCCATCAAATTTACAGGGCAATTTGGTATTATCCTAAAAGAGTGTGTACATATGGTGTAACCTTTTGGGGCAGTGAGAGTTGTAACATTATAGGGCGGGGGCAGGGTACCAGCGAAGCTTCCATGGTTTAGAGATTTCTCTAACTCATGTTTCTTCTCTGATGCAGAGTCTTTATCCTGTATTTTAGGCGGTTTTGTCTTTTTGTCTGTCCTATCATACCAATAGGGGGCATATGTTAACCAATTTTCCCCTCCTTTCGCATATAGTCTTTATCCCGTAATATGGCCATGCGTCTCTGTCATTTAGACAGAGGCCCTTTATCATATCCATAAATAAGGGGTCACTTGCACCCTCCCGGAGAAAAGGATTACAACTGCCTATGCGTTCTGTCCATCCCGCTATATTATCCAACCAAGGGTTAAGTAGGTAATAATCTGTTCCACAGACTCTAGCCACAAAATTCTTAAGGTTTTCACCTACATCAGGTAACGGAATTTTTATTTTAGTCTGCGATTTACCCGCTATTCTATACCATAGGCAGAGATCTTTAGGAAAACAGAACAGTCTACAGTGCTCTACATAGAAAATTGGGAGAAGGGTTGTCCCTGGGATAGTGCGGACTGGAAAATAACATGGATTGCCAACAAGAAGTATATATAAAAGTAGAAAAGTATTTATTGTACAAGATTTATACACAATGAATAAGGTTAAAACAACAACTGACATATGGTTGGTTATATTTGAACCAAATACATACAGTCGCCCTATAGCTATGACAGGTAGATCAATACATATGAGAGCGAGAGAAAACCGACATGTTTCGGATATTGGTAGCTGTGTTCATAACAGCCTCCATTAAATTTCCTTCTTCAGGGTTAATGTATTGGTTATACAGACAGTGGTATTTCTAAGAAAAGAAAAAACAATATGTAATAACAATATATTACAATGTGAAGTCATTGCACATCTTCTCATTCTAGACATCTCCCATACATGGGCGATTTAAACACACATAGTTATAAAAACATATAAGTGAACAAACTATACATAATATTAATCTAATACATTTATAACTAGGGATGAGCTTCGTGTTCGAGTCGAACACACGTTCGACTCGGACATGGGCTGTTCGATCGTTCGACGAAGATCGAACGTTATGGGCCGTTCGCGCCAAATTCGAGTGACGCGAACGGCCCACAATACACTGCACCATCGCAGTGCAATCCCGGCGCTGTGATTGACCAAGCATGCACTGTGACCCCGCAAGCTTGGCCTATCACAGCGCCGGCAGCGAGGAGAGCCATAATTGGCCACAGGCAGGATGCCTGTGGCCAATCATAGCTCAGGGGGGTTTAGTACACGCCCCACACTATAAAAGGCCGCCAGCGTTGCGGCCTTGTGCAGTGTGTTCTGGCATGCAGGGAAAGAGATACATAGGCAGGGACAGTGTGTTCTATGTTCTGTTCTTTTCTCAGGCATCTGCAGGAGTTGCTGTTCATTGCTGTTCTCTAAGCTAGATAGGCAGGCAGGGACAGTGTGTTCTTTTCTCAGGCATCTGCAGGAGTTGCTGTTCTCTAAGCTAGATAGGCAGGCAGGGACAGTGTGTTCTTTTCTCAGGCATCTGCAGGAGTTGCTGTTCATTGCTGTTCTCTAAGCTAGATAGGCAGGCAGGGACAGTGTGTTCTTTTCTCAGGCATCTGCAGGAGTTGCTGTTCATTGCTGTTCTCTAAGCTAGATAGGCAGGCAGGGACAGTGTGTTCTTTTCTCAGGCATCTGCAGCAGTTAGTGAGTGTTGTGTGCCCCAGCACAGTATACACCTGTATATACCTGTCATTGCTGTTCTCTAATAAAGGCATCTGTTGGAGTTAGTGGGTGTTGTGTGCCCTAGTACAGTATACACTTGTATATACCCGTCATTGCTGTTCTCTAATACAGGCATCTGCAGGAGTTAGTGGGTGTTGTGTGCCCTAATACAGTATACACCTGTATATACCCGTCATTGCTGTTCTCTAATAAAGGCATCTGCTGGAGTTAGTGGGTGTTGTGTGCCCTAGTACAGTATACACCTGTATATACCCGTCATTGCTGTTCTCTAATAAAGGCATCTGCTGGAGTTAGTGGGTGTTGTGTGCCCTAATACAGTATACACCTGTATATACCCGTCATTGCTGTTCTCTAATAAAGGCATCTGCTGGAGTTAGTGGGTGTTGTGTGCCCTAGTACAGTATACACCTGTATATACCCTACATTGCTGTTCTCTAATAAAGGCATCTGCTGGAGTTAGTGGGTGTTGTGTGCCCTAGTACAGTATACACCTGTATATTGTAAAAACAATATTTAGAGGAGCATCAAAGGCTAACCATAAATAATGTAAAACAATAAAACTGTACACAATAAAATGGTGAACAAGAAATACTGAGAAACACTAAAAATGTAAACCATATGACTGTCCATAAATAGTGTAGCAGCGCTCTTGTCAAAAATGACAAGCTTCTTTATGTGTTGATCTGCACACAAAGGAACTGATGAGTAGAGTGAAAGTGATATTCTTTATCCCAGTGCAATGACACAGTTCAAAGGTTCATCCGTCATGTGTCGCATAAAAGTAGAGAAGTCCCCTTTGGGGATGCACTCACCAAAATGTGGACATAGATAAGCCTTATCACCAAACATAGGATTGCCTCTTCCTTTTCTTTCACTCTTCCACGGATATCCAGCTCTTTTTTGCTCAGGTGTTCAGGTTAATACATATGGGAAAAAAATGGCCACATAGCGTAATATTGCTTAACTCATTTATTCCCATAGACAACCCCCCTTACAAATGGATACATACAAAAATTGAAAATATAATGGGCAGATAAAGTGCTGTAGCCTGACTGCTCAGTACACCTAAGGCGCCAGTAGACGGGGGTCCACGCTATCATGAACAGCGTGTAAACTTGTTACCACTTCCTGGTTCCTGGATGCGGTGGAGCGCAAGCGTCACTTCCGGTACGGCAGGGTCGTGGTCTCGCCGTACCGGAAGTGACGCTTGCTAATCCTAAGCGCTGAGCGGTGCTCATGCAGGAAGGGCCATTTTAAGCATCTATAACGCACTCATACACCTGTATATACCCGTCATTGCTGTTCTCTAATAAAGGCATCTGCTGGAGTTAGTGGGTGTTGTGTGCCTCCAGCACAATATACACTACCCAATTGCTGGTTTTCCCATTTCCCTGCAGGCCATTACTATGTCTGGAAGGCCAACAAGGAGAGGCAGACAGTCACGAGCCAATAAAAGAGGGCAAGCAGGCTCTGTGTCTAGAGACAACAGTGCTGGTCGTGGACGCGGTGCATCGTCATCAGCACGTGGCCATGGGACACGCTTGTCCTTATTTTCGGCAGCTGGACGTGTTGAGCCGCATCATGCCGAAGACTTGGTAGAGTGGATGACCAAGCCCTCCTCATCCTCTCTCACCCAGGCTCAGGGTACTGGCAAAGCAGCTGCCAAAGCATCCTCTTCCCTCGTATCAATGTCATCATCAGCCACTCCTTCCCTAGACCCACCGTGTCCTCCTGAGAAGTCCCCCGAACTGTTTGAGCACAGTGTTGGGTACATGCTCCAGGAGGATGCCCAGCGTTTCGAAGGGTCTGAAGATGATATCCAGCTAGAGGAAGGCAGTAGCGTGAGAGCAGAGAGGGGATGCTCAAAAAGGACAGCCATCTGGCAGTCATGTTCCAGCAGCTGCAGAATACTGCCAGATTGGCTCCAGTGATGAGGAGGGAGGGGATGATGAGGTCACTGACTCCACGTGGGTGCCTGATAGGAGAGAGGAGGAGGAGGAGGAGGAGGAGGCACATCTCTAACGAGGAAGGATGCACTCTGGGAGCCAGCGTAAGGGCAGCACACCGACTGAATCACACCGCAGAGCTCCGTCTGTGCAGGGCGCTGCCTCTGCCATTATTCCAAAAGTTCTTTGGTGTGGGCCTTTTTTGAGTCGAGTGCATCAGATCGCACCGCTGCAGTTTGCAACATATGTCTCAAGCATATCTCGCGTGGCCAAAACATCAGCCGCTTGGGCACCACATGCTTGACCAGACATATGTTGACCTGCCATGCAGCTCATTGGCAAGCGTACCTTAAAGACCCACACCAAAGAACAAAGCGGAACTCTCCTTGCTCCTCATCAGCTGGGATCTCCAACCCCACTGTACCTTCAGTCCTCTCTGAAACCTGCACTGAGAGGAATGAAGGTGTAGAATTAGGTGTGTCACAGCCAAGTACTTGCGGGCACTCTGCTAGCAGTACACCGACGTCTGATTATAGCAGGCAAATTTCCCTGCCCCAGCTGCTGGACCGTTGAAAGAAGTTCACTCCCAGCCATCCACATGCCCAGCGGTTGAATGCTAGCTTGGCTAAATTGCTAGCACTTCAACTGCTGCCTTTTCAGTTGGTAGACTCGGCCCCCTTCTGTGAGTTTGTGCAATGTGCGGTTCCTCAGTGGCAGGTTCCCAAACTCCACCGATTCTGGCTCTCTACCGGCATGTGGAAGGCAATGTCCATGCCTCGCTGGACAGGGCGGTCAGCGGTAAGGTGCATATTACCGCTGACTCGTGGTCCAGCAGGCATGGACAGGGACGTTACCTTTCTTTCACGGCCCATTGGGTCACTCTTTTGGCAGCTGGGAAGGATGCAGGACAAGGTGCAGTAGTGTTGGAGGTTGTTCCACCGCCACGCCTCCAAAATGGTACTACTGGTTGTGACACACCTCTCTCCTCCACCCCCTCCTCTTCTTCTTCCTCCATGGCCTCTTCCTGTGCTTTGTCCTCGGAACCAGCGGTGCTCTGTAGCCGTTCAAGGGGCTACGCAAGTACGCAGGCAAAAAGATGCTATGCCGTGCTTGCGCTGGTGTGTTTGGGGGACAGGAGCCACACTGGGGCAGAGGTTCCGTCAGCTCTGCAGGGGCAGGCCGAGAGGTGGTTGACGCCACGCCAGCTTAAGCCAGGAATGGTGGTTTGCGACAATGGCACCAACCTCCTCTCCGCCCTCCGACAGGGACAACTGACCCATGTGCCCTGTGTGGCTCACGTCCTTAACCTGGTGGTGCAGTGGTTCTTGGGCAGGTACCCGGGCTTACAGGATGTCCTGAGGCAGGCCAGGAAAGTCTGTGTGAAAGTCTGTGTGCAGGTGGAACTCAACGTTGGCCATGCTGCAGCGGCTGCACACGCAGCAGAGGGCCATCAATGAGTACCTGTGCGACTACGGCACCAGGACAGGGTCAGGGGAGCTCGGGTTTTTTTCACCACGCCAGTGGGGCATGATCAGGGATGCATGTACTGTCCTGGCACCATTTGAGGAGGCCACGAGGATGGTGAGCAGTGACAGTGCATGCATCAGTGACACTGTACCTCTTGTCCACCTGTTGGAGCATACGCTGCGTGGAATAATGGACAGGGCACTTGCTGCAGAACAGAGGCAGGAAGAGGAGGACTTCCTTGCCTCTCAAGGCCCCCTTTACCCAGACAGTGTTCCTTGTGTCCCACCCATCACACAGGAGGAGGAGGATTGTGTCAGCATGGAGGTTGAGCATGGCACTCAGCATCAACAGCAGCAGTCTTTTAGGGATGATTTACAGTCCCAAGAAACCCGTGGACTTGTACGTGGCTGGGAGGAGGTGGCTGCGGATCATGTCGTCCTTAGTGACCCAGAGGACTCCGGACCGAATGCCTCAGCTAACCTACGCTGCATGGCCTCCCTGATCCTGCAAAGTCTGCGGAAGGATCCTCGTATTCTTCGGATCAAGGAGAGGGACCATTACTGGCTGGCCACTCTCCTTGATCCACAGTACAAGAGTAAGGTTGCAGACCTTATCTTGCCATCGCAGAGGGAGCAGAGGATGAGACAACTCCGGGAGGCCTTGCAGAAAGGTCTGTGCAACGCGTTCCCAGAGACTGGGAGGTTACAAACTCCTGGTCCTGGACAACGAGTTGCTGAGGCTTTGGTCAGTAGCAGAAGGAGCGGTGGAGAAGGTGGCCGTCTGACCGATGCGTTCAGACAATTTTTTAGTCCGCAGCCCCAAGGTATGATCGCTTCCAGCAACCATCGCCAGCGTCTGATATACATGGTGCAGGAATACCTAGGGGCAAGGTCAGACTTGGACACCTTTCCCACCGAAAATCCTCTGGCTTACTGGGTCTTGAGGATGGATCACTGGCCATAGCTTGCACAGTATGCAATTGAGCTACTGGCCTGTCCTGCATCCAGCGTTCTTTCGGAACGCACATTCAGTGCTGCTGGAGGCTTTGTCACGGATCACAGGGTGCGCCTGTCCACCGACTCGGTTGATCGACTGACCTTCATAAAGATGAACCAGTCTTGGATCACCACCAGCTACCAAGCACCTGAAGCTGATATAACAGAATAATTTATTTTGAAATGTCACATCCCTTCAAGACTGCCTATGCTGATGCTGAGTGACTGTCCTGTTATGTTGACTGACTATCCTCCTCCTCCTCAATGATCCGATTCATGATGATAGCTTGGAAGAACATTTTTTTTCTGGGTGCCGCCACCAGTGGCTAAGTCCCAATTTTTCAGCCCCTGTTTAACAGGGGCATGTAATTACAATTTTTTATGCAATGCTTTGCAGCAGGGCTCATTCCTGCACTCCAAGTACAGTATCTGTGAGGGGTTGCAGTGTTGTGGCACCAGTGCCTAAGGCCCAATTTTTCAGCCCCTGTTTAACAGGGGCATGTAATTACAATTTTTGATGCAATACTTTGCAACAGGGCTCATTGCTGTGCTCCAAGTACAGTATCTGTGAGGGGTTGCAGTGTTGTGGCACCAGTGCCTAAGGCCCAATTTTTCTGCCCCTGTTCAACAGGGGCATGTAATTACAATTCTTGATCTAATAATTCACAGCAGGGCCCATTCCTGCGCCCACCAAGAGTAACTGTGAGGGCTTACAGTGTTGTGGCAACACCACCACCACCACCAAAGGCCCAATTTTTCTGCCCCTCTCAAACAGGGGCATGCAATTTCAATTCTTGATCTAATAATTTACAGTAGGGCCCATTCATGCGCCCACCAAGAGTAACTGTGAGGGCTGACAGTGTTGTAGCACCAGCACCACCACCAAAGGCCCAATTTTTCCTACCACTGTTCAACAATGGCATGTAATTACAATTCCTGATATAATAGTTCACAGCAGGGCGTTCCAGCGCCCACCAAGAGTAACTATGAGGGCTCACAGTGTTGTGGCAACACCAACATGTAAGGGGCAAATTTCAGCAGAGTATATATGGCAGGCCCCTACTTTCAAACATCCAACTTACAAACGACTCCTACTTGCAAACAAACGGAAGGAGACAACAGGAAGTGAGAGGAAATCTACCCCTAAGAAGGGAAATTCTCTCCTGTAAGAGTTAATATGGGAAAAAGGTGTCTCCTCTGTACTGATGCTTTATCACCAATCCTTGTTTCAATAAAAACCCCACTTTTCAAAAACATTCGTCATTGGGACGGAAAGTGAGGTGAAATGTTCTGAACAGGTGCACAGACAGCAAAACAAATGTTACAGGGGTGATAACCCTTCCATATGTTTTCCAAAAAGCTTAAAAATTGATTTTTTGGCTGGAGCTACACTTAAACAATGTACCTGTTCAAAATTACAAACAGATTCTACTTAAGAACAAACCTACAGTCCCTGTCTTGTTTGCACCGCCTGTCTACTGCTGTTCAGAGTATATAGGGCCTTTTTTTATTTTGGGTGCGGGGTTCCCCTTAATATCCATACAAGACCCAAAGGGGCTGGTAATGGGCTGGGGTGGGGGGGGGTGATGGGGTAGCCATGCCATTTTTCTCAAAGATTTTCATCCATATTACCGGGACCAGACATTACATTAAAGCCGCAAGCAGTTTTAAATGGCTTTTTTTCCTTTACAAATGTCATTTTGTGCAGGGACAGTTCTAAACACGGGAAACACATGCCACTTCACAGGCATACTTTAGACACCCCCCAGGTACGATATTTAAAGGAATATTTCACTTAAATGACTGCTCTGAAAAACGGCCGTTTTAAAAAATTTGTTTTGCATTGATAAATGTCCCCTGGGGCATAACCCGGGTCCACAAACCCTTTTTAGGACAATAACATGCATATTAGTCTTTATAATTAGCACTTTAGATTTCGAACGTTCGCGTCCATTGTATTTAATAGGGTTCTAACGTTCGCAGCGAACTTTCGGTCCTTCCGAAGGTTCTGGTGCGAACCGAACCGGGGGGGTGTTCGGCTCATCCCTATTTATAACTTATAAAAAGATCACAGACAGGCATTCAGTAGACATACGGGATACATGGTGTTAGATATAGTCACGTTTATATAAGCATGTGTCCACATACTTACATCCCACAGTAAATAATTGTCAAGTATATATAACCATCCGTCTCGGTTCAAGGCAGAGGAACCAGCCAGTTTGGAAGAACTATCCCGATGGTGTGAAGCCCAACCAGATTGTAGTGCAATCAGGATTCCAAATTAGTAATCACAATGCAGCTCTAACAATGGGTGCAGAGCGGCAGTGATGAGAACAATAGGGCATGCTGGAGAGAAACTCAAAAAGCCCAGCAACACTCGCAGGGAGACCCCAATTGGAGCAAGGACTAACGCTGTTTCTATAGGAAAATAGAAGGAAAATAAGGATAATTATAAAGAGTTTATATGAATATATGTAGTTATACACATATCCTCTAATATAGATCTAATCCAAATGGGTGCAACAGCACCAACTTGAAAGGATCGGGTATATGGAATCTAACTATGTATTCTTTACCTGAAGACAAGAGCACGGTGGTCGTCTGGATCCTGGCTGTGCAGCAACGTAAATGAGTTCAAGTTGAACGTTATATATGGCCGTGGCTATGTTCACAGCCAATCGTAATCTGGCTGAAGAAATTGCGCCAAAAAAGAGGGAGGAGTAAAGGGCGGGATTCAGGACGTAGAACGCCGCACTCAGCCCATAGGAACAGGAAAGAAGGGGGAGGAAGAAAAAGCGAGAGGAACCCTCGCAAGGAAGGGACGACCTCAGTCTTAGCGGCGTCCGGCATCACCGCGTAATAGGCGGTGACGTCAAACGTCGACCAGGCCGCCAGCACAAAGGAAGGGTGGAAATGCACGGGAGAGGAGAATTCCCCAAGGCGCTCGCACACCAACTCAGGGCAAGCGCCCAGGAAAAATCTAAAACATGACTGAATCAACATAGGCAGCCAAAGAAAACCCATCAAATTCACATCCAAATGGGCAGTCACCCACACTCTAGAGAAGAACAAGGAGGTAAAGAATTTAGGGCATAGATAATATTCGCGTAGAATCGGCCCGCACATTGAATAGCCCAATGCTCAAAAAGAGCAATCAACCCCGGGCCAAAAAATTAATTTCGCTCCGAGATTGATTTGTGCTGGGGAGCGTCGGTGGGCCAGAAGAGTCAATCCAGAACAAAAATCCCCATGGGTGGTAACCATAAAATTTGTATAAAAAGTTTATACTTGAAAGCTTGATGCTTAAACAGAAAAACTGTACTGTTGGACTGTCAACCAAAAATGATACAGATAACGTTTTTAAACGAGAAGCTGGATAAGGAGAGAAGGAAGGGAACAAAAGGGAAGGCAAGGGGAAAAGCGAGGAGAAAACAATAATCTGCTGTTCACGATGCTCCCATGTTACATGCTCCCCTGCTGTGTACACCTCTACCATCGGACCCCAGAGGGAGCATTACCGTGCCGGCGGCGTCCTTTGAACACCGCCGGACGTTTTTGACACTGCACGCACGCGCGGCTTTGGCCTCGCGTGCGTTGTGACGTCATGGCGTCGCGCATTTACGACGGAGGTGTCGACAATGGCCGGAGCCTTTTGGCTCACAAGAACGCCGAGGGAGCCACACGGCGGCCGCCATTGTGGCAGCGTGAGCAGACTCTGGGGGGGAGGGAGACGACACCTGTTAATAAGGAGCTTAAAATCCATTTAAGCTCCACATCTCCTTTGAGTCCCCATGTGTTCTGAGGAGAGCTCCTTCCACACACACCCCATGGGTTGGAGCATATGTAAGTACTATATTCAGCACACTAATTGCCCCATTAGGGATTTCTGCCTCATGCTTAACTACTTACTTTTGTTATTATCGATCTCAAGTATTTAATGATCCCTTTAATATCTCTATATAAATTTTCAATTATATAACTTTATGCTTTGGGTCACATATATTGATAGTCATTTACATCACACTGCTACATCACTCCTATGCATACAATTATCTTTACCTAATTATCTTTATCCCCATTCACTACTTTTTTCACCTACACCCAGTTTTCTCACTCCATGGTTTTTGTTCCATTTTTCATGATTTTTTAATTTTTTTTCACTTGACTGCATTTTTTCACACACACATCCCCACACATTCCCCTTTTCATTCATCACACCAGTCATCACACTCACTTTCATCCACATTTCTTTTCTTTTTCTCACACTTTGACTTCACTATTCTCTGGACCCCACTCTAATCAACTTATCACATTTATCATACCCCATGGTTGGGATATATTACCAGACTATACACTTACTATATATAATATCGTATTATTTCTTTCCCTAACTTGCGTCATGGCTAAGACTAAAATTTACTCAGCATGTAGGTAGGGACAATCTGTATTTGCTTGGCTATGCCCTTTAAGCGTTGTCTATGTACACTTATAATTTATTCAATCATTACCTAATTACGTATTGAATTATGTCACAGGTGTCGTCCACCCCCTCTCCTCCCCCCCTTTTTGAAGCTCCATATGTGTAACCCCCTGCAAGCCCCTATGGAATTGGTCCCATCTTGGCAAGACTGGGGGACGTTACACAAGGATTTCCGAGTTATCATACAATTCACTCTCTGGTTATCTACTATGCTTCGAATTTTTTCCCTTGAGCGGTAAATACACCCTACCTCCCTTATTACAGATGTTAGTAATCTGTTAGAGTGTCAGAATTCTAATACCCATTTGTTCTGATATATTCCACCAGAGTACAAATCCCCTGAAGAAGACTGCTAATTGGTCGAAACGCGTCGGGGTACACACATGGATACCTTTTACTTACTGTAATACTGTACTGTATTTTAAACCTTGATGATATCTTCTTAGACTGTTTGTAACCAGAGTGTATTAATTTTAATTTTATTCTGATTTCCTTGTTTAATAAAAATGACCAATTTTTGATCCTAATATAACAGATTACATTGTTACTTCTTGATCCTATTTGTCGCTAAAAAACCCCTTGGGGGAATTTTCCCTTTTCCTACATTTATATTGGGGTGCGCGGTACCCGGACTCTCCCTATATGCATTTTTTTCTCTCTTTTTTGACAATTTTGGGTGGTTAAACACCCTATCCCCCCTCCCTACCCATGAGAGCCCAAATTGAGCAGTGTCACAGCACTACATTGAGTAGGACCACAGTCCCCATTTTAGTATATAGCAGTTTTTACCGCTCTTGACCGGAGTCTACGGTTCTGATCAAGACGGTTTTTTCTTCTTTTCTTTTTTTGGGGAATAATTCATTGTTCTGGTATGTGAGTATATACACTCATTATTTGGAATATAGGCTATCATTTACTGTGCCCCTATAGGAACTACTCCGTATGTTCCCTTTCCCAATAGGACTGTCCAAATCTAATTATCCAAATAGACGCAATTTGGCTAAACATACCAGTATTCCCACTATCACTTTACTGTAGCACTGAGCCTACTCTGTAAGCCCACTGCTCTCTAAATAATAAACCCTTCAAAATCAAGTATAAATTACTAATTTTACCATTATCTTCTTTTAAGTTTTGTATTCATGATTTATGTTCAATGAATGTATGTTTCACACGGTAAATTTTCTGGTTCCTCCCCCTTTCCTTTTCCCAGGATGAGTGCCTGTTCTCCTATAGGCCTCCCGGCACGGTGGGGAGACGTGACTGCTGTTCACGATGCTCCCATGTTACATGCTCCCCTGCTGTGTGCACCTCCACCATCGGACACCAGAGGGAGCATTACCGTGCCGGTGGCGTCCTTTGAACACCGCTGGACGTTTTTGACACTGCAGGCATGCGCGGCTTTGGCCTCGCGTGCGTTGTGACATCATGGCGTCGCGCATTTACGACGGAGGTGTCGACAATGGCCGGAGCCTTCTGGCTCACAAGAACGCTGAGGGAGCCACACGGCGGCCGCCATTGTGGCGGCGTGAGCAGACTCTGGGGGGGAGGGAGACGACACCTGTTAATAACGAGTTAAAAATCCATTTAAGCTCCACATCTCCTTTGAGTCCCCATGTGTTCTGAGGAGAGCTCCTTCCACACACACCCCATGGGTTGGAGCATATGTAAGTACTATATTCAGCACGCTAAACTAATTGCCTCATTAGGGATTTCTGCCTCATGCTTACCTACTTACTTTTGTTATTATCGATCTCAAGTATTTAATGATCCCTTTAATATCTCTATATAAATTTTCAATTATATAACTTTATGCTTTGGGTCACATATATTGATAGTCATTTACATCACACTGCTACATCACTCCTATGCATACAATTATCTTTACCTAATTATCTTTATCCTCATTCACTACTTTTTTCGCCTACACCCAGTTTTCTCACTCCATGGTTTTTGTTCCATTTTTCATTATTTATTTTTATTTTTTCACTTGACTGCATTTTTTCACACACACATCCCCACACATTCCCCTTTTCATTCATCACACCAGTCATCACACTCACTTTCATCCACATTTCTTTTCTTTTTCTCACACTTTGACTTCACTATTCTCTGGACCCGACTCTCATCAACTTATCACATTTATCATACCCCATGGTTGGGATATATTACCAGACTATACACTTACTATATATAATATCGTATTATTTCTTTCCCTAACTTGCGTTATGGCTAAGACTAAAATTTACTCAGCATGTAGGTAGGGACAATCTGTATTTGCTTGGCTATGCCCTTTAAGCGTTGTCTATGTACACTTATAATTTATTCAATCATTACCTAATTACGTATTGAATTATGTCACAGGTGTCGTCCACCCCCTCTCCTCCCTCCCTTTTTGAAACTCCATATGTGTGACCCCCTGTAAGCCCCTATGGAATTGGTCCCATCTTGGCAAGACTGGGGGACGTTACACGAGGATTTCCAAGTTATCATACAATTCACTCTCTGGTTATCTACTATGCTTCAAATTTTATCCCTTGAGCGGTAAATACACCCTACCTCCCTTATTACAGATGTTAGTAATCTGTTAGAGTGTCAGAATTCTAATACCCATTTGTTCTGATATATTCCACCAGAGTACAAATCCCCTGAAGAAGACTGCTAATTGGTCGAAACGCGCCGAGGTACTCACATGGATACCTTTTACTTACTGTAATACTGTACTGTATTTTAAACCTTGATGATATCTTCTTAGACTGTTTGTAACCAGAGTGTATTAATTTTAATTTTATTCTGATTTCCTTGTTTAATAAAAATGACCAATTTTTGATCCTAATATAACAGATTACATTGTTACTTCTTGATCCTATTTGTCGCTAAAAAACCCCTTGGGGGAATTTTCCCTTTTCCTACATTTATATTGGGGTGCGCGGTACCCGGTACCCGGACTCTCCCTCTGCGTTTTTTTCTCTCTTTTTTGACAATTTTGGGTGGTTAAACACCCTATCCCCCCTCCCTACGCATGAGAGCCCAAATTGAGCAGTGTCACAGCACTACATTGAGTAGGACCACAGTCCCCATTTTAGTATATAGCAGTTTTTACCGCTCTTGACCGGAGTCTACGGTTCTGATCAAGACGGTTTTTTTCTTCTTTTCTTTTTTTGGGGAATAATTTATTGTTCTGGTATGTGAGTATATACGCTCATTATTTGGAATATAGGCTATCATTTACTGTGCCCCTATAGGAACTACTCCATATGTTCCCTTTCCCAATAGGACTGTCCAAATCTAATTATCCAAATAGACGCAATTTGGTTAAACATACCAGTATTCCCACTATCACTTTACTGTAGCACTGAGCCTACTCTGTAAGCCCACTGCTCTCTAAATAATAAACCCTTCAAAATCAAGTATAAATTACTAATTTTACCATTATCTTCTTTTAAGTTTTGTATTCATGATTTATGTTCAATGAATGTATGTTTCACACAGTAAATTTTCTGGTTCCTCCCCCTTTCCTTTTTCCAGGATGAGTGCCGGTTCTCCTATAGGCTTCCTGGCACGGTGGGGAGACGTGACTGCTGTTCACGATGCTCCCATGTTACATGCTCCCCTGCTGTGTGCACCTCCACCATCGGACACCAGAGGGAGCATTACCGTGCCGGTGGCGTCCTTTGAACACCGCCGGACGTTTTTGACACTGCACGCACGCGCGGCTTTGGCCTCGCGTGCGTTGTGACGTCATGGCGTCGCGCATTTACGACGGAGGTGTCGACAATGGCCGGAGCCTTTTGGCTCACAAGAACGCCGAGGGAGCCACACGGCGGCCGCCATTGTGGCGGCGTGAGCAGACTCTGGGGGGGAGGGAGACGACACCTGTTAATAAGGAGCTTAAAATCCATTTAAGCTCCACATCTCCTTTGAGTCCCCATGTGTTCTGAGGAGAGCTCCTTCCACACACACCCCATGGGTTGGAGCATATGTAAGTACTATATTCAGCACACTAAACTAATTGCCCCATTAGGGATTTCTGCCTCATGCTTAACTACTTACTTTTGTTATTATCGATCTCAAGTATTTAATGATCCCTTTAATATCTCTATATAAATTTTCAATTATATAACTTTATGCTTTGGGTCACATATATTGATAGTCATTTACATCACACTGCTACATCACTCCTATGCATACAATTATCTTTACCTAATTATCTTTATCCCCATTCACTACTTTTTTCACCTACACCCAGTTTTCTCACTCCATGGTTTTTGTTCCATTTTTCATTATTTTTTACATTTTTTTCACTTGACTGCATTTTTTCACACACACATCCCCACACATTCCCCTTTTCATTCATCACACCAGTCATCGCACTCACTTTCATCCACATTTCTTTTCTTTTTCTTTTTCTCACACTTTGACGTCACTATTCTCTGGACCCCACTCTCATCAACTTATCACATTTATCATACCCCATGGTTGGGATATATTACCAGACTATACACTTACTATATATAATATCGTATTATTTCTTTCCCTAACTTGCATTATGGCTAAGACTAAAATTTACTCAGCATGTAGGTAGGGACAATCTGTATTTGCTAGGCTATGCCCTTTAAGTGTTGTCTATGTACACTTATAATTTATTCAATCATTACCCAATTACATATTGAATTATGTCACAGGTGTCGTCCACCCCCTCTCCTCCCCCCTTTTTGAAGCTCCATATGTGTGACCCCCTGCAAGCCCCTATGGAATTGGTCCCATCTTGGCAAGACTGGGGGACGTTACACGAGGATTTCCAAGTTATCATACAATTCACTCTCTGGTTATCTACTATGCTTCGAATTTTATCCCTTGAGCGGTAAATACACCCTACCTCCCTTATTACAGATGTTAGTAATCTGTTAGAGTGTCAGAATTCTAATACCCATTTATTCTGATATATTCCACCAGAGTACAAATCCCCTGAAGAAGACTGCTAATTGGTCGAAACGCGCCGAGGTACTCACATGGATACCTTTTACTTACTGTAATACTGTACTGTATTTTAAACCTTGATGATATCTTCTTAGACTGTTTGTAACCAGAGTGTATTAATTTTAATTTTATTATGTTTTCCTTGTTTAATAAAAATGACCAATTTTTGATCCTAATATAACAGATTACATTGTTACTTCTTGATCCTATTTGTTGCTAAAAAAAACCCTTGGGGGAATTTTCCCTTTTCCTATTTTTTTCCATCAGGTGAATCCGACCTTACATCCGGATTGGATCTCATCTGTCCACACAAGATCTGTAGGGAGGTGACACACAAACATATGTGAATATGGCAAGATGAAAAAGCATAATATACAATAATGTAATATAGTTGCTGAGATACATATATCCTGTTGGACTGTCAACCAAAAATTATACAGATAACGTTTTTAAACGAGAAGCTGGATAAGGAGAGAAGGAAGGGAACAAAAGGGAAGGCAAGGGGAAAAGCGGGGAGAAAACAATAATGGGGGGGGGGGAGGCGACGATAGAGCAGTGCTGTACACGATATGGCATTAGTTCAACAAATCCCTGTCAAACTTTCCAATATTATTGAGGTGGTAGATCCGACAGGGATTTTGATAAATGCCTCTTCCAAAAGGAGCTGAGGTGGATCTCGACCTTGAACGCCACCTCACCTCCAGGCCTCAATCAAGCCATTAATTTTAAACCCTTCCTACCTGGCTTTTCCTCTGGAAAGTTTGACAGGGATTTGTTGAACTAATGCTATATCGTGTACAGCACTGCTCCATCGTCGCCTCCCCCCCCTTTATTGTTTTCTCCCCGCTTTTCCCCTTGCCTTCCCTTTTGTTCCCTTCTTTCTCTCCTTATCCAGCTTCTCGTTTAAAAATTTTATCTGTATAATTTTTGGTTGAGCAAGTCAAGACCACACATGATACACTGGACCAATGGCTCTCGCCAACTTGCTTCATACAATCACTGTTTTACTAGCCTCTGGTTTGCTGGTTTTGCATTCCAACTAAGGTGGAATGCTTGCATGTTACATACCTTGAAGTATTGTTAAAGCGTGAACCCAAGTCCTGTATCTAAGTATAAACAAACTGTTATTGTTTGAATGTTTATATGTATTTTTTCATTATTCTGTTTAAAAATAAATACCCCTAGTTTTTTTACAACATTTATCCATGTGCCGCCTAAAGTCAATTTTTCTAGTTTATTTATGTTTCTCACATGCTTATATATAACTTGACTATATCTTACACCATGTATCCTGTATGTCTACTGAATGCCTGTCTGTGATCTTTTTATAAGTTATAAATTTATTAGATTAATATTATGTATAGTTTGTTCACTTATATGTTTTTATAACTATGTGTGTTTAAATCGCCCATGTATGGGAGATGTCTAGAATGAGAAGATGTGCAATGACTTCACATTGTAATATATTGTTATTACATATTGTTTTTTCTTTTCTTAGAAATACCACTGTCTGTATAACCAATACATTAACCCTGAAGAAGGAAATTTAATGGAGGCTGTTATGAACACAGCTACAAATATCCAAAACATGTCAGTTTTCTCTCGCTCTCATATGTATTGACCTACCTGTCATACAAGGCAACTGTATGTATTTGGTTCAAATATAACCATGTCAGTTCTTGTTTTAACCTTATTCATTATGTATAAATCTTGTACAATAAATACTTTTCTACTTTTATATATACTTCTTGTTGGCAATCCATGTTATTTTCCTGTCCGCACTATCCCAGGGGCAACCCTTCTTCCAATTTTCTAAATTAACCGGGATGTGATTGGAAATAGTGGTATTTGCCCACTACCTACTGGTTCAAAAGCTTAATTCCAAAACTGTATTGCAAACAGTGCTCTACATAAAACAGAACAGTGTACAGTGCTCTACTGCCATCTAGCGGTTAGACTTTCCAAAACGTGAACCTTGTCACACATTAACTCATTGTCTTCAAGAGAGTGAAGAAAACAAACTTGGAACAATTTCAAGAGTCTTAGGACATATAATAAATTTACAATATTCTGTATGGACCTGCTGCCTTGCTTCAGATAAACTTAAGCCTTCTATAAATTTGCACATTAATTCTTAGTATTTCCACATATGGCTTACCCTTTTTAAAATAAGGACTTTTACCCAAAATTTTTGTATATGTAACCTCGGGGTACAATACTAATTACGTATTCTCTTTGGTTTCTGAAGTAAAATAGCAGTCCACATACGCACTCGGGACAGCTCATTCAGCACATTAGCCTTGAAGCAGTTAACCACTTCAGCCCCGGACCATTTTGCAGCTAAAGGACCAGGCCCCTTTTTGCGATTCGGCACGTCGTCGCTTTAACTGACAATTGGGCGGTCGTGCGACGTGGCTCCCAAACAAAATTGGCGTCCTTTTTTTCCCAAAAATAGAGCTTTCTTTTGGTGGTATTTGATCACCTCTGTGGTTTTAATTTTTTGCGCTATAAACAAAAATAGAGCGACAATTTTGAAAAAAATTCTATATTTTTAACTTTTTGCTATAATAAATATCCCCAAAAAATATATATAAAAAAATTTTTTTTTCCTCAGTTCAGGCCGTTACGTATTCTTCTACATATATTTAGTTTACAAAAACTCGCAATAAGCGTTTATTGATTGGTTTGCGCAAAAGTTATAGCTTCTACAAAATACGGGATAGTTTTATGGCATTTTTATAATTTTTTTCTTTTTACTAGTAATGGCGGCGATCAGCAATTTTTATCATGACTTCGACATTATGGCGGACACATCGGACACTTTTGACACTATTTTGGGATCATTGTCATTTTTACAGCGATCAGTGCTATAAAAATGCACTGATTACTGTGAAAATTACTCTGGCAGTGAAGGGGTTAAACTGTAGGGGGCGCTGAAGGCGTTAAGTGTGACCTAATGTGTGTTTATTACTGTAGGGGGGGCGTGGCTTGGCGTGATGTCACTGATCGTCGTTCCCTATGACAGGGAACAGACGATCAGTGACAGGCTCACTAGGAAGCACGGGGAGAGGTTTGTTTACACTTACCTCTCCCCGTTCTTCAGCTCTGTGACCCGATCGCGGGACACCGGCGGCGATCGGGTCGACGGGTTCCACGGACGTGGTCACGGAGCTCAGGCCCGCATGACCCACGGCTGGGCTCTTAAAGGGCAACGTACCTGTACGTGTATGTGCCCAGCCATGCCATTCTGCCGACGTATATCGGCGTGAGGCGGACCTTAAGTGGTTAAACAGTCACACATAACAGTTCACACAGCTCGGTAGCCTTGAAGCAGCCAGACAATCACACATAGTTTACACAACACATAGTTTACACAACACATCCCAAACAGAACTAAAACTTCTAGAGTACTCTGTAAAATTCTAAGGTTACCAAAACCTTTTCAAGTGTTCCCAAAACACTATTTATATGACCGGTCAATTTCAGTATACATATGAGAGGTTCTATAATCTAACAGCAATTCTCTATAGGGTTGGAAGCTACACGCAGACTTTCTGGCAAGCCAATATCATTCAATAAGAATAAAATCCACTTACCGAGGAGTCCGTTTCTTTAAAGGTAGACTTCCATCCCGAGACAAGCCACCAGTGCTGTAACGGTTAATCCTGTGTCTAAGGTATGTTCCCGTTAACCTCTCAAACTTCAGACCGATATGTTATGCAGATCAGATATATCTGATGAGTCAATTCCCATTGAACAAGAAATGCACGCACTCAATGTTAAGTTCAAAGGAAAATAGCTGTATTTGATTTGTGCTTTTGCTGTTTTAAATCAAATTCTATTCAGACAAGATATGGTTAAAAAGGCATGCGCAGTACATACAATTTTTTCATAAGGCAGTGATAACTACTTTAGAACAAGCAGTCTTTGTCCTTTGTTCTGTGAGAAACAAACTTAATTATAACAGTAATGTGTGAGAACAGTCCTGTACTAGAAACGAAATTGATACATTACTTGTGGGAAACCAAATGATTTGAAATGAAAGCTGTGAAACTGTCAGGAAAGGCATAGCCGTCCAGCAGGAATTGCACGCCAGACACGCGCATTCACGCGCGCATGTGCACCTGCACGCGCACGTGCACCTGCACGCACACATGCGCCTGTCACCAACATTGGCGCCAAAGGGGCTATTTAAATTGAGTGCACCAAAGACTCTTTGCTGTTTGGTCTGCAGCTTCTGTGTGTCAAAAACCTGTTACCTGTGCTGACTTCTGATCTTGAACCCGGCTTGCTCTCACTAACCTTGTCTGCTTGATACCCTGACTTCGGCTTGTTTTGGACTTCTCTTCTGCCTGCTGCTCTGGCTGATCCACTGAACGCTACTGACCCGGCCTGCCTGACTCTGCATCTGCTTCTCTGCCTGCTGCAGTTCTGGTCTATGAATCGCACCAGTTCCTGTCTCTTCTGCGATCCAGCCTGCCACAGCTCTGGTCTACCCAGTCCTGCCGGTCTGCTTGTTGCATCACCATCCACGAACATCCAGCCATACCAAATACTGGACTGATCCTAGGCACTCCTGCGTCACCGTGCTTCTGTGGCTACTGTCTCAACCTCAGGGTCCCACAAGCCGGTGCAGCAAGAGAGGCTCTCCCCTACACGTCAGGCTCACGATCCAGGTACATGACAGTACCAAACAGCCATGACTGAGCCTGCAGGAGGATCCTCTCCCTTAGAAAAGATCTGCCAGCATCTAGCCTCTCTCTCCCAGTGTGATGGAGTTGATAAAATTACTATATTATATCTATGTTTTTTCTCTCTATTAGCCACTCAGATATTGGTATTCTCTTTTATTCTTTATTATTTTTATTATTTCTTTCATTATGTTTTATTATATTGGTTTAGAAATTTGGTTGTAAGATTTAGTGCTCATGTCAGCTGTATACATGGTTCACAGCCCCATCCTCAGGAATTTTAGAGTAATTAGCACCCTTCTGAGAATGTGTTTGCAAGGAACGATAGAAGCGCTCCTTTGAAAAAAATTCTGATATACACACACACTAAGATATATTTATACAAAAAGAAGCTTATTGATGTTCATATTGGGAACCAGAAAGTTTATGTATGCTAGCTAAGAATATAACCGAGAGTATTATCATATGTGTGTTATGCCGCGTACACACGATCATTATTCACGGCGGTTTAAAAACCGCCGTGAATAATGACATTTTAAACGAGGGAACAGCTTGTTCCCCACACACGGTCATTTTTCTCGTCATTTTTTTAAATGACGAGAAAAACGATCGTCTATGGGCTCCGCGGCAGTGTTTCCCTATGGGAAACACTGCCGCGGAAGAAATGTCAGGAAAAACGACGAGAAAAATTTGAACATGTTCTAATTTTTCTCATCGTGATTAATGCCGTTTTTCCCATCGGAAAAAACGGCAAAAAGCCCACAGACGATCGTTTTTCTCGTCCAAAGGAAAAAATTTCATTTTTCCTGACGGGAAAAATGATCGTGTGTACGCGGTATTATAGTATTCTTATAACCAGCCAGCAGTGAGTTTCCTTAAATGACAAAACAGATAAAATGAGAAACGGATGTCTCCTTCAACTCCCTCCTTCCGGCCCAACCCATCGTGTATTGAGACATGGCGCTGAGCTAAAGAATGTCCTGGAATGCTTCAACACGTGGAAGAAACAGACGTCACAAGAGAAGCACCATATAAGGAATCAGTCAATCATGTGTACACATTTGTGATGATGATTGCTTATGTCACTTTGTCTATATAAGCTGTAACTGAATAAAAGGAACTTCCTGTTGAGCCAGAGATGAGAAGGAAGCTATACTGATGGGTCTGATTTCAGTGTGCAATCCTTAAGGCATATATGCCCTCATATTAACATAAATTTGGACCAGCCGCAGAATAACGAATAGTTTTCTGGTATTGGACCAGAGACGATCTATTACAATTTGGCGCATTCAACGTGGACTTTTCGGACTGTGAGCTGTCGTAGCCGACCTAGATGTGACTGCCAGCAAATTAAGGCATGCTTGGCGGATCGAGGCCTGATCAACTTCGCAAACACGGTAAGAGGAGACTGTTATATTCCTTACCTGTGTTTTTCCGCCTCATCACCCTTGATTTCGCTTACTGTCCGCCTCCTGCTTCAGGCCACGATAAGACGGGTAATTTCTTGTCCAAAAGTCGATTTATTAAGAACCTATTCTGCTGGCTGCTATTTATGTCATGTTTTGTTCTGTGTTGACTTGAATGTGCCTATTTCGCCGAATGTCTGTATGTGAAGGGGGTGACACAGTTTCCTTATCACAATTTTTTTTACAAGCCTGGTTCCAGGAGAGTGTACGGAAAAGAGACACAGATGCCTGGTCAGGCCTTGTACAAAACATGTTGGTTTAAGATGGTGTACGGGGATTTATAGAGACACAGGTGCCTGGCCGTCGTTTTTGTACAATAACCGATTTCGAGAAGGTGTAATACTTACACAGATGCCTGGTCGGCCCAGTTGTACAAAGTTCACGGTTCCGAGAGGGTGTCATTAAATAAATAAATATAGGCACAGGGATTCCTTGCCATTTATGATTAAGAGAGGGTGCCGGGAATATATATATGTGTGTATGGAGTCACTGGATTCCTTGCTAAGTCCCCGTAATTTAGGGGTCTAGTTAAAGAGAGGCTGGCTGCTTACATTTAGATATATACCGGCATATAATACACAGATTACGTATATATATGTGTGTATGAAGTCACTGGATTCCTTGCTAAGTCCCCATAATTTAGGGGTCTAGTTAAAGAGAGGCTGGCTTCTTACATTAAGATATATATAATATGAGCCAGGTAGGTTCGGGGTTGAATTTTACCTCCATACAGACAGCAGGGCTGAACTAGCGTGTCATATTCTAATCCTGTGTATGGGGTTTATTGTTTGTTTATGTCCTACCTGTGTATATGGATTCATGTTTGTGCGTGGAGGTGGTTGGGGTTTTAGTTAAGCTGATCCAGGTATATGATATACGGGAGGTATATTGAGCTTTTGGACCCCTGTTGCCTGTTGCACGAGTTTGCCAGTCAGTTCATTTTGAGAGGGCAGCACAAACGCTCCCCCCTCCCTACTCCCCCCTCCCTTTCGTGTTGCACGGCCATCAATTCCTACAGCCTTTCTTCCTAAGGCTGTGTAGAGGGGGTCAAATTTCCCTCCCTCCTTCTCTCCTGGGGAAGTTGCTGCTTCTTCGTGAAAGGGGAAAAAAAAGTGATTGCTTTTATTAAACTTACTGCTGTTGTTTTTTTTCCGCCAAGACGTTTAACCCTTTCACATCCCTTCTAGCTTACAGCTGATTTTTAACCCTGAGTGTACCTTTTACTTATGAGGTCGGGAGTTTTTACATTTGCTGTTTATTTTTAGGTTGAGCCTTTGCTACAAAGCTGTTTGACACTATTCACAGGATATAGTTACATAGTGGGGAGGGCAGATCCTGCCATACAGCAGAAACTGAACTGAAATAGGGGTAGGCAGAACTCTTAACTGCTGCTATATTATAATATTTTAGTTTTCCCATTTCGCTAATTGAAGTGTGGTTGAACATATAGTTACATAGTTACATAGTTAGTCAGGTTGAAAAAAGACAAAGTCTATCCAGTTCAACCATAAAAAAAAAAAAAAAAAAAAATATCGTACAATCCCATATACCAAATTCTATACCCACAGTTGATCCAGAGGAAGGCAAAAACCCCCAGCAGAGCATGATCCAATTTGCTACAGCAGGGGAAAAAATTCCTTCCTGATCCCCCGAGAGGCAATCGGATTTACCCTGGATCAACTTTACCTATAACTGTTAGTACTCAGTTATATTATGTACATTTAGGAAAGTATCCAGGCCTTTCTTAAAGCAATCTACTGAGCTGGCCAGAACCACCTCTGCAGGGAGTCTGTTCCACATTTTCACAGCTCTTACTGTGAAGAAACCTTTCCGTATTTGGAGATGAAATCTTTTTTCTTCTAGACGTAAAGAGTGCCCCCTTGTTCTCTGTGTTGACCGTAAAGTGAATAACTCATCACCAAGTTCACTATATGGACCCCTTATATATTTGTACATGTTGATCATATCCCCCCTTATTCTCCTCTTCTCAAGAGTGAATAAATTCAGTTCCTCTAATCTTTCTTCATAGCTGAGCTCCTCCATGCCTCTTATCAGTTTGGTTGCCCTTCTCTGTACTTTCTCCAGTTCCCCGATATGCTTTTTGAGAACTGGTGCCCAAAACTGAACTGCGTATTCCAGATGAGGTCTTACTAATGAGTTGACATCAAGATGAAGTGACATATTCGTCACGAAACGCGTCATGTCCGACGTTGTAATTCTGGGTTGTTGACTAAACCCCACTCGCTCCTCTCCTCTTCTCGCAATGAACACCATTGAATGAATTCACTGCCAGCCAACAGAGGATAAGACAAGGACAGTCAGATCTTGCCCCCAGAGGCCTAAACCTGCTATTACACAGGCTTGTGTATCCTCAGATCTTACGGCGTGACGGCTCCAGTCATACGGTCAGTGCTGATGCGTTGAAACAGAGCCAGCGGATCACAGGAGCCGCACGCGACTCCACGGAGGGACGTACTCTACGCAGCAGCCTCCTTCAAGCCGGAAGGATCACCTTTCTGAGCAGCAGCACAGCGAGAGCTATAGAGCTCAAGGACATCACTATATATCCACGAGCAACGGCTTTAAAGAGACTCTGGTGTCAGGTGAATCACGGGATGGATGTTATGGATGGGTAAGCAAGTATATTACCACATGGTTATCGTGCCCCCCTTCCTCCCCTCTATCAAATATCACCTCACCATACTCGGCCAGGACTGGGCTCAAGCCTTTGTCCCTCCATGGACTGTCTGCAATAGATCATACTCAGAATAAGTTCCATGCCATATTGCTGAGTGCAATCCAGTGCTCATTACACTGCATCAATAGTCTTACCAGCTTATACAGGTTTATCTATTGATATATGGAGCTGCACTGCATGAACATTGTATCAGCAGGTATATTTGCCAACACGGCTTGATTCTAACACTCCAGTCTGGATTTAGATTTGAGTTATCGTTCATTCTACAGCCTAAACCCTACATTGGTTTGGTTTGAACAGTCCTTTCATTCAACAAATGCTGCAAGTTCCGGTTATTGATACAATATCTACCCGGTCATTCAGGGTTCATTCTTAGTAAGGACACTTAGGAGAAGTAGAGCGTGCGGCTGAAGTCCACCCAGGCCATCATTTTTACTTTTTCCAACAGTGCACTGTGTATGTGTGTTTTTTCATGTTTTTATTCTAATGTGCATATATTCAGGAGAAACCCTTTCCCCTACATGAGTATATCCATACTGTTAGGTTGAAATGTGATTATTTAGATAGCATTCGACCAATAAAGTCTTTTCTAATTTTCTATTACCAAATGTATTGTGGTTGATTCACCCTATAACCGTCTATTGGGTTGTCCCAATCTCCCGTCCCCCTCTCCCTTTTTGTTTCCATTACTAATGAGTTGTACAGGGGCAAAATGATATCTCTCTCTCTCTCTGGAGTCCATACCTCTCTTAATACAAGAAGGGACTTTGCTCGCTTGGCACAGCTTGGCATTGCATGCCATTATTGAGCTTATGATCTACCAAAACCCCCAGATCCTTCTCCACTATAGACCCCCCAGTTGTACTCCCCCTAATATGTATGATGCATTCATATTCTTAGCCCCCAAGTGCATAACTTTACATTTATCAACATTAAACCTCATCTGCCACATAGTCGCCCAATTAGACAGAGCATCGATGTCGGCTTGTAATTTGGAGACATCTTGTAAGAACGTTATTCCACTGCATAGCTTAGTGTCATCTGCAAAGACAGAAATGTTACTTTTGATCTCAGATCCAATATCATTTATAAAGATATTAAAAAGTAAGGGTCCCAGCGCTGAACCTTGGGGTACACCACTGATAACCTTAGACCATTCAGAGTAAGAATCATTAACCACTACTCTCTGAATTCTGTCTTTTAGACAGTTTTCTATCCATTTACAAACTGATATTTCCAATCCTGTAGACTTTACCTTACACATGAGCCGTGGGTGGGGAACTGTATCAAACGCTTTCGCAATATCCAAGTATACCACGTCCACAGCCACGCCTCTGTCCAAGGTTTTACTTACCTCTTCATAAAAAGAAATCAGGTTTGTCTGACAACTTCTGTCTTTCATGAATCCATGCTGTCTGTTGCTTAAATAGTTTTTTTCCAGCAAGAACTCATCTATGTGGTCTTTTATTAATCTCTCCAGTATCTTCCCAACTATAGAAGTTAAACTAACAGGTCTATAGTTACTTGGTAAAGACTTTGTTCCCTTTTTAAATATAGGCACCACATTGGCCCTGCGTCAATCCAGTGGTACTATTCCTGTCATTAATGAGTCCCTAAAAATTAGATACAATGGCTTTGAAATTACAGAGCTCAATTCTTTTAGGATCCGTGGGTGTATGCCATCTGGTCCAGGTGCTTTATCCACCTTTATTCTGTCTAAATATTTCTGGACCATATCACTTTTGAGCCATTGTGGATTTGGGGCTGTGTCACTACCACCCCCATTATGGACATGAACTCCCTCATGCTCCATTGTATACACAGAACTGAAGAAAGTATTTAATAAATTAGCCTTCTCTTTGTCCCCAGTCACCCACTCTAGATTATTTTGTAAAGGGCCTACATGCTCAGACTTGACCTTTTTACTATTAATATATTTGAAGAATTTTTTGGGGTTTGTCCTACTATCTTTTGCAATCTGTCGTTCGTTTTGAATATTTGCATCCTTGATACATATCCTGTTATATTCTTTGTAACATTTAAACGACACTAGTGTTCCTTCATTTTTATATTTTTTAAAAGCGCTTTTCTTATTGTTTATAGCTTTTTTAACTTTAACTGTGAGCCACATAGGTTTTATTTTTAGTCTTTTAAACTTATTGCCTATGGGAATATACTTTGCAGTGAGTTCACAAACAGTCTTTTTGAAGAATTGCCATTTCTGTTCTGTGCCCATTGATGCCAATATTCCCTCCCAGTCTAAGTCCTGGAGAGCAGCCCTCATCCTTGGAAAATTTGCTTTATTGAAATTAAGTGTTTTTATCTTTCCTGCATGTATTTCTTGCTTACAGCTAACATCAAATGAAATCATGTTATGGTCACTGCTACCCAGGTGTTCCTTTATCTGAACATTAGTAATACGCTCTGCATGGTTTGAGATTACCAGGTCCAACAGAGCATCATTCCTAGTTGGGGACTCAATAAACTGGACCATAAAATTGTCCTGCAATAGGCTTATATATTTTTGCCCTTTAACTGTCCCAGCAGTGCCATTACTCCAGTCAATTTCTGGGTAGTTAAAATCCCCCATTATTATCACCATCCCAGCCCTTGCAGCCCTTTCCATCTGTGCAAGGAGCTGAGTCTCCACCTCCTCATTAACATTGGGTGGTCTATAACAAACTCCAATGATTAACTTTGAGCTACGCACATCTGTATGCAGTTCCACCCATAATGCTTCAGCCTCATCACACTCTCCATCAACCAGGTCCTCTTTCACACTCGCTTTGAGATCACTTCTCACATAGAGACAGACCCTGCCACCTTTCCTTTTTGCCCTGTCTCTCCGAAAGAGTGCATAGCCAGGAATATTAATAATCCAGTCATGTGAGGATTGAAGCCACGTTTCAGCAATACCGATTACGTCATAGCTCTCCTCATGCACCAGAGCTTCCAACTCACCTATTTTGCTTGGCAGACTTCTGGCATTGGTGAACAAACACTTTAATGTATTACATTTTTCTCTGGTGTTTTTCATATCATTTTTAGTAGTACAAATGGCACTATAGTTTCCAATGACTGTTTGCAACATGGGAACTTTCTTGTCACCTGCCATAACCCTCCCCCCATCTATCCCCATTCCACTCTCCATTAATGTCTGACCCCTAACTGACCTGTGTGCCCGATGTAATTCTAGTTCACCCTCCCCCCTCAAACCTAGTTTAAATACTTCTCCAGCCTTCCCATAAACCTCTCCCCCAGCACAGCAGACCCCCTTCCATTCAAGTGCAAACCGTCTTTAGCATATAGGTTGCACCCCAATGAAAAGTCAGCCCAGTGCTCTAGAAACCCAAATTCCTCCTCCCTACACCAGGTCTTTAGCCATGCATTCAGCTCTCTAATCTCCCCCTGCCTTTCCGGTGTTGCGCATGGCACAGGCAATATTTCAGAGAATATCACCTTGGAGGTCCTTGCCTTCATCTTGCAGCCTAGTTCTTTAAATTGATTCTTAACGAGCCTCCACCTTCCATGTATACTGTCATTGGTTCCAACGTGGACCAAGACAGCCGGGTCATGCCCAGCCCCTCCCAGTAATTTATCCACCCGGTCCACTACATGCCGAACCCTGGCACCAGGGAGACAGCAAACCATTCGGTTGAGGCGATCCTGGCGACAAATTATTCTATCAGTCCTTCTGATTATAGAATCCCCTATAACCACCAACTGTCTAGGCCAGGGGTCTCAAACCTGCGGCCCTCCAGCTGTTGCGGAACTACAAGTCCCATCATGCCTCTGCCTATGGGAGTCCTGCTTGTAACTGTTTAGCCTTGCAATGCCTCATGGGAATTGTAGTTTTGCAACAGCTGGAGGGCCACCAGTTTGATACCCCTGGTCTAGGCCTACCTGCACTCCCCTCACCACCTCTACTAGATGGGTTGCTCTCCCGGCTGTTAGGGGTAGCAGTGACATCTAGGGCTGCCACCTCTGTGTTTGCCACCTCCACATCTTCACCCAACGTGGAAAATTTGTTTTGATGCATAAATACAGGACTGGCCTTCCTTTTCTGCAAGCCCCTTCCACTCCCTCTAACTACATTAACCCATCTTCCTATCTGATAATCCTGACTTGCCACTCCACCCTCCACATCAGCCCTACTGACCACCTGCTCAGCGAGCAGAGGACCCCTTTCAAGGTTGTCCATTCTGCCCAGTGTTGCAACTTGCTCCTCCAGATCTCTAATGCGAGCTTCCAGAAGGGCAACCTGCTCACATCTGTCACAGCGGTATCCATCCTGGAGCTGTTGCAGCAATTTTGCATACATGTGGCACACTGTGCACTGAGCAAAACCTTCAACCCTGCTAGCACTCATTTCCCAGTTACAATATAATTCCTTGTAGGAAGTTTATAATGTTACTCACAGTTTAGAAGACTCCTGCCTTAACTCCCGTTTTAAACTCTTGGTTTTTAACTGTCCACTTTAGTTCAAAATTCCACTTATGTTCACAAAATCCACATGCAAGTCACCATCAGCAGGGAGCCAGCTCCTAAGGGAGTTTGTACAGACACTTATATACTCACCTGTGAACAATTAACCACTCCCCTTAATTAGCAGAAAGAAAAAAAAGCTGTTTAAAAAGTGTCAGAGAAAGGAGTGGGGTGGGGAGTATTTTTAAAACTGATAAACGTATCAAATAAAGGACAAAAGATAAAAATAAATCAACACTTGCAAGCAGAAGCAGTTAAAAGCAAAACTCTTGGTTTTTAACTGTCCACTTTAGTTCAAAATTCCACTTATGTTCACAAAATCCACATGCAAGTCACCATCAGCAGGGAGCCAGCTCCTAAGGGAGTTTGTACAGACACTTATATACTCACCTGTGAACAATTAACCACTCCCCTTAATTAGCAGAAAGAAAAAAAAGCTGTTTAAAAAGTGTCAGAGAAAGGAGTGGGGTGGGGAGTATTTTTAAAACTGATAAACGTATCAAATAAAGGACAAAAGATAAAAATAAATCAACACTTGCAAGCAGAAGCAGTTAAAAGCAAAACTCTTGGTTTTTAACTGTCCACTTTAGTTCAAAATTCCACTTATGTTCACAAAATCCACATGCAAGTCACCATCAGCAGGGAGCCAGCTCCTAAGGGAGTTTGTACAGACACTTATATACTCACCTGTGAACAATTAACCACTCCCCTTAATTAGCAGAAAGAAAAAAAAGCTGTTTAAAAAGTGTCAGAGAAAGGAGTGGGGTGGGGAGTATTTTTAAAACTGATAAACGTATCAAATAAAGGACAAAAGATAAAAATAAATCAACACTTGCAAGCAGAAGCAGTTAAAAGCAAAACTCTTGGTTTTTAACTGTCCACTTTAGTTCAAAATTCCACTTATGTTCACAAAATCCACATGCAAGTCACCATCAGCAGGGAGCCAGCTCCTAAGGGAGTTTGTACAGCACTTATATACTCACCTGTGAACAATTAACCACTCCCCTTAATTAGCAGAAAGAATAAAAAGCTGTTTAAAAAGTGTCAGAGAAAGGAGTGGGGGGGGGGAGTATTTTTAAAACTGATAAACGTATCAAATAAAGGACAAAAAATAAAAATAAATCAACACTTGCAAGCAGAAGCAGTTAAAAGCAAAACTCCTGGTTTTTAACTGTCCACTTTAGTTCAAAATTCCACTTATGTTCACAAAATCCACATGCTAGGGATGAGCTTTGTGTTCGAGTCGAACATACGTTCGACTCGAACATCGGCTGTTCGATCGTTCGACGAAGAACGAACGATTTGGGCCGTTCGCGCCAAATTCGGGTGACGCGAACGGCCCACAATGCACTACGCCATCGCAGTGTCATCCAGGCGCTGTGATTGGCCAAGCATGCACTGTGACCCCGCATGCTTGGTTAATCACAGCGCCGGCAGCGAGGAGAGCAATGATTGGCCACAGGCAGGATGCCTGTGGCCAATTATTGCTGAGGGGGTTTAGTACACGCCCCACACTATAAAAGGCCGCCAGCGCGGCGGCCTTGTGTAGTGTGTTCCGGAGCAGGGAAAGAGAAGCATATTCTATTCTATTCTGTGCTAAACCAATCTTGCTGAACCATATTTGAAATCCTTGAGTTTAGGGACAGAGAAGGACACTCGTGGAAACTATCAGTGTGCTATTCTGTGCTAAATCTTGTTTGTAGGGACAGAGAAGGACAGTGAGGGAAACTGTCAGTGTGCTATTCTGTTCTAAACCAATCTTGCTGAACCATATTTGAAATCCTTGAGTTTAGGGACAGAGAAGGACACTCGTGGAAACTATCAGTGTGCTATTCTGTGCTAAATCTTGTTTGTAGGGACAGAGAAGGACAGTGAGGGAAACTGTCAGTGTGCTATTCTGTTCTAAACCAATCTTGCTGAACCATATTTGAAATCCTTGAGTTTAGGGACAGAGAAGGACACTCGTGGAAACTATCAGTGTGCTATTCTGTGCTAAATCTTGTTTGTAGGGACAGAGAAGGACAGTGAGGGAAACTGTCAGTGTGCTATTCTGTTCTAAACCAATCTTGCTGAACCATATTTGAAATCCTTGAGTTTAGGGACAGAGAGGTACAGTGAGGGAAAGTGTCAGTGTGCTATTCTGTTCTAAACCAATCTTGCTGAACCATATTTGAAATCCTTGAGTTTAGGGACAGAGAAGGACACTCGTGGAAACTATCAGTGTGCTATTCTGTGCTAAATCTTGTTTGTAGGGACAGAGAAGGACAGTGAGGGAAACTGTCAGTGTGCTATTCTGTTCTAAACCAATCTTGCTGAACCATATTTGAAATCCTTGAGTTTAGGGACAGAGTAGGACACTCGTGGAAACTATCAGTGTGCTATTCTGTGCTAAATCTTGTTTGTAGGGACAGAGAAGGACAGTGAGGGAAACTGTCAGTGTGCTATTCTGTTCTAAACCAATCTTGCTGAACCATATTTGAAATCCTTGAGTTTAGGGACAGAGAAGGACACTCGTGGAAACTATCAGTGTGCTATTCTGTGCTAAATCTTGTTTGTAGGGACAGAGAAGGACAGTGAGGGAAACTGTCAGTGTGCTATTCTGTTCTAAACCAATCTTGCTGAACCATATTTGAAATCCTTGATTTTAGGGACAGAGAAGGACACTCGTGGAAACTATCAGTGTGCTATTCTGTGCTAAATCTTGTTTGTAGGGACAGAGAAGGACAGTGAGGGAAACTGTCAGTGTGCTATTCTGTTCTAAACCAATCTTGCTGAACCATATTTGAAATCCTTGAGTTTAGGGACAGAGAGGTACAGTGAGGGAAAGTGTCAGTGTGCTATTCTGTTCTAAACCAATCTTGCTGAACCATATTTGAAATCCTTGAGTTTAGGGACAGAGAGGTACAGTGAGGGAAAGTGTCAGTGTGCTATTCTGTTCTAAACCAATCTTGCTGAACCATATTTGAAATCCTTGAGTTTAGGGACAGAGAAGGACACTCGTGGAAACTATCAGTGTGCTATTCTGTGCTAAATCTTGTTTGTAGGGACAGAGAAGGACAGTGAGGGAAACTGTCAGTGTGCTATTCTGTGCTAAACCAATCTTGCTGAAGCATATTGCAAATCCTTGTGTTTAGGGACAGAGAAGGATAGGCAGGGGGACAGTGTCAGTGTCATTGTTGCTAAGCCTCCTGCACAGTATACACCTGAAGGTAGCCCTTATTACTGTTTTTCCCATCTCCCTGCAGGCCATCCATTAAAATGTCTGGAAGGCAAACAAGGAGAGGCAGACAGTCAGGAGGCAAAAAAAGAGGGCAAGCAAGCTCTGTGTCTGGGGGCAACAGTGCTGGTCGTGGACGCGGTGTATTGTCATCAGCACATGGCCATGGGACACGCTTGTCCTTCTTTTCGGCAGCTGGACATGTTGAGCCACATCATGCCGAAGACTTGGTAGAGTGGATGACCAAGCCCACCTCATCCTCCTCATCCTCTCTCACCCAGGCTCAGGGTACTGGCAAAGCAGCTGCCAAAGCGTCCTCTTCTCTGGTATCATTATCTTCATTAGTCAATCCTTCCCTAGACCCACCATGTCCTCCTCCTGAGGAGTCCCCCAAACTGTTTGAGCACAGTGTTGGGTACATGCTCCAGGAGGATGCCCAGCGTTTCGAAGGATCTGATGATGATACCCAGATAGAGGAAGGCAGTAGCGTGAGAGCAGAGAGAGGGGATGCTCAAGAAGGACACCAATCTGGCAGTCATGCTCCAGCAGCTGCAGCATACTGCCAGATTGGCTCCAGTGATGAGGAGGGAGGGGATGATGAGGTCACTGACTCCACGTGGGTGCCTAATAGGAGAGAGGAGGAGGAGGAGGATGAGGAGGAGGCACATCTCCAACGAGGCAGGATGCCCTTGGGTGGCCAGCGTATGGGCAGCACACCAACGGAATCACACCGCAGAGCTCCGCCTGTGCAGGGCGCTGCCTCTGCCCGTCATTCAAAAAGTTCTTTGGTGTGGGCCTTTTTTGAGGCGAGTGCATCAGATCGCACAGCTGCTGTTTGCAACATATGTCTCAAGCGTATATCGCGTGGCCAAAACATCAGCCGCTTGGGCACCACATGCTTGATCAGACATATGTTGACCTGCCATGCAGCTCGTTGGCAAGCCTACCTTAAAGACCCACACCAAAGAACAAAGCGGACCTCTCCTTGCACCGCATCAGCTGGGATCTCCAACCCCACTATACCTTCAGTCCTCTCTGAAACCTGCACTGAGAGGAATGAAGGTGTAGAATTAGGTGTGTCACAGCCAAGTACTTGCGGCCACTCTGCTAGCAGTACACCGACGTCCGATTCTAGCAGGCAAATTTCCCTGCCCCAGCTGCTGGACCGTCGAAAGAAGTTCACTCCCAGCCATCCACATGCCCAGCGGTTGAATGCTAGCTTGGCTAAATTGCTAGCGCTTCAACTGCTGCCTTTTCAGTTGGTAGACTCGGCCCCCTTCCGTGAGTTTGTGCAATGTGCGGTTCCTCAGTGGCAGGTTCCCAAACGCCACTTTTTCTCACGGAAGGCGATTCCGGCTCTCTACAGGCATGTGGAAGGCAATGTCTTGGCCACGCTGGACAGGGCGGTCAGCGGTAAGGTGCATATTACCGCTGACTCATGGTCCAGCAGGCATGGACAGGGACGTTACCTTTCTTTCACGGCCCATTGGGTCACTCTTTTGGCAGCTGGGAAGGATACAGGACAAGGTGCAGTAGTGTTGGAGGTTGTTCCACCTCCACGCCTCCAAAATGCTACTACTGGTTGTGACACACCTCTCTCCTCCACCCCCTCCACTTCTTCTTCCTCCATGGCCTCTTCCTGTGCTTTGTCCTCGGAACCAGCGGTGCTCCGTAGGCGTCCAAGGGGCTACGCAAGTACGCAGGCAAAAAGATGCCATGCCGTGCTTGCGCTGGTGTGTTTGGGGGACAGGAGCCACACTGGGGCAGAGGTCCTGTCTGCTCTGCAGGGGCAGGCCGAGAGGTGGTTGACGCCACGCCAGCTTAAGCCAGGAATGGTGGTTTGCGACAATGGCACCAACCTCCTCTCCGCCCTCCGACAGGGACAACTGACCCATGTGCCCTGTGTGGCTCACGTCCTTAACCTGGTGGTGCAGTGGTTCTTGGGCAGGTACTCGGGCTTACAGGATGTCCTGAGGCAGGCCAGGAAAGTCTGTGTGCATTTCCGCAGATCTTATAATGCCAGTGCTCGCCTGGCTGAGCTGCAAAAGGAGTTGAACCTGCCCAAGAACCGCCTTATATGTGACATGCCCACCAGGTGGAACTCAACGTTGGCCATGCTGCAGTGGCTGCACACGCAGCAGAGGGCCATCAATGAGTACCTGTGCGACTACGGCACCAGGACAGGGTCAGGGGAGCTCGGTTTTTTTTCACCACGCCAGTGGGGCATGATCAGGGATGCATGCACTGTCCTGGCACCATTTGAGGAGGCCACGAGGATGGTGAGCAGTGACAGTGCATGCACCAGTGACACTGTACCTCTTGTCCACCTGTTGGAGCACACGCTGCGTGGAATAATGGACAGGGCACTTGAGGCAGAACAGAGGCAGGAAGAGGAGGACTTCCTTGCCTCTCAAGGCCCCCTTTACCCAGACAGTGTTCCTTCTGTCCCACCCATCGCACAGGAAGAGGAGGAGGAGGAGGAGGATTGTGTCAGCATGGAGGTGGAGGCTGGCACTCAGCATCATCAGCAGCAGTCTTTTAGGGATGATTTACAGTCCCAAGAAACCAGTGGACTTGTACGTGGCTGGGAGGAGGTGGCTGCGGATCATGTCGTCCTTAGTGACCCAGAGGACTCCGGACTGAATGCCTCAGCTAACCTACGCTGCATGGCCTCCCTGATCCTGCAAAGTCTGCGGAAGGATCCTCGTTTTCTTCGGATCAAGGAGAGGGACCATTACTGGCTGGCCACTCTCCTTGATCCACGGTACAAGGGTAAGGTTGCGGACCTTATCTTACCGTCGCAGAGGGAGCAGAGGATGAGACAACTCCGGGAGGCCTTGCAGAAAGGTCTGTGCAACGCGTTCCCAGAGACTGGGAGGTTACAAACTCCTGGTCCTGGACAACGAGTTGCTGAGGCTTCGGGCAGTCAAAGAAGGAGCGGTGGGGAAGGTGGCCGTCTGACCGATGCGTTCAGACAATTCTTTAGTCCGCAGCCCCAAAGTATGATCGGTTCCAGCAACCATCGCCAGCGTCTGATATACATGGTGCAGGAATACCTAGGGGCAAGGTCAGACTTGGACACCTTCCCCACCGAAAATCCTCTGGCTTACTGGGTCTTGAGGATGGATCACTGGCGAGAGCTTGCACAGTATGCAATCGAGCTACTGGCCTGTCCTGCATCCAGCGTTCTTTCAGAACGCACATTCAGTGCTGCTGGAGGATTTGTCATGGATCACAGGGTGCGCCTGTCCACCGACTCGGTTGATCGACTGACTTTCATCAAGATGAACCAGTCTTGGATCACCACCAGCTACCACACACCTGATGCTGATATAACAGACTAATTGATTTTAAAATGTCACATCCCTTCAAGACTGATGCTGATGCTGAGTGCCTGTGCTGTTATGTTGACTGGCTATCCTCCTCCTCCTCCTCAATGATCCGATTAATGATGATAGCTTGGAAGATCATTTTGGTTTATGGGTGCCGCCACCAGTGGCTAAGACCCAATTTTTCAGCCCCTGTTTAACAGGGGCGTGTAATTACAATTTTTGATGCAATACTTTGCAACAGGCCTCATTGCTGTGCTCCAAGTACAGTATCTGTGAGGGGTTGCAGTGTTGTGCCACCAGTGCCTAAGGCCCAATTTTTCAGCCCCTGTTCAACAGGGGCATGCAATTATAATTATTGATCTAATAATTCACAGCAGGGCCCATTGCTGCGCCCACCAAGAGTAACTGTCAGGCCTTACAGTGTTGTGTCAACACCACCACCACCACCACCACCAAAGGCCCAATTTTTCAGCCCCTGTTCAACAGGGGCATGCATTTATAATTATTGATCTAATAATTCACAGCAGGGCCCATTGCTGCGCCCACCAAGAGTAACTGTCAGGCCTTACAGTGTTGTGGCACCAGCACCACCATCAAAGGCCCAATTTTTACTACCACTGTTCAACAATTTATATTTTATTACAATTCCTGATATAATAGTTGACAGCAGGGCGTTCCAGCACCCACCAAGAGTAACTGTGAGTGCTTACAGTGTTGTGCCAACACCAACACCTAAGGGGCCAATTTCTGCAGAGTATATACGGCAGGTCCCTACTTTCAAACATCCAACTTACAAACGACTACTACTTGCAAACGGAAGAAGACAACAGGAAGTGAGAGGAAATCTACCCCTTGGAAGGAAAATTCTCTCCTGTAAGAATTAATATGGGAGAAAGGTGTCTCCTCTCTACTGATGCTTTATCACCAATCCTTGTTTCAATAAAAACACCACATTTCAAAAACAGTTGTCATTGGGACGCAAAGTGAGGTGAAATGTTCTGAACAGGGGCACAGACAGCAAAACAAATGTTACAGGGGTGATAACCCTTCCCTATGTTTTCCAAAAAGCTTAAAAATAGGTATTTGGGCTGGAGCTACACTTAAACAATGTAGCTGTTCAAAATTACAAACAGATTCTACATAAGAACAAACCTACAGTCCCTGTCTTGTATGCACCGCCTGTATACGGCTGTTCAGAGTATATAGGGCCTTTTTTATTTTGTGTGCGGGGTTCCCCTTAATATCCATACAAGACCCAAAGGGGCTGGTAATGGGCTGGGGTAGGGGGGGGGGGTTGATGGGGTAGCTATGCCATTTTTCTTAAAGATTTTCATCCATATTACCGGGACCAGACATTACATTAAAGCCGCAAGCAGTTTTAAATGGCTTTTTTTTCCTTTAGAAATGTTATTTTGTGCAGGGACAGTTCTAAACACGGGAAACACGTGGCACTTCACAGGCATACTTTAGACACCCCCCAGGTACAATATTTAAAGGAATATTTGACTTTTTGTTTTTCACTTTATGCATCATTAAAATGACTGCTCCCGGAAAACGTCCGTTTTTAAAACTTCTTTTTGCATTGATACATGTCCCCTGGTGCAGAACCCGGGTTCCCAAACTCTGTTTAGGACAATAACATGGATAATAGTCGTTATAATTAGCACTTTAGAATCCGAACGTTCGCATCCATTGTATTTAATAGGGTTCTAATGTTCGTGCGAACTTTCGGTCCGTTCGCGGGTTCTGGTGTGAACCGAACCCGGGGGTGTTCGGCTCATCACTACCACATGCAAGTCACCATCAGCAGGGAGCCAGCCTTCAGATATTGTCCTGGGCCATCCCCTTATGCTGCTTGCTCAACCAATCCAGCTCTGCTTTGGAACGATATTGATACTAACTGCAGTATGTATTGATTATCTTCTTAAGCAGGGGTGAGATATCTTTGGTCATATCTCCTGACATTGACTTTAAGTCTAGGAATTGGATTGCTTATAGGATATGTTGAACCATTGATTCATTCCAAATATAACATAAGTGTTGTTTGATTCATCACACTTTTTGTTTATGCCTTTTACGAAGATAAAGAGATCTGTTTGTCTTGAGACAGATAACATAGTGTCATATTAATAAAGAGTACCAAGTTTTAAATGTTCTAGTATCATTTAAGTATTGAACTTTGCATAGAGCTTGCATAGAAATGTATGTACATATTGTCTGAACGAGGCCCTGCCTCCACCCTATCATGGTAGCCATAACTGGGCGTGTGTGGAATGTGGGAGGTCCGGACCCCCACACCCTGACCACTCTAGGCTCTGCCCCTAATGCTCCTACAGAAGTCCCCCCCCTTGCATGCAGGCCTTCCTCCACCCTCATCCCAGCCATCCCTAACCCTATACCCCCCTGTACATAGTATTGAATGCAGATGCCAGCTTTCACTGCCCACCGGTCATTGCCCTTTGATGCTTTCAATGCCAGGTTACATTACTAAGCGCATTATCGCATGCTATCAAGTGCTTTCATAGCGGGTTTGAGAGAACCAATACGGAAAGGGCTGATAGTGGCCCGACCAGTGTAGTACAGGACCCTATAACAGTGAACGAGGACATCCTTCAACATGCTCTTCTGTCTGGGGTGCCCCTGTCTGAAAAGTTTTTCGCTGTCATAGATTTAGCGTGTGCTGAAGCCATACAGGCCATTCCGCCCCCCGGTAATGCTGAGGCATTTTTGGGACTGATCTCTTACTGCACAGCCTGGATACCTGCGGCTTCCCTTCTCATGCAACCCCTATATGACAACCTGCCATGTGCCCCTTTGCGCTGTCCGAAGAAGCGCTCACTAACTTTCACCTTTTAAAAAAGGCAATCAGCTCTGCTCCTGCACTTGGTCTCCCTGACTATGGAAAGCCCTTTTGCCTGTTCATATCTGAGCCCTTTTGCCTGTTCCTATCTGAGATACAGGGCCATGCCTCTGGGGTGTTGACACAAAGTCATGGACTCCGTAACCGCCCTATCGGTTACTATTCAACCCACCTGGACCCAGTTGCCAGAGGTGGCCCATCATGTCTCTGAGCTGTTTTTGCTGCCCAGGCCTTGCTGGACAAAACGTCAGATATTGTCCTGGGCCATCCCCTTATGCTGCTAGCCCCTCACGATATCTCCGCCATTCTGAATCAGGTGCAACCCAAGCATTATGCAATTTACTCATGCCTGACAATGTGACTTTACTTTGATGCCAACAACTTAACCCTGCTACTCTCCTTCCTCTTGTCCAAGGGGGGTATCATGACATGTCTCTGGACGAACAGGAAGAAGAGAACGCAGACCTACCTGCTCCTACCCTGGATGAAGATGGATGATCTTTGGACTGTAGGAATCTGCCCATGTCTCCCCAGAGCTTTGTATCCAGCTGTGGTACAATGGGCCCATGGAGCAACCCATCTCTCAAAGACTTTGATGAACTCACTTATAAACAAACATTATGTAGCTCCAGGAATAACTACTTTAACTAATCAATACTGCAAGTCCTGCCACACTTGCCTAGCATGCAACCCCGGAAGGCTAGAGAAACCACCCCCGAAACACTCAGTTAGACCGCTCTACCCCTTCCAGAGGATACAGATTGATCACATACAAATGCCAAAGAGTGGTAGATTTGAGTATGCCCTGGTGGTGGTAGACATGTTGTAGGATGGTCCGAGGCTTATCCAGTCGCAAATCAGACAGCGAAAACCACGGCTAAGAAATTGCTTTTGGAGATGGTTTGCAGATATGGGGTACCTGAGGTGATAGAGAGTGATCAAGGTCCTGCGTTCACTGCTACAGTCACAAAATAAATATGGTTGGCCCTAGGTACCACATTAGCGTTTCACACACCTTATCACCCTGTTAGGTTGTTTTTGCCCACAACAGTTGCAATTGCAGTCTGATACTTTGATAGATTATGTGACCGCTCTTGAAAAAGAATTAACTAACATCCATGTGCGAGTATTTTTTTCCATTACAGATCCTGATCTAGATACCGGTACTTACAGTATATTTCCTGGTGATTGGGTGATGGTTAAGAAGTTCCTCTGAAAGCATTCCCTGGAGCCAAGATATGCAACAAGGCTCCAGTTCCTGAGGACCGTGCACCACTCGCATCAGAATGAAACTATATATATTTTTTCTTATAGCAACTGTACACACACAGGAGGTGGCTATCAAACAAATAGATGGTGTAACACAATTTTGGTATAATTCATCAGACACACATGTAGCTACCTTCATATTTGATTTCTGTACTATAATCTTTCCCCCTCCATTTAACTGGCAGTGTAACTTGTTCCGGATGCAGATTACCAACGGAATATATATATATGTGACAGAACAGACTGTGACCACTGGGAATCTGTGGGTTGGAATACAGGGGATGACTGGGGATATAAGCCACAGAGTGCCCTGAACAGAGAAGACAAATATGGAGAGTCATTACTCAGCAGACTGACCTTATTAAAAACAGGCACATGGTCAAGTGATTATGGGAAGAAGGGATATAGCACGAAACTCACCCTAACGAATCCCAGTCCTACGGATGAAGGCACATATGTTATGGGGGTAGGGTATGGGGAGAATAGGGGACCAAGTGGACAGTTCCAATTTAAAGACATGTATAATTCATCTGAATGGGAGGCCCTTCAAACAGCAAGTGATCCCCTTAAACCATATGTACATATGCACACCCTAGAAGATATGGTGGTCATAGCTGATCCCACATTTGAAGACACGATGGCAGCAGAGACTGGTTTCTCGGATGTCAATCTGTGGCTCGAATGGATGAGGTATAGTGCAGGGAAACATAACAGGTCCAACTGTTATGTGTGTGGTGGAGCTAGACCCCATTTGGGAACAGTACCATTAAACATACCTCCCACTCAAGAGGAGTGCTTTCTGAGCCTGTTCACCAATACTTCCACTGATTACTCCCAGTGCGAAACATGGAAAAGAGAATATCCCATAGTAACTAAGACATCCAAGCCCGGGGAGGGTATTACTATATATCCCGGTAATTACACATGTTATGGGAACTACCAGGGAACGGGGAAGTTCTTAGGGAACTTCTCTATGGGATACTGTGCCTCCTACAGTAGTGTATCCACGGATCTGGTGCAGAATCAAACTCAGTCTTTGGGAGACGTGTATTGGATATGTGGGGACATGAAGATTAGGACTAAGTTAACAGACCGATGGACAGAGGAATGTGCACTTGCCAAAGTCATAATGCCCCTGCACATCTTTTCGGGAGGTGACCTAGTAGTAAAAGGGAGCACTCATCTGAATCCAGCAGGAAGCGTAGAAGTGCCCCAGCTGGTAGTTTTGACCCTCATGTATATATAGATGCCATAGGAGTCCCAAGGGGGGTCCCAGATGAATTCAAAGCAAGAGACCAAGTAGCTGCGGGTTTTAAGTCCCTGATTCCTATGATCACTATAAACAAGAATGTGGATTGGATTAATTATATCTACTATAACCAATAGAGGTTCGTTAACTATACCAGGGATGCACTCCAGGGTTTAGCTGAACAACTAGAGGCCAGTTCACAAATGACTTTCCAAAATCGTATGGCCTTAGACATGATTTTAGGTGAGAAGGGGGGTGTATGTAAAATGTTGCCCAGGACAAGTACATGTTGTACGTACATTCTGCACAATACAGGCCCAAATGGTAAGGTAACATTGGCCATTAAGAAATTAGAGGATCTCTCAAAAGAGTTAAAAAGAAATTCGGGACTGACCGATCCCTGGGATCAGTGTTTTGGGTGGATGAGTGGATGGCAACGCATTTGTACTCAAATAGGCATAGCAATTTTGATGCTGCTTACATTAGCTGCGATAGTGGTTTGCTTTATTCTGCCCTGTATGAAAAAGCTGTTAGGAAAGGCAGCTGAAGAGGTAACCCCTATTTTTTTTGAATTTGGGTGATATTAGAGATCCAATAAAAGAGGAGGAAAAGGGACCGTATGCTCCATTGCAGTCCTTACCTGTTAAAAATACATACAACATTCTTAAATGATAAGGGAAAGAATAGTGTCCTATGTTTATCCTTGTCTGCTGGTTACCCTGACCTTTGGCTTATTCTTTTACTGTCCTCTTGTAGCCTACTAAGAGCGTGAGCTGAGTAACTCTGGGGACCGCGACCTGGAGCTAGCTGCAGCCCAAGCCATCCTCACCACTAGAGGCTCTGGTGAACACCTGCTAGCTCTTAGACTCCGCGCCCTGGGGAATCTTATGCTCTAGCTCCCTGTGGGATCTGTGTTGGTTCTCTGGTGGACCTGCCTTTCTTAACCACCCAGAGTTCCATTCACAGAAGTCAAAAGTAAATATTTTGTTATATCCATGTTTTTTTTCTCTATTATCCACTCAAATATTGGTATTCTCTTTTATTCTTTTTATTATTTCTTTCATTATGTTTTATTATATTGGTTTAGAAATTTGGTTGTAAGATTTAGTTCTCATGTCAGCTGCATACATGGTTCACAGCCCCATCCTCAGGACTTTTAGAGTAATTAGCACCCTTCTGAGAATGTGTTTGCAAGGAACGATAGAAGCGCTCCTTTGAAAGAAATTCTGATATACACACACACTAAGATATATTTATACAAAAAGAAGCTTATTGATGTTCATATTGGGAACCAGAACATTTATGTTTGCTAGCTAAGAATATAACCGAGAGTATTATCATATGTGTGTTATAGTATTCTTATAACCAGCCAGCAGTGAGTTTCCTTAAATGACAAAACAGATAAAATGAGAAACAGATGTCTCCTTCAACTCCCTCCTTCCGGCCCAACCCGTCGTGTATTGAGACATGGCGCTGAGCTAAAGAATGTCCTGGAATGCTTCAACACGTGGAAGAAACAGACGTCACAAGAGAAGCACCATATAAGGAATCAGTCAATCATGTGTACACATTTGTGATGATGATTGCTTATGTCACTTTGTCTATATAAGCTGTAACTAAATAAAAGGAACTTCCTGTTGAGCCAGAGATGAGAAGGAAGCTATACTGATGAGTCTGATTTCAGTGTGCAATCCTTAAGGCATATATGCCCTCATATTATCATAAATTTGTACCAGCCGCAGAATAACGAATAGTTTTCTGGTATTGGACCAGAGACGATCTATTACACCAGGAGATAACATCCCTGCAGAAAGACTACACTCGGCTGGAGGATCGTGTTCAAGGACTGGCTACTTCTACTGCAACTTCTGCTAATTCCACTGGGGTTCTGCTTGCCCTCCAGTAATGTTGGCACCCCCCGAACCACGAGTTCCAGCCCCCGAGAGAGGTTCTTCTGTGATCGAAGCCAGTTTAGAGCCGTTCGAAATGCCTGTCAGCTCTACTTTGATCTACAGCCAAGGACATTCTCTCTGGAAACTACAAAAGTGGGATTTATTTTTTCCTTGCTTCGAGGAGAACCACAGTCCTGGGCTCATTGCCTACTGGAAGAAAAGAACGTACAGCTAAGAACTCTGCAACTTTTCTTTACGGCCATGTCGTTGCTATACGACGACCCACAACGAACCGCCACCGCGGAATCTGCCTTGCACACCCTGCAGCAAGGTCTCAGACCAGTGGAAGACTACGTCACAGATTTCAGGCGGTGGAGTGCGGACGTCGACTGGAATGACGGAGCCCTGCGTAACCGATTCCGTCTGGGCCTTTCAGAGGGACTTAAGGATGAGTTGGCCCGGGTAGGAATATCAAGTACATTAGAGACTTTGATCACACTTTCGAATTCAGATCGATCGCCGACTACGTGAGCGAAGGTTTGAGAGGTCTTCTCAGCAGTTGGGACATTTCCCCAGTAACCCAGGTCTGCTGGCCCAGAGCCTGGAAATCCTGTCCATTTGTTTCCAGTGGCACCCAAACCAAGGCAGTTGGGTGTGATCCGCCCGTCACTAACTCTCAAAGAACGCCAACGTCGACGGACAAACAACCTCTGTCTCTACTATGGGGAGTCCGGTCACTACATATGCACCTGCCCGGATAAGTTCCGTAAATGTCTTCCTCCTTCTTCAGCTTCACAACCCAACATATCTGCCAATTCTGCCCATGTAGTTGTGCCTATATCATTCCAGCTCCCGGGAAGGACTGTGCCAGTGACTGCAATTATAGATTCTGGTGCCTGCAGTTGCTTTATTGATCTGTCCTTTGCGGCCCAGCATCACATTCCTTTGCAACCAAAGAACCAAGGCCTCTCCGTGTTCCTTGCAGATGGATCCTGCATTAAATCAGGACCAGTGACCCAAGAGACTCCCCCACTTCTAACTACAACCAACACCAACCACCAAGAGCTACTTCGCTTGGATTCGATTTCTTCACCTCTCTTCCCCGTAATCCTAGGCCTCCCTTGGTTTCAGGCTCACAACCCGCATATTGACTGGGAGTCCGGAAGAATAGAATTCCTCTCATCTTATTGTCAGAAACAGTGCTGCCCAGCACCGCCTCAGCTTCCTGCTTCCTTACTATGCTTGGAGTCGCATGCCGAACTGTGCCAGGTAGTTCCCAAATGCTACTATGAATTCCTGGATGTATTTAGTAAACGGGGCACAGACTGTCCCATAGAACTTCTCCCAGGGGCAGAGATTCCCTTCGGGCGCATCTTTCCTCTGTCCGAACGAGAGTTAGAAGTGCTAAAGGACTATGTTGAAGAAAACCTAAAGAAGGGGTTCATTTGTCCCTCCACCTCACCAGCAGGAGCAGGTATATTTTTCATAGAGAAAAAGAATCAAACCCTGCGACCATGTGTGGATTACCGCGACATTAATAAGATCACAGTAAAGAACCGCTACCCCCTGCCCTTGGTCCCGGAACTCTTTCAGAGACTCAAGTCCGCCAGGGTATTCACCAAACTTGACCTCCGAGGAGCCTACAACCTGGTCCGGATTAGGGAAGGCGATGAGTGGAAGACTGCCTTTCGTACCCGCTTTGGACACTATAAGTATCTGGTCATGCCGTTCGGCTTGTGTAATAATGCTCCAGCCACCTTTCATCATTTCGTCAAAGACATCTTCAGAGACTTCCTTGATATCTTTGTCGTTGTGTACTTGGACCAGTGTTTCTCATCTCCGGTCCTCTAGGCGCCCCAACAGGTCATGTTTTCAGGATTTCCCTCAGATGAAACGGCTGTGGTAATTACTAAGGCAGTGAAACTGATCAAATCACCTGTGCAAAATAATGGAAAGCCTGAAAACATGACCTGTTGGGGCGCCTTGAGGACTGAAGTTGAGAAACACTGATTTGGACGATATCCTGATTTTTTCCTTTTCATTAGAGATTCACCGATGTCAAGAGCATACTTCTCCGGCTTCGCCAGCACGGACTCTACGCCAAAGCGGAGAAGTGCGATTTCGAGCAGCAGAGCATCCAGTTCCTTGGATTAATTATTTCCACTGAGGGAATCAGAATGAATCCTCAGAAAGTGTCCGCAATTTTGGATTGGCCAGCCCCTACCGACAAGAAGGGAATCCAACGCTTTGTAGGCTTTGCCAATTTTTACCGTAAATTCATTAGGAACTTCTCAGCCATTATCTCCCCAATCACTCAACTTACCAAGCAAGGCAACCGTTTCCACTGGTCCGCCGAGGCACAAGCTGCTTTTGAAACCCTGAAAGAACGTTTTACCACTGCTCCTGTTCTAAGTCATCCAGATTCTGCCCTATCCTACATCTTGGAAGTGGATGCGTCAGAGAGCGCAGTCGGAGCAGTCTTGTCGCAGCGACAGGGCCCAAAGGATGTGATCCATCCGGTTGCTTTCTTTTCTCGGAAACTTACCCAACCAGAAAGGAATTACGATGTGGGAGATAGGGAGCTCCTAGCAATCAAGGCAGCATTAGAGGAGTGGAGGTACCTGCTAGAAGGTGCCACCCACCCGATATTGATGTTCACAGATCATAAAAACCATGAGTACTTAAGAACTGCAAAACGTCTGAGGCCACGTCAGGCCCGTTGGGCCCTCTTTTTCTCGAGGTTTGTTTTTCATATTACTTACAGACCCGGATCAAATAATACTAAACCCGATGCGCTTTCACGCATGTTTGATGATCCAAAATACATACTTCCGCCAGACACCATCTTACCAGCTGGTAACTTCCTTCTGCTACAGTCAGGCCTACTACCTCTGTTGCAGCAAGCCTCAGCAGGCACGTCCAGTCCTCCAGGGGTCACCTTGCAGGCAAAGAATTGCCTATTATGTAAAGAAGGGCACATTTTTGTACCGGAAAGTGCTAGAGTGGTTGTCCTAGGACTCTGCCATGACCACCCGTTAGCAGGCCATTTCGGTACCTACAAGACCGTAGAATTGGTCCAGCCTACATTTTGGTGGCCTGTGTTGGAGAAGGACTGCAGGGCCTACGTCAATTCATGTATTATCTGCACCCGGAACAAAAGTACCCTAAATAAGCCTTGGGGTCTACTCAGACCCTTACCCATACCTGATAGGCCTTGGAAGATGATCGCCATGGACTTTGTTGTCGAGCTTCCACCTTCTGAAGACTGTTCTGCTATTTTTGTGGTGGTGGATCGCTTGTCAAAAATGGCACACTTCCTGCCCCTGAAAAGAAACTCCATCTGCAGCCGAGACCGCTCAGGTCTTTATCAAAGAGGTTGTCAGACTCCGTGGCATTCCGATGAACATTGTATCTGACCGTGGAGTCCAGTTCACATCAAGATTTTGGAAGGCTTTACGTGGATCCCTAAAAATTGAACTGTCTTTTTCATCAGCGTATCACCCCCAGACTAACGGTCAAACAGAACGGACCAATAAAACCCTGGAGCAATATATCCGATGTTTTACCTCCTTCGCCCAAAATTACTGGGTACCTCTTCTTCCATTGGCGGAGTTGGCGTATAATAACGCCAGCCACTCTGCCACCAAACAATCCCCATTTTTTGCAAATTATGGGTTCCACCCAACCTTTTTACCTGACTTGATTCCTGAAACTGCTGTTCCTGCTGTCCAGAGCACTCTGGATTTTTTTTTTCTAACAACTTGTTATTACAGGAGACAATCAAGAAAGCTCAGGAGGACAACAAGAGGAAGTTCGATAAGAGGAGAAGAGGGGAACTGCTGCTGCAACCCAGGGACCAGGTATGGCTCGCCACAATGAACTTAAGGATGACTTGCCCATCTAAGAAATTGGCACCGAAATTCTTGGGACCCTTCCCGGTAAGGGAAAAGATTAATGATGTATCCTATGAATTAATTCTACCTGAGTCCCTCAAAGTACATCCTGTGTTTCATGTGTCCCTGTTAAAACCAGCAGTACCAGATCCCTTTCCTAATCGTAGTTCAGGAGGACCCCCTGCACCTGTTACCATTAATGGGGATGAGGAATTTGAAGTTGAGGCCAATATAGACTGCAGGAAAAGAAGGGGACAAACACAGTACCTGATAAAATGGAGAGGTTATGGTACGGAGGAAAACTCTTGGGAGCCCAGTAGTAATGTGCACGCCACGGACTTGGTTCGTGCCTTTTTTCATAGTCACCCCTGGAAGAGGAACCAGTTGGGCACCCGGAGGTTGCCCGTAGGGGGGGGGCAATGTCAGGAAAGGCAAAGCCGTCCAGCAGGAATTGCACGCCAGACATGCGCATGTTTGGTCTGCAGCTTCTGTGTGTCTAAAACCTGTTACCTGTCCTGACCTCTGATCTTGAACCCGGCTTGCTCTCACTAACCTTGTCTGCTTGATACCCTGACTTCGGCTTGTTTTGGACTTCTCTTCTGCCTGCTGCTCTGCCTGATCCACCTGAACGCTACCGACCCAGCCTGCCGTACTCTGCATCTGCTTCTCTGCCTGCTGCAGTTCTGCTCTGTGAATCGCACCAGTTCCTGTCTCTTCCTGCGATCCAGCCTGCCACAGCTCTGGTCTACCCAGCCCTGCTGGTCTGCCTGTTGCATCACCAGCCATGAACATCCAGCCATACCAAATACTGGACTGATCCTAGGCACTCCTGCGTCACCATGCTTCTGTGGCTACTGTCTCAACCTCAGGGTCCCACAAGCCGGTGCGGCAAGAGATGCTCTCCCCTACACATCAGGCTCACGATCCAGGTAAGTGACAGAAGCCAAAGGAATACTCTAACTATACATGAATACTAAAATGGCTGACAGAATACAAAATGGATGCTTAGCATAACCTTTCAATCACATCATAGTGTGAGGGTAAACAAAATTTGTTTACACCTTCCATGAAAACACGGAAGGATATTCACAAGTTACCAGGTCTAAAATATACAAGTATAATTTAAGTATTGAAATGTGGTATCTTGTAATATAGAGCTTGCATAGAAATGTAAATAATATTATCTGAACATTAATCACTGTTTATCTCTGATATATAGAAGTATAGCCATTCATTTGTTTTTTCACAATATATACCTGATTGTAATTTGCACTGTATTTTAGTTAATAAATATATATATTTTTAAGCAATATCATTTGTGTCACTTGTCTTCAAAATAGCACGGATAAACGAACTTGAATTTCTTGTTGATATTGTAGGAAATTGTAAATCTCCCAATTCATAGATTTACATATTTCCATAAATACAATACTATTTTATTATTTCAGTATAAACATTCTGACAACAGGTACTAGACAGGTCAGCAGACAGGAAAAAGGGGTTCCTGTAGTCAAAGCAAAGCAAAACGCCTTTTCGTCAGCATAAAAAAAGCTACAAGCAAAGCGAAAACAGAAAGAGATGGTCCTTTCAAAGGAGAAAGAATAGGGAAGACTTCATCCTTAAGCCTCTCAGGGGCAACACCAAAAAACAATGATGCCCAGCAGGTGGGGGGCAGGCTCTCGGCATTCACAGACAAGTGGCGAGCAGTTACCTTGAACATGTTTGTCCTCCACACGGTAGAAAGAGGGTATTCCATCGAATTTTCCAACACCCCACCAACCAGATACTTGATGATGAAACTCCCCAGAGACAAAAAGAAAGCCTACTAACAGAGAACATCATTACGGTGGTTCCACAAGATGAAATAGGGGTTTTACTCGCACATATTTTCCAGGAAAAAACCCTCCGGAAAGTACAGGCTCATTTTGAACTTAAAACCCCTAAACAAGAAAATAAAATATATTTTTTTTAAATGGAATCTAACTACTAAGTAAGGAACTTACTACCACCAGGGGCTTTTATGGCCACGGTGGACTTGCAGGATGCCTACCTGCACATACCAATAAACAGAGACCACCGCAAGTTTATAAGATTCGCAATACAGGGTCCAAAGGCTACTCTGCACTTCAAGTACACCTCCTTGCCCTTCGGAATTTCGTCAGCACCTAGAATATTCACCAAATAACTGGCAGAGGCACTAAAGGTCTTAGGACTAGAAGGCATAGGAGTCGTACCATATCTGGACGACCTCCTCTTTTTCGCCAGCACAAAAGAGAACTTGGCAGCCAACCTCCAGTCAAGTCTCAAGTATTTAAAGGAATTAGGGTGGAAAATAAACGAACAAAGGTCCAACCTAATTCCCAGTCAAAGAGTAAAGTACCTTTTATAGTAGATGAGGTCTAAAACACAATTGTTCATATTCTTGTGATCCAATTGGTTATTAGAGTATTGTCACGAGGGTACTCACCGAGGCCGAGATGCTCACACAGGTGATCAGTAGCAGGTTCCAGGGATAGTGGGTCACCCACAGGAGCTGCCAGTAAAGTCAGAGAACAGGTAATGGACCCAAAACAGGAGGCAGGAAGCAAGTCCGTGGACAGGCAGAGGGTCAAACACTGGAGATACACAGCAAGTCCGTAATCAGGCCAGGGGTTTGAGCACAGGAGATAATAGCAAAGTCCGTAGGCAGGCTGGAGGTCAAGCACAGGAGACTGGTAGAGTAATCCGTAAGCAGGCCGAGGGTCAAACACTGGAGAGAGGTAGCAGAGGTCCAAAAGGCAAGCCAAGGCTCAGGTGCTGGAAGAGATCGGAGCAGGTCAGGGTCAATCCGGGTCACAACGGTAGTATCAAGACAGGAAACACAAGCAAGGAACTAGGGAAGCTGAAAGATAAACCAGCAACTTGAACATGGATCCAGGCTGTCTTTTATAGGCAGCCAGGAAGTCATGTGGTGCATGCAGCTGACAGCTTCCACTGTCGACTTTGCTGCCATCTAGTGTTCAAATGGAAGTATGCTGTGCTTCTTTATAAATGTTTCACTGAGGGGCAGCCCCGGATGCCCAAACTGGACATTAATTCTGGGTGTTCCAACTGAAAAGTTCGGATCAAGCGAGGGGCGTGTATGTTCCTTGAGGGTTCCCAAGAATTATTTTCAGGCGGGTACCCCTTCCACTTAATTAGGTATTGAAGTTGCCTACCCCTCTTCCTACAGTTTAATAGGGATGAGCCGAACACCCCCCGGTTCGGTTCACACCAGAACCTGCGAACGGACCGAAAGTTTGCGCAAACTTTAGAACCCTATTAAATACAATGCTAATTATAACGGCAAATATGCAAGTAATTGTCCTAAAAAGGGTTTGGGGACCCGGGTCCTGCCCCAGGGGATATGTATCAATTCAAAAAGAAGTTTTAAAAACGCCAGTTTTTTCGGGAGCAGCGATTTTAATGATGCATAAAGTGAAAAAAAAAAGTGAAATATTCCTTTACATATCGTACCTGGGGGGTGTCTAAAGTATGCCTGTGAAGTAGCACGTGTTTCCCGTGTTTCCCGTGTTTAGCACTGTCCCTGCACAAAATGACATTTATAAAGGAAAAAAAGTCATTTAAAAGTCATTTGCTTGCGGCTTTAATGTAATGTCTGGTCCCGGCAATATGGATGAAAATAATTGAGAAAAATGGCATGGGTACCCCCCCCAATCCCCCCCCAGCCCACTACCAGCCCCTTTGGGTCTTGTATAGATATTAAGGGGAACCCCGCACCCAAATTAAAAAAAGGCCCTATATACTCTGAACAGCAGTATACAGGCGGTGCAAACAAGACAGGGACTGTAGGTTTGTTCTTAACCACTTGAGGACCGATGCACGCCGATGTACGTTGGCAAAATGGCACGGCTGGGCACATGGGCGTACAGGTACGTTCCCTTTTAGAGCCCAGCCATTGGGTCGCGAGCGCACCGCCGGCGGCGCGCTCTCGACGACTCGGTCCTCTTCTCCGTGACCGTCCCCGCGGGAACAGCGGACCCGATCGCCGCTGATGTCCCGCGATCGGATCACAGAGAGGAAGAACGGGGAGAGGTAAGTGTAAACAAACCTCTCCCCGTGCTTCCTAGTGTTCCTGTCACTGATCGTCTGTTCCCTGTAATAGGGAACGACGATCAGTGACATCACATAGTTACATAGTTAGTCAGGTTGAAAAAAGACACAGTTCAACCATAAAAAAATAAAAAATAAAAATAAAAAATAAAAAAAATAAAATAAAAAATTATCGTACAATCCCATATACCCAATTCTATACCCACAGTTGATCCAGAGGAAGGCAAAAAACCCCAGCAGAGCATGATCCAATTTGCTACAGCAGGGGAAAAAATTCCTTCCTGATCCCCCGAGAGGCAATTGGATATTCCCCGGATCAACTTTACCTATAAATGTCAGTACCCAGTTATATTATGTACATTTAAGAAAGAATCCAGGCCCTTCTTAAAGCAATCTACTGAGCTGGCCAGAACCACCTCTGCAGGAGTCTATTCCACATTTTCACAGCTCTTACTGTGAAGAAACCTTTCCGTATTTGGAGGTGAAATCTCTTTTCCTCTAGACGCAAAGAGTGCTCCCTTGTTCTTTGTGTTGACCGTAAAGTAAATAACTCAACACCAAGTTCACTATATGGACCCCTTATATATTTGTACATGTTGATCATATCCCCCCTTAATCTCCTCTTCTCAAGAGTGAATAAATTCAGTTCCTCTAATCTTTCCTCATAGCTGAGCTCCTCCATGCCTCTTATCAGTTTGGTTGCCCTTCTCTGCACTTTCTGCACGCTAAGCCATGCCCCCCCACAGTAAGAAACACAAATCAGGGCATACTTAACCCCTACAGCGCCCCCTCCTGGTTAACCCCTTCACTGCCAGTGTAATTTTTACAGTAACCAGTGCATTTTTATAGCACTGGTCGCTGTAAAAATGACAATGGTCCCAAAATAGTGTCAAAAGTGTCCGATGTGTCCACCATAATGTCACAGTCACGAAAAAAGTCGCTGATCGCCGCCATTACTAGTAAAAAATTAATTTTTTTACAAAAATGCCATAAAACGACCCCCTATTTTGTAAACGCTATAACTTTTGCGCAAACCAATCAATAAACGGCGATTGCGATTTTTTTTGCCAAAAATATGTAGAAGAATATGTATCGGCCTAAACTGAGGAAAACAGTGGTGGCGGTGCCCAGAACCAAAAATGTTCTTTCAAGCTATCAGCATGATTATTGAGGAGGAAGAGGATACTCACTGAGCATAACAGGATAGTCACTCAGCATCAGCATAGGCAGTCTTGAAGGGTTCTGACATTTCCCCAAAAATTATTCGGTTACATCAGCATCAGGTGCTTGGTAGCTGGTGGTGATCCAAGACTGATTCATTTTTATGAAGGTCAGTCGATCGACCGAGTCAGTGGACAGGCGCACCCTGTGATCGGTTACAAAGCCTTCAGCAGCATTGAATGTGCGTTACAAAAGAACGCTGGATGCCGGACAGGCCAGTACCTGAATTGCATACTGTGCAAGCTCTGGCCAGTGATCCATCCTCAAGACCCAGTAACCTAGAGGATTTTTGGTGGGAAAGGTGTCAAAGTCTGATCTTGCCCCTAGGTATTCCTCCACCATATAAAACAGACGCTGGCGATGGTTGCTGGAAGCGACCATACCTTGGGGCTGCGTACTAAAAATGAGTTTGAACGCATCGGTCAGACGGCCACCTTCTCCACCGCTCCTTCTTTGACTGACCGGAGCCTCAGCAACACGTTATCCAGGACCAGGAATTTGTAACCTCCCAGTCTCTGGGAACGCGTTGCACAGACCTTTCTGCAAGGCCTCCCGAAGATGCTTCATCCTCTGCTCCCTCTGCGACGGCAAGATAAGGTCTGCAACCTTAGCCTTGTAACGTGGATCAAGGAGGGTTGCCAGCCAGTAATGATCCCTCTCCTTGATAGCATGAATACGAGGATCCTTCCGCAGGCTTTGCAGGATCAGGGAGGCCATGCAGCGTAGGTTTGCTGAGGCATTCGGTGCGGAGTCCTCTGGGTCACTGAGGACGACATGATCCGCAGCCACCTCCTCCCAGCTACGTACAAGTCCATGGGTGTCTTGGGACTGTAATTGATCCCTTGAAGACTGCTGCTAATGCTGAGTGCTAGGCTCCACCTCCATGCTGACAAAATAATCCTCCTCCTCCTCCTCCTCTTCCTGTGTGATAGTCGGGCCAGCAGGAACACTGTCTGGATAAAGGGGGCCTTGAAAGGTAAGGAAGTCCTCCTCTTCCTGCCTCTGTTCTGCCTCAAGTGCCCTGTCCATTATTCCACGCAGCGTGTGCTCCAACAGGTGGACAAGAGGGACAGTGTCACTGATGCATGCACTGTCACTGCTCACCATCCTCGTGGCCTCCTCAAATGGTGCCAGGACAGTGCATGCATCCCTGATCATGGCCCACTGGCGTGGGGAAAAAAATCCAAGCTCCCCTGACCCTGTCCTGGTGCCATATTGCAACAGATACTCATTGATGACCCTCTGCTGTGTGTGCAGCCGCTGCAGCATGGCCAACGTTGAGTTCCACCTGGTGGGCATGTCAAAGATTAGGCGGTTCTTGGGCAGATTGTAATCCTTTTGCAGGTCAGCCAGCCGAGCACTGGCATTATATGACCGGCGGAAATGCCCACAGAGTTTCCTTTTTTTTGTTAAGTTACTTTTTATTATTTGTTTTTCATACCAATTGTACATACATGCAATACTAAGTACAATAAGAAAAGAAAGAGTAGTGATGGCACAAGTAAAAAAAAAGAATTGTAACATTGTGCAATATGCAATCACGCCTTAGTGTATTTACTCCCACCCAGGGCCGTCGGAACAGGACAGGCAAAACAAGCAATTGCTTGGGGCCCCGAGCTGGCCTGGGGCCCCAGCCTGCTGCCTGTCACTGTCCTCGTTTTCCGCCCGGAGCTGATCCGCGGATTGCGGCCATAGGAAAGGCTGCGGCTTCGGCCTAGCTCCGGAGCGGCGGCCATCTTGGTACACCCGGCGGTGAAAGGCCGCCGCCATTGCTTATGGGAGTTGTAGTCCACAGCGGCGGCTACGTGCTGATGCTCCCTGCTCCTGGGGGGAGGAGTCAGTGTCAGTCACAGTCAATCAGGAGGGCAGCGCAGGCGTGCTACAACTCCCATTGCGGTCGGATCATATTTTGCCCGCCAGACAGTGCCTCTGGAAACGGTAGGTCGGTGAATGACTTTTTAATGGAGTGATAAAGTCTCTAATAGTTCCACAAATAAAATAGTAAATAAGTTTTCTTGAAAAGTAGTAAAGAATCTGTCTTTCTTTGGCTCCACAAGCATGTACTTGTACATGATTTCTGTTCTTCTGTCCAGTAATCCAGCCAGGCCGGGATCAGGATCCCTGAATATTAGTGCGCGGCTGCAAACAACTTCCTGGTCACAGCAGCCTGCTTCTCCATCCCAATCCCCACTATTGGAGAAATGTCCAGTATCAGGGTTTTTTTATTTTTTTATTTACTAAATAAAAAAATAAAAGAAAACCCTGATACTGGACATTTCTCCAATAGTGGGGATTGGGATGGAGAAGCAGGCTGCTGTGACCAGGAAGTTGTTTGCAGGAGAAAAGCGCACGAATATTCAGGGATCCTAATCCTGGCCTGGATTACTGGACAGAACAGAAATCATGTACAAGTACATGCTTGTGGAGCACATAGAAAGACTGACAGATTCTTTACTACTTTTCAAGAAAACTTATTTACTATTTTATTTGTGGAACTATTAGAGACTTTATCACTCCATAATTATTTTTGAATATTTGTATTATTTTAACAGTGGACATTACAGGGGGAGATGTGGACAGTACAGGGGGAGATGTGGACAGTACAGGGGGAGATGTGGACATTACAGGGGGGAGATCTGGATTTTACAGTGGGGGAGATGTGGACAGTACAGGGGGAGATGATGTGGACATTACAGTGGGGGAGATGATGTGGACATTACAGTGGGGGAGATGATGTGGATATTACAGTGGGGGAGATGATGTGGATATTACAGTGCGGAGTCCCCCTGTCCATCCCACGGTCCCCCTGTCCATCCCACGGTCCCTCTGTCCATCCCACTCTCCCCCTGTCCATCTCACTGTCCATAAACGGTCCTAAGCAGCATCTTAATGTTAATGTGAGTGTGTATGTGTTGTAAGTATGTTGGATTATATGCAACAGCAGTATTTGCACTGTAAACCTTTTTTATTTATATAAAGTGTGGGTGAGCTTAAACTGTATCGCTATGCTGTGGTTCCTGTAGGCTTTGCGAGAGTGCGCGGGGGGGGGGGGGGGTGGGGGTGTCTCCATGTCCATTTTGCTTGGGGCCCCCAAATTCCTTCAAACGGCCCTGCTCACACCCAAACCTCCCTCCCTCCCTCCCCCACACCATTTCCATTTTGCACTTAAGACATAATGTATTCATGAGTTGCCTATAGTTACAAAGACGGAAATATAGGGGACCAAGAAGTGTGATAGAGAGAAGAAACATAGGGCAGAGAAGGAGAAAAAAAAAAGGAAAAAACAAGCAAAAAGGGTGGAAAGATCCTATGGGGGGGGGGGGACACCACCTCTTTCAACCATTTCCGATCCTGTTCTGCTTGATATATAGCACCCTTTCACTCCATACCATTGCGTTTATTGTCTCTACCCAGCTTCCCACTGAAGGGGAGGTCTTGGACTGCCACCTCTGTGCAATTAACTTGCGTGCTTGAAATAAGCACCTCAAAACCACCTCTGTAGTATCTGGCTGGACTCTCCTCTATTCCTAATAGGCAGGTTTTTGCCACCGGTTCTAGCAGGGTCCCAAATGTCTTGCTTAGTCTTATTATTATCTCCTCCCAATACCTAAATAATTTAGGACATCGCCACATCATATGAATAAAATCCCCTGTCGCATTACACCTAGGGCATTCGTCGTTTTCCCTCCACCCAAGTCTGTGCATCTTTTTAGGGGTTTAGTAAACTCTATGGAGGAAATATAGGTGGGATATTCTCTGCGCGGGGGAGATTGAGACCAAGGTACCCTGCTCTAATACCCTATCCCATTGAGCAGTACTAATTGCCCCCACATCTCTTTCCCATCCTGCTTTGCTCTTAGAGGGTCCTGCTCTGCTTATTGCCCTTGCCCCCAGTCTAGTGTAGAGCTCTGAGATTAGACCTTTAGATGTATTTGTCATAGCTAGTTTTGAAAGGACAGGGGACTGAGTCCATACTAGTGTTGACGACCCAAATTGGGCCTGAACAGCATGCCTGATCTGGAGATATTTGTAAAAGGTCTTATTTGATATATTAAATTCGCTACTTAAGTCTGAGAATGTTTTCATTTGGTTACCCCTGTATAACTGAATTTATCTTTTAATGCCCTACCTATCCCATTCCCTAGGTTTTCCTATAGCGCTCATTTCTGGAAGTTTTTTGATGCTCCATATGGGGGTAAACTCGGTTACTGCACTATATCCCATGGAAACCTTTGTTCCCTGCCAGACTTTCTTGACTAGTTCTACCGTCGGGCAGCTATGGATAAAAGAGTCTGCCTCCAATGCCTCCGCCAATATGCGGTGTGGAGCCCCCGTTAGCATCATATTAACACTAGAGTTACCCTCCGACGGTAGTCCACAACCCGCTAAATGTTGGAGTTGGGAGGCCAGGAAGTATGATCTCGGATGGGGAACTGAGAATCCCTCCTCTTTATTTGGTAATTGCAGGGTTTGCAAACTGATCCTCGAGTGCCGCCCCTTCCACATCAGCTCCCTAAAGAGCGATTCTATTTTATTGAACCAGCTTTGGCCAAGCCAAGTCGGAGAGTTGTGAAATAGATACAGTAGTTGTGGCAGCCATATCATTTTTATCAAGTTGCAGCGTCCAGCTACTGATAGAGGGAATCGTTTCCATATGTCAGCTTTCTGTTTAAATTTAAGTAGTAGTGGGTCGATATTCAAGTTTACGTACTGGTTTATGTCCCCACTAATCCAAACCCCCAAGTATTTCAGTTTTGTGACAATTTTTAGTCGACTACTCCAAATAGGGCCTGGCCATCAAGGGGGTCAACCGGCAGCAAGGCTGATTTTTCCCAGTTGATGACCAGGCCCGAGAAACATCCAAATTCCTCCACCATCTGTATCACTGTTTTTAATGAGGACTCAACGTCGCCCAGGAAGAACAGCACATCATCCGCAAATAATGTTATCCGTTCCTCCCCCTCCGGCCTGCTAAAACCCCTTAATCCTGGCATTTGTCTGGTCTTGATAGCCAATGGCTCCATTGCAAGGGAAAACAATAGGGGGGAGAGGGGGCAGCCCTGCCTTGTCCCTCTCTCCAATTGGAACTGGTCTGAAGATTTATTATTTATTTTTATTTTCGCGCGGGGTTCGCTGTATAATATTTTGACCCAATTAATAAAAATCGGGCCAAATCCAAACCTCTCCAATACCCTCCACAAGTATTCCCACTCGAGGGTGTCGAATGCCTTGGCGGCATCCAAGGCTAGTAATGCTCTAGTGCCATCCTTGGCTACAGGGATTTGTATATTTAAAAAACCCCTTCTGATATTAATACTCGTTGACCTATTTGGAATAAAGCCCGACTGGTCCGGGTGAATGAGGCTCTGGATACATACATTGAGGCGTATTGCAAGTACTTTGGCCAAAATTTTTACGTCGGTACATAATAGTGAAATTGGGCGGTAGGAGGAGACGTCCATGTGGTCTTTCCCCTCCTTATGGATTGCGATAATCGTGGCTTCCGACATTGAGGTGGGGAGCCTCCCTGAGGCTAATGCCCAGCCCAATGTCTTCAGCAACTCTGGAAGCAGGATTTCACCGTATCTCCTATACAGTTCGATTGGGAGCCCATCTGGGCCTGGTGATTTTTGCCCGGGCATCCCCGCCACCGCTATCTGGAGTTCCTCCAAGGTAATTGGTAATTCCAGGGCTGCCTTGTCCTGCTCTGACAATACCGGGACCATCATTCCCCGGAGGAAGGCCTCAAATCGACTGTTCTCGGCCTCTCTCCTAGACTTGTACAGGGTTTTATAGAAGGCGCTAAATGTATTTAATATTACTGGAGCCTCGGTGGAGATCTCTCCCTTTGGAGTCCTAATCAATGTTACGTTGGCCACAGGGGTTTCCTGGCCTGCTTCAGGACCTCTTGTAAGCCCGGGTACCTGCCCAAGCACTGCTGCACCACTAAGTTAAGGACGTGAGCCAAACAGAGCACATGGGTCAGTTGTCCCTGTCCGAGGGCGGAGATGAGGTTGGTGCCATTGTCGGAAACCACCTTTCCTGGCTTAAGCTGGCGTGGCGTCAACCACCTCTGAGCCTGTCCCTGCAGAGCTGACAGAATCTCTGCCCCAGTGTGGCTCCTGTCCCCCAAGCACCGCAGCTCAAGCACCGCATGGCATCTTTTTGCCTGCGTACCTGCGTAGCCCCTTGAATGCCTACGGAGCACTGCTGGTTCCGAGGACAAAGCACAGTGTGACAGCAGGCAGGTAAAATCACCAGGTTGCATCCAGGATGGTAGGTATGTATGCCCTAGATTCAGGCTTTATGCAAATTCATACCACTAGGGGGAGTGCTGGGAGTCTTGCGGGGGAAGAGTTAATGAGCCCAGCTTAATCAAGTGGCTCATTAAGGCCTCTACAAGAACTCCCAGCATGCTAAGGGAGATGCTCCATCCTGGAACCAGTTCTGTGTTGTGCAAGACTGGGGAGTGTGTTTCTGTCCTGTGCGGTGAGACAAAGCCTGTGTGGCTAAAACCTTCAAAAACAGGGAGATAGGGGCTGGGGCAGCACCTAGTTGTCAGACAGGGAACCTACGTGTGTAGTAAGCGGTCAAGCTGACCAGGATTTCTTTTTTATGTTTCTTTTTGTTTTGCTGTTTTTCCCTGTAAATAGTTTAAATAAACCGCACCTTTTGTTTTTGCAACTACAAACTCTGTCTGCTGTGCCTGTTTTTGTGTGGTGAACCTATCCAGGGGGTCACACACACCCGCTGCCGAGCTAACCCCCTCACAACAGGTAGAGGCCATGGAGGAAGAAGAAGAGGAGGGGGTGGAAGAGAGAGGTGTGTCAGAATCACCAGTAGTAACATTTTGGAGGCGTGGTGGCGGAACAACCTCCAACATTACTGCACCTTGTCCTGCATCCTTCCCAGCTGCCAGCAGAGTCACCCAATGCGCCGTGAAAGATAGGTAACGTCCCTGTCCATGCCTGCTGGACCATGAGTCAGCGGTAATATGCACCTTACCGCTGACTGCCCTGTCCAGCGAGGCCAAGACATTGCCTTCCACATGCCGGTAGAGAGCCGGAATCGCCTTCCGTGAGAAAAAGTGGCGTTTGGGAACCTGCCACTGAGGAACCGCACATTCCACAAACTCACGTAAGGGGGCAGAGTCTACCAACTGAAAAGGCAGCAGTTGAAGTGCTAGCAATTTATCCAAGCTAGCATTGAACCGCTGGGCATGTGGATGGCTGGGAGCGAACTTCTTTCGGCGGTGCAGCAGCTGGGGCAGGGAAATTTGCCTGGTACAATCGGACGTCGGTGTACCAATAGCAGATTGTCTGCAAGTACTTGGCTGTGGCACACCTAATTCTACACCTTCATTTCTCTCAGTGCAGGTTTCAGAGAGGACTGAAGGTATAGTGGGGTTGGAGATCCCAGCTGATGAGGAGCAAGGAGAGGTCCGCTTTGTTCTTTGGTGTGGGTCTTTTAGGTAAGCTTGCCAATGGACTGCATGGCAGGTCGACATATGTCTGATCAAGCATGTGGTGCCCAAGCGGGTGATGTTTTGGCCACACCAGATACGCCTGAGACATATGTTGCAAATAGCAGCGCTGCGATCTGATGCACTCGTCTCAAAAAAGGCCCACACCAAAGAACTTTTGGAATTATGCGCAGAGACAGCAGCGGCCTGCACATGCGGAGCTCTGCGGTGTGATGCTGTCGGTGTGCTGCCCTTAAGCTGGCCCCTGGCGGGCATCCTGCCTCGTTGGAGATGTGCCTCCTCCTCCTCGTGGTGCCCAAGCGTCTGATGTTTTGGCCATGCGAGATACGCTTTAGACATATGTTTCAAATGGCAACGGTGCGATCTGCTGCACACGTCTGAAAAAAGGCCCACATCTGCAGTGTGATGCTGTCGGTGTGCTGCCCTTAAGCTGGCCCCTGGAGGGCATCCTGCCTCATTGGAGATGTGCCTCCTCCTCCTCTCTCCTATCAGGCACCCACGTGGAGTCAGTGACCTCATCATCCCCTCCCTCCTCATCACTGGAGCAAATCTGGCAGTATGCTGCAGCTGGGGGAACATGACTGCCAGATAGCTGTCCTTGTTGGGCACCCCCTCTCTCTGGGCTCACATTACTACCCCCTCTCTCTGGGCTCCCGTTACTGCCTTCCTCCAGCTTGGTTACATCATCGGGAGCCTTCAAAATGCTGGGCATCCTCCAGGAGCATGTACCCAACACTGTGCTCAAACAGTTCGGGGGACTCCTCAAGAGGACATGGTGGGGCTAGGGAAGGAGTGACTGATGCCATTGAGCCGAGGGAAGAGGCCGCTTTGGCAGCTGCTTTGCCAGACAAAGTACCCTGAGCCTGGGTGAGAGAGGACGAGGAGGATGAGGACGGCTTGGTCATCCACTCTACCAAGTCTTGGGCATGTTGCGGCTCAACATGGCCAGCTGCCGAAAAGAAGGACAAGCGTGTCCCACGGCCACGTGCTGATGAGGATGCACCGTGTCCACGACCAGCAGCACTGTTGCCTCTAGACACAGAGCCTGCTTGCCCTCTTTTATTGCCTCGTGACTGTCTGCCTCTCCTTGTTTGCCTTCCAGACATACTAATGGCCTGCAGTGAGATATAGCTTCACAAAGGTGGGATGTATATATATATTGTGACAGCAGGAAGGTAAAGTCACCTGGTTGCATCCAGGGGGGTAGATATATTTCGCCCAGATTCAGGCTTTACGCCGATTTATACAACTAGGTGGAGAGTTGTATAAGGCTAGTGGGCTCATGGATGACTCATACCTCTAGGGAGAGGGCTGGGCGTCGTGCAGACAGGGAGTTGATGAGATCAGCTGAACCTTGTCAGCTCATTTAGGCCTCTATAAGAAATCCCAGCTTCATTAGATGTTAGCTCATGCCTGGAAGCAGACCTGTGTGGACTGTCTAGGGAGAGTGAACCCCTGTGCGGTGAGAGAAAGCCTGTGTGGCTATATTTTGCTTGGACATTTAAAACCAGGGACTAGGACAGCACTAGGCTGATCCCAGTCGTTAGTTAGGAAACCTGTAAGTTTAGTCAGAGGTCAAGTTGACCAGGATTTATTTTGTTTATGTTTTTTTTGCCTTGCTGTGTTTTTGTCACTGTAAATAGAAAATAAACCGCACCTTTTTGATTTTGAAAACCACAACCTCCGTCTGCTGGGCCTGTTTTTGGGTGGGGAGCCCATCCCGGGGGTCACACATACCCGCTGCCGAGCTAACCCCCTCACAGTTGGTGGAGAATGCAGGCAGTTTTTTTTTAAGCCAGCATGGAGGAGATACTGAAACAGCTGGCTCTAGCAAATGCCAATCAACAGCAGACAAATGCAGGTTTGCAAAGGAGCCTTGCAGCCCAGCAGCAAGCTCATCAACAGAGCCTTGCAACTTTACAACAGAGTCTGGAGGCTCAGCAACAAGCCCAACAGCAATCTGAGGCCCGCTTCATAGACCTGTTGCAGAAGCAAGAGCAGAGACTACAACAACAGATGGAAGCAGTAATGCAGCAACGTCCGCAGACCAGTGAGGAAAGCCGTCCCACTAATACCGCGTCCTTTGGGGTGAGTCGTTTATTGACAAAAATGACTGGAGAGGATGATCCAGAGGTATTTTTGACCACATTTGAAAGGACCGCTGAAAGAGAAAAGTGGCCTGAGGAGCAGTGGGCTGGACTAGTGGCTCCTCTGTTAACTGGTGAATCGCAGAAAGCTTACTATGACCTAGAGCCTAACCAAGCAAAAGACTATGTGATGCTAAAAGCTGAAATATTGGCAAGGCTGGGTGTCACCCTGGCTGTCCGGGCTCAGCGTGTGCATAACTGGACTTTCCAGCTTGGAAAACCCCCCAGGTCTCAAATGTATGATCTCATTCACCTGAGCAGAAAGTGGCTACAGCCAGAGACTTTGTCCGCACCAAAGATTGTGGAACGTGTTGTAATGGATCGGTTTTTGAGAGCTCTTCCTACTGCCATCCAAAAGTGGGTAAGCCATGGAGACCCAGAGACGGCCGATGGTCTTGTGGATCGTGTGGAGAAATACTTGGCTACAGAGAACCTGACGGCCTCTTCCAGAGACACTCGGACTTTCCACCCTAAGACCAGACCATCCCCAGGGGCGGATAAGATGATTCCAAGGGGTAAGGGTGGAGAGAGTGAGAGGGTGGGAGCTCTACCCCAAGTTTGGCGAGAACAGCCTGGGAAATCAGCGGCTCAAGAGGCGGCAAGAAGGATCGTTTGCTACCGCTGCCGGCAAGCGGGACATATTGCAGCAAATTGCCCGGTTTTGGAGGAACCCATGCAGTGTGACTTTCTGACGGGCAGACGTCAGTCGCTGTGTGCGACAGTCGCATGCACTGCCATTCGGGGAACTGAGAAACATTTATGCAAAATGTGTATTAATGGTAGAAATGTTGTGGTATTGCTGGATTCAGGTAGCCTTGTGACCCTGATAAAGGCTGAGTTAGTTAAAACAGAGGTCTCTGGGAATAGCAAGGTAGCCGTTATTTGTGTGCATGGGGACACCCGAGAGTATCCAGTGACTACAGTGTGTTTCGAGACCCCCAAAGGTACCCTCTCTCATCCAGTGGGCTTAGTATCTCAGTTACCGCATGACGCCATTGTGGGAAGGGATTTTCCGAAGTTCTGGGAACTGTGGGATGATCCTGAGCCCCCCACTGGTGCCCCTATGTACCAGGAATGTGATAGCCAGAACTCCCCTGAGAGTGGTGAGGACTCTCCGGAATTTCCCTTGTCAGTATTGGCAGGGGAGACTCAAGAAACTGGAGAGGAGCCCACCTCCTCAGACGAAAACCTACCGTCTGTGGAGTTTTCTGATCTTGAGGTTCACAGGGAAAACTTTGCCACAGAACAGTTGAAAGACCCCGCCCTAATAAAGGCACGGGAAAACGTAGTGAAAATAGATGGCGAGTTAGTGAACCCAGATAATACCGGCACTTACCCATACTTCAGCGTAGAGAAGGACCTACTGTATCGGGTGGCAAAAAGGGCAGAAGAAACCGTTGAGCAGCTTGTGGTGCCCAAACCTTACAGGAAGTTGGTGTTGGAGTTGGCCCATGGGCACATTCTTGGAGGTCATCTGGGGACAGAGAAAACCCGAGAGAGGGTATTACAGAGATTCTATTGGCCTGGGGTGATGAAGGACATAGAAAATTATTGTTCCTCCTGCCCTGTGTGTCAGAGGTCGGCCCCGATGCCACATTTCCGTAGCCCGCTGGTCCCTCTACCCATCATTGAGGTCCCGTTTGAGAGAATCGCAATGGATTTGGTAGGTCCTATAATCAAGTCCGCTAGGGGGCACCAGTACATATTGGTTATAATGGACTATGCCACCCGTTATCCAGAAGCGATCCCTCTCAGAAATACCTCGGCCAAAACCATAGCCAAAGAGCTATCTCTTGTTTTTAGCCGGGTGGGTATTTGTAAAGAACTGCTTACGGACCAAGGTACACCCTTTATGTCCCGGGTTATGAAAGAGCTGTGTAAATTGTTCAAAGTGACGCAATTGCGTACATCTGTGTATCACCCCCAAACCGATGGGCTGGTTGAAAGATTCAACAAAACCCTAAAACAAATGTTGAAGAAAGTGGTGGATAGAGATGGAAGGGATTGGGACTGTTTACTTCCTTATTTGATGTTTGCTATTAGGGAGGTGCCCCAATCCTCTACGGGATTCTCCCCCTTTGAGTTACTGTATGGGAGACACCCAAGAGGGCTGTTGGATATTGCCAAGGAAACTTGGGAAAGTGAGAGTTCTCCCCACAGGAGTGTGATTGAGCATGTCGCCCTGATGCAAGATCGAATTGCACAGGTAATGCCCATCGTGAAGGAACATTTGGCCCAAGCGCAGTTGGCACAGCAGAGAGTGTACAACCGTGGAGCCAAGACCCGTACCTTTTCCCCGGGGGATAGGATATTGGTACTTGTCCCTACGGTTGAAAGTAAATTCCTTGCCAAATGGCAAGGCCCCTACGAGATAATGGAAAAAGTGAGCGAAGTGAATTACAAGGTCAGACAACCAGGAAGGCGAAAGCCCGAACAGATCTATCACGTTAATCTGTTGAAAGCCTGGAGGGATAGAGAGTCCCTAGTCGCAGACACTTGGTCACCAGCTCAAACTGGTTGCGTGATTCCTGAGGTTGGAATCGCAGCCACCTTGTCACAACCCCAACAACAGGAGGTTAAGGAGTTTGTGCTTCGCAACAAGGAGGTATTCTCTGAGCTGCCGGGACAAACATCTGGGGTAGAGCATGACATTATTACCCCGCCCGGTGAAAGGGTGAAGTTAAAACCCTATCGGATCCCAGAGGCCCGACGGGAGGCAATACGGGAGGAAGTACAGAAAATGCTGAACTTAGGGGTGATAGAGGAGTCCCAAAGTGATTGGTCTAGTCCCATTGTGTTGGTGCCTAAACCGGATGGGAGCTGGCGATTTTGTAACGATTTTCGTCAGTTGAACAAAGTTACAAAATTTGACACCTACCCCATGCCACGTATAGATGAGTTGATCGACCGGCTGGGAACAGCCCGATACATGACGACTCTTGACCTCACAAAAGGGTATTGGCAAATCCCCCTGGCCAAGTCGGCCAAAGAGAAAACCGCATTTGTAACCCCAGACGGGGCGTTCCAATATAAAAGAATGCCGTTCGGGTTACAGAATGCGCCGGCCACATTCCAGCGGAAAATGGACCAGATGCTGAGGCCCCATCGGAAGTATGCTGCGGCTTACCTGGATGACATAATTGTCCATAGCACAGATTGGGCCTCACATCTGCCAAAAGTGCAAGCAGTCCTGGACTCTGTTCGGGAAGCAGGGTTTACGGCTAACCCCAAGAAGTGTACCATTGGGCAGGAGGAGGCCAAATATCTTGGGTACACCATTGGGAGGGGAGTAATAAAACCCCAACTCAACAAAGTCGAGGCCATCCAGAGTTGGCCACGTCCCAACAGCAAGAAGCAGGTACGAGCCTTTCTGGGAATCGCTGGGTATTATCGGCGATTCATTCCCCACTTTGCTTCTAAGGCTGTGCCCCTAACCAACCTGACGAAGGGGAAAGGGTCGGTCATGATTAAATGGACCCCCGAGGCTGAGGCAGCATTCCAGTTCTTGAAACAAGCCTTATGTAGCCAGCCAGTGTTGTACTCACCCGACTTCTCTAGAGACTTTGTCGTACAAAGTGATGCGTCAGATGTGGGGTTAGGAGCAGTATTGTCCCAGGTCTGGAACGGGGAAGAGCACCCAGTCATTTACCTCAGCAGGAAGTTGAAGTCCCATGAGGTAAATTACGCCACCGTTGAAAAGGAGTGTTTAGCGGTGAAGTGGGCTCTAGATTCCCTTCGGTACTACCTGCTAGGTAGGCACTTTGACATGGTTACGGATCACGCTCCGTTAAAGTGGATGGCTCAAAACAAGGAAACAAATAGAAGAGTGAATAGGTGGTTCCTGGCCCTCCAGGAATTCAACTTCACAGTAAAGCATCGCCCTGGCGTTCAAATGGGGAATGTGGATGCTTTGTCTCGAGTACATGAATGCCTGATTGCTGGTGTTCCAACCCCGAGGTTAAAACAAGAGGGGGGGGTATGTGACAGCAGGAAGGTAAAGTCACCTGGTTGCATCCAGGGGGGTAGATATATTTCGCCCAGATTCAGGCTTTACGCCGATTTATACAACTAGGTGGAGAGTTGTATAAGGCTAGTGGGCTCATGGATGACTCATACCTCTAGGGAGAGGGCTGGGCGTCGTGCAGACAGGGAGTTGATGAGATCAGCTGAACCTTGTCAGCTCATTTAGGCCTCTATAAGAAATCCCAGCTTCATTAGATGTTAGCTCATGCCTGGAAGCAGACCTGTGTGGACTGTCTAGGGAGAGTGAACCCCTGTGCGGTGAGAGAAAGCCTGTGTGGCTATATTTTGCTTGGACATTTAAAACCAGGGACTAGGACAGCACTAGGCTGATCCCAGTCGTTAGTTAGGAAACCTGTAAGTTTAGTCAGAGGTCAAGTTGACCAGGATTTATTTTGTTTATGTTTTTTTTGCCTTGCTGTGTTTTTGTCACTGTAAATAGAAAATAAACCGCACCTTTTTGATTTTGAAAACCACAACCTCCGTCTGCTGGGCCTGTTTTTGGGTGGGGAGCCCATCCCGGGGGTCACACATACCCGCTGCCGAGCTAACCCCCTCACAATATATATATATATATCTGTACTGATAATGCAGCTATCAGAATCAACTGCCTGCTGTGGTGTTAGTATGGGGAAAGCAGCAATTGTCTTCAGTTAGTTTTAGGTGAAAACTGTGCAGAGAGGGACAAAGTACACTAACTGAAAATACTTGCAGCTCTCTGCCTGTGGTTTAATTATGAGAACACCACTATTTGTCACTAACTGTATTCAGGTAAGCTTTAGGTGAACGCTATGCAAAGCACACAGTACACTAAGTGAAACACTGACTGTCTGCAGCTAGCACAATCACCTGCCTGCCTGTCATAATATAGAGAATAACAGGAACGGATCTAGCTAAACTGAATACATTGTATACATATATATACATGTATATACAACACCTAGGATGCATATATATCCTCTACACAACTCAACTGCAGCTAACTGACTCGCCTGCCTGCTCTAACTCAATATAAATGACACTGTCTGTCTCTGTAATCTCTCATTAAACAACTCCAACAAGCTATCATTAATGTGCAATTAGTGATGAGCCGAACACCCCCGGGTTCGGTTCGCACCAGAACCCGCGAACGGACCGAAAGTTCGTACGAACATTAGAACCCTATTAAATACAATGGATGCGAACGTTCGAATTCTAAAGTGCTAATTATAACAACTATTATGCATGTTATTGTCCTAAAAAGGGTTTGGGAACCCGGGTTGTGCACCAGGGGACATGTATCAATGCAAAAAGAAGTTTTAAAAACGGACGTTTTCCGGGAGCAGTCATTTTAATGATGCATAAAATGAAAAACAAAAAGTCAAATATTCCTTTACATTGTTTAAGTGTAGCTCCAGCCCAAAAATCTATTTTTAAACTTTTTGGAAAACATAGGTAAGGGTTATCACCCCTGTAACATTTGTTTTGCTGTCTGTGCCCCTGTTCAGAACATTTCACCTCACTTTCCGTCCCAATGACAACTGTTTTTGAAATGTGGTGTTTTTCTTGAAACAAGGATTGCTGATAAAGCATCAGTACAGAGGAGACACCTTTCTCCCATATTAATTCTTACAGGAGAGAATTTTCCTTCCAAGGGGTAGATTTCCTCTCACTTCCTGTTGTCTTCTTGCGTTTGCAAGTAGGAGTCGTTTGTAAGTTGGATGTTTGAAAGTAGGGACCTGCCGTATATACTCTGCAGAAATAGGCCCCTTAGTTGTTGGTGTTGGCACAACACTGTAAGCACTCACAGTTACTCTTGGTTGGTGCTGGAACGCCCTGCTGTCAACTATTATATCAGGAATTTTAATTACATATAATTGTTGAACAGTGGTAGTAAAAATTGGGCCTTTGATGGTGGTGCTGGTGCCACAACACTGTAAGCCCTGACAGTTACTCTTGGTGGGTGCAGCAATGGGCCCTGCTGTGAATTATTAGATCAAGAATTGTAATTGCATGCCCCTGTTGAACAGGGGCTGAAAAATTGGGCCTTTCGTGGTGGTGGTGGTGGTGGTGGTGTTGCCACAACACTGTAAGCCCTCAGAGTTACTCTTGGTGGGTGCAGGAATGGGCCCTGCTGTGAATTATTAGATCAAGAATTGTAATTACATGCCCCTTTTGAACAGGGGCTGAAAAATTGGGCCTTTCGTGGTGGTGGTGGTGGTGGCATTGCCACAACACTGTAAGCCCTCAGAGTTACTCTTGGTGGGTGCAGGAATGGGCCCTGCTGTGAATTATTAGATCAAGAATTGTAATTACATGCCCCTTTTGAACAGGGGCTGAAAAATTGGGCCTTTCGTGGTGGTGGTGGTGGTGGCGTTGCCACAACACTGTAAGCCCTCAGAGTTACTCTTGGTGGGTGCAGGAATGGGCCCTGCTGTGAATTATTAGATCAAGAATTGTAATTACATGCCCCTTTTGAACAGGGGCTGAAAAATTGGGCCTTTCGTGGTGGTGGTGGTGGTGGCGTTGCCACAACACTGTAAGCCCTCAGAGTTACTCTTGGTGGGTGCAGGAATGGGCCCTGCTGTGAATTATTAGATCAAGAATTGTAATTACATGCCCCTTTTGAACAGGGGCTGAAAAATTGGGCCTTTCGTGGTGGTGGTGGTGGTGGCGCTGCCACAACACTGTAAGCCCTCAGAGTTACTCTTGGTGGGTGCAGCAATGGGCCCTGCTGTGAATTATTAGATCAAGAATTGTAATTACATGCCCCTGTTGAACAGGGGCTGAAAAATTGGGCCTTAGGCACTGGTGGCACAACACTACATCCCCTCACAGATACTGTACTTGGAGCACAGCAATGAGCCCTGTTGCAAAGTATTGCTTCAAAAATTGTAATGACACGCCCCTGTTAAACAGGGGCTGAAAAATTGGGCCTTAGGCACTGGTGCCACAACACTCCAACCCCTCACAGATACTGTACTTGGAGCACAGCAATGAGCCCTATGGCAAATTATTGCTAAAAAAATTGTAATTACACGCCCCTGTAAAACAGGGGCTGAAAAATTGGGCCTTAGCCACTGGTGGCGGCACCCATAAACAAAAATGATCTTCCAAGCTATCATCATCAATCGTATCATTGAGGACTCGGAGGAGGAGGATAGCCAGTCAACATAACAGCACAGGCACTCAGCATCAGCATCAGTCTTGAAGGGATGTGACATGTTAAAATCAATTAGTCTGTTATATCAGCATCAGGTGTGTGGTAGCTGGTGGTGATCCAAGACTGGTTCATCTTGATGAAAGTCAGTCGATCAACCGAGTCGGTGGACAGGCGCACCCTGTGATCCGTGACAAATCCTCCAGCAGCACTGAATGTGCGTTCCGAAAGAACGCTGGATGCAGGACAGGCCAGTAGCTCAATTGCATACTGTGCAAGCTCTGGCCAGTGATCCATCCTCAAGACCCAGTAAGCCAGAGGATTTTCGGTGGGGAAGGTGTCCAAGTCTGACCTTGCCCCTAGATATTCCTGCACCATGTTTATCAGACGCTGGCGATGGTTGCTGGAACCGATCATACTTTGGGGCTGCGGACTAAAGAATTGTCTGAACGCATCGGTCAGACGGCCACCTTCCCCACCGCTCCTTCTTTGACTGGCCGAAGCCTCAGCAACTCGTTGTCCAGGACCAGGAGTTTGTAACCTCCCAGTCTCTGGGAACGCGTTGCACAGACCTTTCTGCAAGGCCTCCCGGAGTTGTCTCATCCTCTGCTCCCTCTGCGACGGTAACATAAGGTCCGCAACCTTACCCTTGTACCGTGGATCAAGGAGAGTGGCCAGCCAGTAATGGTCCCTCTCCTTGATCCGAAGAATACGAGGATCCTTCCGCAGACTTTGCAGGATCAGGGAGGCCATGCAGCGTAGGTTTGCTGAGGCATTCGCTCCGGAGTCCTCTGGGTCACTAAGGACGACATGATCCGCAGCCACCTCCTCCCAGCCACGTACAAGTCCACTGGTTTCTTGGGACTGTAAATCATCCCTAAAAGACTGCTGCTGATGATGCTGAATGCCAGCCTCCACCTCCATGCTGACACAATCCTCCTCCTCCTCCTCCTCCTCCTCCTCTTCCTGTGCGATGGGTGGGACAGAAGGAACACTGTCTGGGTAAAGGGGGCCTTGAGAGGCAAGGAAGTCCTCCTCTTCCTGCCTCTGTTCTGCCTCAAGTGCCCTGTCCATTATTCCACGCAGCGTGTGCTCCAACAGGTGGACAAGAGGTACAGTGTCACTGATGCATGCACTGTCACTGCTCACCATCCTCGTGGCCTCCTCAAATGGTGCCAGGACAGTGCATGCATCCCTGATCATGCCCCACTGGCGTGGAGAAAAAAAACCAAGCTCCCCTGACCCTGTCCTGGTGCCGTAGTCACACAGGTACTCATTGATGGCCCTCTGCTGCGTGTGCAGCCGCTGCAGCATGGCCAACGTTGAGTTCCACCTGGTGGGCATGTCACATATAAGGCGGTTCTTGGGCAGGTTCAACTCCTTTTGCAGCTCAGCCAGGCGAGCACTGGCATTATAAGATCTGCGGAAATGCACACAGACTTTCCTGGCCTGCCTCAGGACATCCTGTAAGCCCGGGTACCTGCCCAAGAACCGCTGCACCACCAGGTTAAGGACGTGAGCCACACAGGGCACATGGGTCAGTTGTCCCTGTCGGAGGGCGGAGAGGAGGTTGGTGCCATTGTCGCAAACCACCATTCCTGGCTTAAGCTGGCGTGGCGTCAACCACCTCTCGGCCTGGCCCTGCAGAGCAGACAGGACCTCTGCCCCAGTGTGGCTTCTGACCCCCAAACACACCAGCGCAAGCACGGCATGGCATCTTTTTGCCTGCGTACTTGCGTAGCCCCTTGAACGCCTACGGAGCACCGCTGGTTCCGAGGACAAACCACAGGAAGAGGCCATGGAGGAAGAAGAAGAGGAGGGGGTGGAGGAGAGAGGTGTGTCACAACCAGTAGTAGCATTTTGGAGGCGTGGCGGTGGAACAACCTCTAACACTACTGCACCTTGTCCTGCATCCTTCCCAGCTGCCAAAAGAGTGACCCAATGGGCCGTGAAAGAAAGGTAACGTCCCTGTCCATGCCTGCTGGACCATGAGTCAGCGGTAATATGCACCTTACCGCTGACCGCCCTGTCCAGCGAGGCCAAGACATTGCCTTCCACATGCCGGTAGAGAGCCGGAATAGCCTTCCGTGAGAAAAAGCGTTTGGGAACCTGCCACTGAGGAACCGCACATTGCACAAACTCACGGAAGGGGGCCGAGTCTACCAACTGAAAAGGCAGCAGTTGAAGCGCTAGCAATTTAGCCAAGCTAGCATTCAACCGCTGGGCATGTGGATGGCTGGGAGTGAACTTCTTTCGACGGTCCAGCAGCTGGGGCAGGGAAATTTGCCTGCTAGAATCGGACGTCGGTGTACTGCTAGCAGAGTGGCCGCAAGTACTTGGCTGTGACACACCTAATTCTACACCTTCATTCCTCTCAGTGCATGTTTCAGAGAGGACTGAAGTTATAGTGGGGTTGGAGATCCCAGCTGATGCGGTGCAAGGAGAGGTCCGCTTTGTTCTTTGGTGTGGGTCTTTGAGGTAGGCTTGCCAACGAGCTGCATGGCAGGTCAACATATGTCTGGTCAGGCATGTGGTACCCAAGCGGCTGATGTTTTGGCCACGCGATATACGCTTGAGACATATGTTGCAAACAGCAGCTGTGCGATCTGATGCACTAGCCTCAAAAAAGGCCCACACCAAAGAACTTTTTGAATGACGGGCAGAGGCAGCGCCCTGCACAGGCGGAGCTCTGCGGTGTGATTCCGTCGGTGTACTGCCCTTACGCTGGCCACCAAAGAGCATCCTGCCTCGTTGGAGATGTGCCTCCTCCTCATCCTCCTCCTCCTCCTCTCTCCTATTAGGCACCCACGTGGAGTCAGTGACCTCATCATCCCCTCCCTCCTCATCACTGGAGCCAATCTGGCAGTATGCTGCAGCTGCTGGAACATGACTGCCGGATTGGTGTCCTTCTTGAGCATCCCCTCTGTCTGCTCTCACGCTACTGCCTTCCTGTAGCTGGGTTTCATCATCAGACCCTTCGAAACGCTGGGCATCCTCCTGGAGCATGTACCCAACACTGTGCTCAAACAGTTCGGGGGACTCCTCAGGAGGAGGACATGGTGGGTCTAGGGAAGGAGTGACTGATGATGAGTCTGACATTGATACCAGGGAAGAGGACGCTTTGGCAGCTGCTTTGCCAGTACCCTGAGCCTGGGTGAGAGAGGATGAGGAGGAGGAGGAGGGCTTGGTCATCCACTCTACCAAGTCTTCGGCATGATGTGGCTCAACATGTCCAGCTGCCGAAAAGAAGGACAAGCGTGTCCCATGGCCATGTGCTGATGACAATGCACCGCGTCCACGACCAGCACTGTTGCCCCCAGACACAGAGCCTGCTTGCCCTCTTTTATTGCCTCCTGACTGTCTGCCTCTCCTTGTTTGCCTTCCAGACATTCTAATAGATGGCCTGCAGGGAGATGGGAAAAAAGCAATAAGGGCTACCTTCAGGTGTCCTTCTCTGTCCCTTTACTTAAGGATTTCTAAATATGGTTGAGGATGATTGCTTTTGCACAGAATAGCACAACGACAATTTCCCTGACTGTCCAAAAAACAAGGATTTCAAAGATGGTTGATGAGGAATGCTTCAGCACACTATAGCACAAGGAGAATTTCCCTCACTGTCCTTCCCTGTCCCTAGAAACAAGGATTATCACAGTGAAAGAAACTGACACTCTTCCTACTGTGAGGGGGTTAGCTCGGCAGCGGGTGTGTGTGACCCCCGAGAGGGGCTCCCCACACAAAAACAGGCCCAGCAAACGGAGGTTGTGGTTTTCAAAATCAAAAAAGGTGCGGTTTATTTTCTATTTACAGTGACAAAACACAGCAAAGCAAAAGAAACATAAACAAAATAAATCCTGGTCAACTTGACCTCTGACTAAACATACAGGTTTCCTAACTAACAACTGGGATCAGCCTAGTGCTGTCCTAGTCCCTAAGTCCCTGGTTTTAAATGTCCAAGCAAATAGCCACACAGGCTTTGTCTCACCGCACAGGGGTTCACTCTCCCTAGACAGTCCACACAGGTCTGGTTCCAGGCATGAGCTAACATCTAATGAAGCTGGGAGTTCTTATAGAGGCCTAAATGAGCTGACAAGGTTCAGCTGGTCTCCTCATCTCTGTCTGCACGACGCCCCACACTCTCCCTAGAGGTATGAGTCATCCATGAGCCCACTAGCCTTATACAACTCTCCACCTAGTTGTATAAGTCGGCGTAAAGCCTGAATCTGGGCGAAATATATCTACCCCCCTGGATGCAACCAGGTGACTTTACCTTCCTGCTGTCACATACCCCCCCTCTTGTTTTAACCTCGGGGTTGGAACACCAGCAATCAGGCATTCATGTACTCGAGACAAAGCATCCACATTCCCCATTTGAACACCAGGGCGATGCTTTACTGTGAAGTTGAATTCCTGGAGGGCCAGGAACCACCTATTCACTCTTCTATTTGTTTCCTTGTTTTGAGCCATCCACTTTAACGGAGCGTGATCCGTAACCATGTCAAAGTGCCTACCTAGCAGGTAGTACCGAAGGGAATCTAGAGCCCACTTCACCGCTAAACACTCCTTTTCAACGGTGGCGTAATTTACCTCATGGGACTTCAACTTCCTGCTGAGGTAAATGACTGGGTGCTCTTCCCCGTTCCAGACCTGGGACAATACTGCTCCTAACCCCACATCTGACGCATCACTTTGTACGACAAAGTCTTTAGAGAAGTCGGGTGAGTACAACACTGGCTGGCTACATAAGGCTTGTTTCAAGAATTGGAATGCTGCCTCAGCCTCGGGGGTCCATTTAATCATGACCGACCCTTTCCCCTTCGTCAGGTTGGTTAGGGGCACAGCCTTAGAAGCAAAGTGGGGAATGAATCGCCGATAATACCCAGCGATTCCCAGAAAGGCTCGTACCTGCTTCTTGCTGTTGGGACGTGGCCAACTCTGGATGGCCTCGACTTTGTTGAGTTGGGGTTTTATTACTCCCCTCCCAATGGTGTACCCAAGATATTTGGCCTCCTCCTGCCCAATGGTACACTTCTTGGGGTTAGCCGTAAACCCCGCTTCCCGAACAGAGTCCAGGACTGCTTGCACTTTTGGCAGATGTGAGGCCCAATCTGTGCTATGGACAATTATGTCATCCAGGTAAGCCGCAGCATACTTCCGATGGGGCCTCAGCATCTGGTCCATTTTCCGCTGGAATGTGGCCGGCGCATTCTGTAACCCGAACGGCATTCTTTTATATTGGAACGCCCCGTCTGGGGTTACAAATGCGGTTTTCTCTTTGGCCGACTTGGCCAGGGGGATTTGCCAATACCCTTTTGTGAGGTCAAGAGTCGTCATGTATCGGGCTGTTCCCAGCCGGTCGATCAACTCATCTATACGTGGCATGGGGTAGGTGTCAAATTTTGTAACTTTGCTCAACTGACGAAAATCGTTACAAAATCGCCAGCTCCCATCCGGTTTAGGCACCAACACAATGGGACTAGACCAATCACTTTGGGACTCCTCTATCACCCCTAAGTTCAGCATTTTCTGTACTTCCTCCCGTATTGCCTCCCGTCGGGCCTCTGGGATCCGATAGGGTTTTAACTTCACCCTTTCACCGGGCGGGGTAATGATGTCATGCTCTACCCCAGATGTTTGTCCCGGCAGCTCAGAGAATACCTCCTTGTTGCGAAGCACAAACTCCTTAACCTCCTGTTGTTGGGGTTGTGACAAGGTGGCTGCTATTCCAACCTCAGGAATCACGCAACCAGTTTGAGCTGGTGACCAAGTGTCTGCGACTAGGGACTCTCTATCCCTCCAGGCTTTCAACAGATTAACGTGATAGATCTGTTCGGGCTTTCGCCTTCCTGGTTGTCTGACCTTGTAATTCACTTCGCTCACTTTTTCCATTATCTCGTAGGGGCCTTGCCATTTGGCAAGGAATTTACTTTCAACCGTAGGGACAAGTACCAGTATCCTATCCCCCGGGGAAAAGGTACGGGTCTTGGCTCCACGGTTGTACACTCTCTGCTGTGCTAACTGCGCTTGGGCCAAATGTTCCTTCACGATGGGCATTACCTGTGCAATTCGGTCTTGCATCAGGGCGACATGCTCAATCACACTCCTGTGGGGAGAACTCTCACTTTCCCAAGTTTCCTTGGCAATATCCAACAGCCCTCTTGGGTGTCTCCCATACAGTAACTCAAAGGGGGAGAATCCCGTAGAGGATTGGGGCACCTCCCTAATAGCAAACATCAGATAAGGAAGTAGACAGTCCCAATCCTTTCCATCTCTATCCACCACTTTCTTCAACATTTGTTTTAGGGTTTTGTTGAACCTTTCAACCAGCCCATCGGTTTGGGGGTGATACACAGATGTACGTAATTGCGTCACTTTGAACAATTTACACAGCTCCTTCATAACCCGGGACATAAAGGGTGTACCTTGGTCCGTAAGCAGTTCTTTACAAATACCCACCCGGCTAAACACAAGAGATAGCTCTTTGGCTATGGTTTTGGCCGAGGTATTTCGGAGAGGGATCGCTTCTGGATAACGGGTGGCATAGTCCATTATAACTAATATGTACTGGTGCCCCCTAGCGGACTTGATTATAGGACCTACCAAATCCATGGCGATCCTCTCAAACGGGACCTCAATGATGGGTAGAGGGACCAGCGGGCTACGGAAATGTGGCATCGGGGCCGACCTCTGACACACAGGGCAGGAGGAACAATAATTTTCTATGTCCTTCATCACCCCCGGCCAATAGAATCTCTGTAATACCCTCTCTCGGGTTTTCTCTGTCCCCAGATGACCTCCAAGAATGTGCCCATGGGCCAACTCCAACACCAACTTCCTGTAAGGTTTGGGCACCACAAGCTGCTCAACGGTTTCTTCTGCCCTTTTTGCCACCCGATACAGTAGGTCCTTCTCTACGCTGAAGTATGGGTAAGTGCAGGTATTATCTGGGTTCACTAACTCGCCATCTATTTTCACTACATTTTCCCGTGCCTTTATTAGGGCGGGGTCTTTCAACTGTTCTGTGGCAAAGTTTTCCCTGTGAACCTCAAGATCAGAAAACTCCACAGACGGTAGGTTTTCGTCTGAGGAGGTGGGCTCCTCTCCAGTTTCTTGAGTCTCCCCTGCCAATACTGATAAGGGAAATTCCGGAGAGTCCTCACCATTCTCAGGGGAGTTCTGGCTATCACATTCCTGGTACATAGGGGCACCAGTGGGGGGCTCAGGATCATCCCACAGTTCCCAGAACTTCGGAAAATCCCTTCCCACAATGGCGTCATGCGGTAACTGAGATACTAAGCCCACTGGATGAGAGAGGGTACCTTTGGGGGTCTCGAAACACACTGTAGTCACTGGATACTCTTGGGTGTCCCCATGCACACAAATAACAGCTACCTTGCTATTCCCAGAGACCTCTGTTTTAACTAACTCAGCCTTTATCAGGGTCACAAGGCTACCTGAATCCAACAATACCACAACATTTCTACCATTAACACACATTTTGCATAAATGTTTCTCAGTTCCTCGAATGGCAGTGCATGCGACTGTCGCACACAGCGACTGACGTCTGCCCGTCAGAAAGTCACACTGCATGGGTTCCTCCACAACCGGGCAATTGGCTGCAATATGTCCCGCTTGCCGGCAGCGGTAGCAAACGATCCTTCTTGCGGCCTCTTGAGCCGCTGATTTCCCAGGCTGTTCTCGCCAAACTTGGGGTAGAGCTCCCACCCTCTCACTCTCTCCACCCTCACCCCTTGGAATCCTCTTATCCGCCCCTGGGGATGGTCTGGTCTTAGGGTGGAAAGTCCGAGTGTCTCTGGAAGAGGCCGTCAGGTTCTCTGTAGCCAAGTATTTCTCCACACGATCCACAAGACCATCGGCCGTCTCTGGGTCTCCATGGCTTACCCACTTTTGGATGGCAGTAGGAAGAGCTCTCAAAAACCGATCCATTACAACACGTTCCACAATCTTTGGTGCGGACAAAGTCTCTGGCTGTAGCCACTTTCTGCTCAGGTGAATGAGATCATACATTTGAGACCTGGGGGGTTTTCCAAGCTGGAAAGTCCAGTTATGCACACGCTGAGCCCGGACAGCCTGGGTGACACCCAGCCTTGCCAATATTTCAGCTTTTAGCATCACATAGTCTTTTGCTTGGTTAGGCTCTAGGTCATAGTAAGCTTTCTGCGATTCACCAGTTAACAGAGGAGCCACCAGTCCAGCCCACTGCTCCTCAGGCCACTTTTCTCTTTCAGCTGTCCTTTCAAATGTGGTCAAAAATACCTCTGGATCATCCTCTCCAGTCATTTTTGTCAATAAACGACTCACCCCAAAGGACGCGGTATTAGTGGGACGGCTTTCCTCACTGGTCTGCGGACGTTGCTGCATTACTGCTTCCATCTGTTGTTGTAGTCTCTGCTCTTGCTTCTGCAACAGGTCTATGAAGCGGGCCTCAGATTGCTGCTGGGCTTGTTGCTGAGCCTCCAGACTCTGTTGCAAAGTTGCGTTTGTCTGCTGCTGGGCTGCAAGGCTCTGTTGATGAGCTTGCTGCTGGGCTGCGAAGTTCTTTTGCAAACCTGCATTTGTCTGCTGTTGATTGGCATTTGCTAGAGCCAGCTGCTTCAGTATCTCCTCCATGCTGGCTTAAAAAAAAAAACTGCCACTGGTTCTCCACCAACTGTGAGGGGGTTAGCTCGGCAGCGGGTGTGTGTGACCCCCGAGAGGGGCTCCCCACACAAAAACAGGCCCAGCAAACGGAGGTTGTGGTTTTCAAAATCAAAAAAGGTGCGGTTTATTTTCTATTTACAGTGACAAAACACAGCAAAGCAAAAGAAACATAAACAAAATAAATCCTGGTCAACTTGACCTCTGACTAAACATACAGGTTTCCTAACTAACAACTGGGATCAGCCTAGTGCTGTCCTAGTCCCTAAGTCCCTGGTTTTAAATGTCCAAGCAAATAGCCACACAGGCTTTGTCTCACCGCACAGGGGTTCACTCTCCCTAGACAGTCCACACAGGTCTGGTTCCAGGCATGAGCTAACATCTAATGAAGCTGGGAGTTCTTATAGAGGCCTAAATGAGCTGACAAGGTTCAGCTGGTCTCCTCATCTCTGTCTGCACGACGCCCCACACTCTCCCTAGAGGTATGAGTCATCCATGAGCCCACTAGCCTTATACAACTCTCCACCTAGTTGTATAAGTCGGCGTAAAGCCTGAATCTGGGCGAAATATATCTACCCCCCTGGATGCAACCAGGTGACTTTACCTTCCTGCTGTCACACTACCTATAGTTTTCTGTCCCTAGAAAAAATGTTTTTTTAAAGCACACTATAGCACAAGGAGAATTTCCCTCACTGTCCTTCCCTGTCCCCAGAAACAAGGATTATCACAGTGAAAGAAACTGACACTCTTCCTACCTATAGTTTTCTGTCCCTAGAAAAAATGTTTTTTTAAAGCACACTATAGCACAAGGAGAATTTCCCTCACTGTCCTTCCCTGTCCCTAGAAACAAGGATTATCACAGTGAAAGAAACTGACACTCTTCCTACCTATAGTTTTCTGTCCCTAGAAAAAATGTTTTTTTAAAGCACACTATAGCACAAGGAGAATTTCCCTCACTGTCCTTCCCTGTCCCTAGAAACAAGGATTATCACAGTGAAAGAAACTGACACTCTTCCTACCTATAGTTTTCTGTCCCTAGAAAAAATGTTTTTTTAAAGCACACTATAGCACAAGGAGAATTTCCCTCACTGTCCTTCCCTGTCCCTAGAAACAAGGATTATCACAGTGAAAGAAACTGACACTCTTCCTACCTATAGTTTTCTGTCCCTAGAAAAAATGTTTTTTTAAAGCACACTATAGCACAAGGAGAATTTCCCTCACTGTCCTTCCCTGTCCCTAGAAACAAGGATTATCACAGTGAAAGAAACTGACACTCTTCCTACCTATAGTTTTCTGTCCCTAGAAAAAATGTTTTTTTAAAGCACACTATAGCACAAGGAGAATTTCCCTCACTGTCCTTCCCTGTCCCTAGAAACAAGGATTATCACAGTGAAAGAAACTGACACTCTTCCTACCTATAGTTTTCTGTCCCTAGAAAAAATGTTTTTTTAAAGCACACTATAGCACAAGGAGAATTTCCCTCACTGTCCTTCCCTGTCCCTAGAAACAAGGATTATCACAGTGAAAGAAACTGACACTCTTCCTACCTATAGTTTTCTGTCCCTAGAAAAAATGTTTTTTTAAAGCACACTATAGCACAAGGAGAATTTCCCTCACTGTCCTTCCCTGTCCCTAGAAACAAGGATTATCACAGTGAAAGAAACTGACACTCTTCCTACCTATAGTTTTCTGTCCCTAGAAAAAATGTTTTTTTAAAGCACACTATAGCACAAGGAGAATTTCCCTCACTGTCCTTCCCTGTCCCTAGAAACAAGGATTATCACAGTGAAAGAAACTGACACTCTTCCTACCTATAGTTTTCTGTCCCTAGAAAAAATGTTTTTTTAAAGCACACTATAGCACAAGGAGAATTTCCCTCACTGTCCTTCCCTGTCCCTAGAAACAAGGATTATCACAGTGAAAGAAACTGACACTCTTCCTACCTATAGTTTTCTGTCCCTAGAAAAAATGTTTTTTTAAAGCACACTATAGCACAAGGAGAATTTCCCTCACTGTCCTTCCCTGTCCCTAGAAACAAGGATTATCACAGTGAAAGAAACTGACACTCTTCCTACCTATAGTTTTCTGTCCCTAGAAAAAATGTTTTTTTAAAGCACACTATAGCACAAGGAGAATTTCCCTCACTGTCCTTCCCTGTCCCTAGAAACAAGGATTATCACAGTGAAAGAAACTGACACTCTTCCTACCTATAGTTTTCTGTCCCTAGAAAAAATGTTTTTTTAAAGCACACTATAGCACAAGGAGAATTTCCCTCACTGTCCTTCCCTGTCCCTAGAAACAAGGATTATCACAGTGAAAGAAACTGACACTCTTCCTACCTATAGTTTTCTGTCCCTAGAAAAAATGTTTTTTTAAAGCACACTATAGCACAAGGAGAATTTCCCTCACTGTCCTTCCCTGTCCCTAGAAACAAGGATTATCACAGTGAAAGAAACTGACACTCTTCCTACCTATAGTTTTCTGTCCCTAGAAAAAATGTTTTTTTAAAGCACACTATAGCACAAGGAGAATTTCCCTCACTGTCCTTCCCTGTCCCTAGAAACAAGGATTATCACAGTGAAAGAAACTGACACTCTTCCTACCTATAGTTTTCTGTCCCTAGAAAAAATGTTTTTTTAAAGCACACTATAGCACAAGGAGAATTTCCCTCACTGTCCTTCCCTGTCCCTAGAAACAAGGATTATCACAGTGAAAGAAACTGTCACTCTTCCTACCTATAGTTTTCTGTCCCTAGAAAAAATGTTTTTTTAAAGCACACTATAGCACAAGGAGAATTTCCCTCACTGTCCTTCCCTGTCCCTAGAAACAAGGATTATCACAGTGAAAGAAACTGACACTCTTCCTACCTATAGTTTTCTGTCCCTAGAAAAAATGTTTTTTTAAAGCACACTATAGCACAAGGAGAATTTCCCTCACTGTCCTTCCCTGTCCCTAGAAACAAGGATTATCACAGTGAAAGAAACTGACACTCTTCCTACCTATAGTTTTCTGTCCCTAGAAAAAATGTTTTTTTAAAGCACACTATAGCACAAGGAGAATTTCCCTCACTGTCCTTCCCTGTCCCTAGAAACAAGGATTATCACAGTGAAAGAAACTGACACTCTTCCTACCTATAGTTTTCTGTCCCTAGAAAAAATGTTTTTTTAAAGCACACTATAGCACAAGGAGAATTTCCCTCACTGTCCTTCCCTGTCCCTAGAAACAAGGATTATCACAGTGAAAGAAACTGACACTCTTCCTACCTATAGTTTTCTGTCCCTAGAAAAAATGTTTTTTTAAAGCACACTATAGCACAAGGAGAATTTCCCTCACTGTCCTTCCCTGTCCCTAGAAACAAGGATTATCACAGTGAAAGAAACTGACACTCTTCCTACCTATAGTTTTCTGTCCCTAGAAAAAATGTTTTTTTAAAGCACACTATAGCACAAGGAGAATTTCCCTCACTGTCCTTCCCTGTCCCTAGAAACAAGGATTATCACAGTGAAAGAAACTGACACTCTTCCTACCTATAGTTTTCTGTCCCTAGAAAAAATGTTTTTTTAAAGCACACTATAGCACAAGGAGAATTTCCCTCACTGTCCTTCCCTGTCCCTAGAAACAAGGATTATCACAGTGAAAGAAACTGACACTCTTCCTACCTATAGTTTTCTGTCCCTAGAAAAAATGTTTTTTTAAAGCACACTATAGCACAAGGAGAATTTCCCTCACTGTCCTTCCCTGTCCCTAGAAACAAGGATTATCACAGTGAAAGAAACTGACACTCTTCCTACCTATAGTTTTCTGTCCCTAGAAAAAATGTTTTTTTAAAGCACACTATAGCACAAGGAGAATTTCCCTCACTGTCCTTCCCTGTCCCTAGAAACAAGGATTATCACAGTGAAAGAAACTGACACTCTTCCTACCTATAGTTTTCTGTCCCTAGAAAAAATGTTTTTTTAAAGCACACTATAGCACAAGGAGAATTTCCCTCACTGTCCTTCCCTGTCCCTAGAAACAAGGATTATCACAGTGAAAGAAACTGACACTCTTCCTACCTATAGTTTTCTGTCCCTAGAAAAAATGTTTTTTTAAAGCACACTATAGCACAAGGAGAATTTCCCTCACTGTCCTTCCCTGTCCCTAGAAACAAGGATTATCACAGTGAAAGAAACTGACACTCTTCCTACCTATAGTTTTCTGTCCCTAGAAAAAATGTTTTTTTAAAGCACACTATAGCACAAGGAGAATTTCCCTCACTGTCCTTCCCTGTCCCTAGAAACAAGGATTATCACAGTGAAAGAAACTGACACTCTTCCTACCTATAGTTTTCTGTCCCTAGAAAAAATGTTTTTTTAAAGCACACTATAGCACAAGGAGAATTTCCCTCACTGTCCTTCCCTGTCCCTAGAAACAAGGATTATCACAGTGAAAGAAACTGACACTCTTCCTACCTATAGTTTTCTGTCCCTAGAAAAAATGTTTTTTTAAAGCACACTATAGCACAAGGAGAATTTCCCTCACTGTCCTTCCCTGTCCCTAGAAACAAGGATTATCACAGTGAAAGAAACTGACACTCTTCCTACCTATAGTTTTCTGTCCCTAGAAAAAATGTTTTTTTAAAGCACACTATAGCACAAGGAGAATTTCCCTCACTGTCCTTCCCTGTCCCTAGAAACAAGGATTATCACAGTGAAAGAAACTGACACTCTTCCTACCTATAGTTTTCTGTCCCTAGAAAAAATGTTTTTTTAAAGCACACTATAGCACAAGGAGAATTTCCCTCACTGTCCTTCCCTGTCCCTAGAAACAAGGATTATCACAGTGAAAGAAACTGACACTCTTCCTACCTATAGTTTTCTGTCCCTAGAAAAAATGTTTTTTTAAAGCACACTATAGCACAAGGAGAATTTCCCTCACTGTCCTTCCCTGTCCCTAGAAACAAGGATTATCACAGTGAAAGAAACTGACACTCTTCCTACCTATAGTTTTCTGTCCCTAGAAAAAATGTTTTTTTAAAGCACACTATAGCACAAGGAGAATTTCCCTCACTGTCCTTCCCTGTCCCTAGAAACAAGGATTATCACAGTGAAAGAAACTGACACTCTTCCTACCTATAGTTTTCTGTCCCTAGAAAAAATGTTTTTTTAAAGCACACTATAGCACAAGGAGAATTTCCCTCACTGTCCTTCCCTGTCCCTAGAAACAAGGATTATCACAGTGAAAGAAACTGACACTCTTCCTACCTATAGTTTTCTGTCCCTAGAAAAAATGTTTTTTTAAAGCACACTATAGCACAAGGAGAATTTCCCTCACTGTCCTTCCCTGTCCCTAGAAACAAGGATTATCACAGTGAAAGAAACTGACACTCTTCCTACCTATAGTTTTCTGTCCCTAGAAAAAATGTTTTTTTAAAGCACACTATAGCACAAGGAGAATTTCCCTCACTGTCCTTCCCTGTCCCTAGAAACAAGGATTATCACAGTGAAAGAAACTGACACTCTTCCTACCTATAGTTTTCTGTCCCTAGAAAAAATGTTTTTTTAAAGCACACTATAGCACAAGGATAATTTCCCTCACTGTCCTTCCCTGTCCCTAGAAACAAGGATTATCACAGTGAAAGAAACTGACACTCTTCCTACCTATAGTTTTCTGTCCCTAGAAAAAATGTTTTTTTAAAGCACACTATAGCACAAGGAGAATTTCCCTCACTGTCCTTCCCTGTCCATAGAAACAAGGATTATCACAGTGAAAGAAACTGACACTCTTCCTACCTATAGTTTTCTGTCCCTAGAAAAAATGTTTTTTTAAAGCACACTATAGCACAAGGATAATTTCCCTCACTGTCCTTCCCTGTCCCTAGAAACAAGGATTATCACAGTGAAAGAAACTGACACTCTTCCTACCTATAGTTTTCTGTCCCTAGAAAAAAATGTTTTTTTAAAGCACACTATAGCACAAGGAGAATTTCCCTCACTGTCCTTCCCTGTCCCTAGAAACAAGGATTATCACAGTGAAAGAAACTGACACTCTTCCTACCTATAGTTTTCTGTCCCTAGAAAAAATGTTTTTTTAAAGCACACTATAGCACAAGGAGAATTTCCCTCACTGTCCTTACCTGTCCCTAGAAACAAGGATTATCACAGTGAAAGAAACTGACACTCTTCCTACCTATAGTTTTCTGTCCCTAGAAAAAATGTTTTTTTAAAGCACACTATAGCACAAGGAGAATTTCCCTCACTGTCCTTCCCTGTCCCTAGAAACAAGGATTATCACAGTGAAAGAAACTGACACTCTTCCTACCTATAGTTTTCTGTCCCTAGAAAAAATGTTTTTTTAAAGCACACTATAGCACAAGGAGAATTTCCCTCACTGTCCTTCCCTGTCCCTAGAAACAAGGATTATCACAGTGAAAGAAACTGACACTCTTCCTACCTATAGTTTTCTGTCCCTAGAAAAAATGTTTTTTTAAAGCACACTATAGCACAAGGAGAATTTCCCTCACTGTCCTTCCCTGTCCCTAGAAACAAGGATTATCACAGTGAAAGAAACTGACACTCTTCCTACCTATAGTTTTCTGTCCCTAGAAAAAATGTTTTTTTAAAGCACACTATAGCACAAGGAGAATTTCCCTCACTGTCCTTCCCTGTCCCTAGAAACAAGGATTATCACAGTGAAAGAAACTGACACTCTTCCTACCTATAGTTTTCTGTCCCTAGAAAAAATGTTTTTTTAAAGCACACTATAGCACAAGGAGAATTTCCCTCACTGTCCTTCCCTGTCCCTAGAAACAAGGATTATCACAGTGAAAGAAACTGACACTCTTCCTACCTATAGTTTTCTGTCCCTAGAAAAAATGTTTTTTTAAAGCACACTATAGCACAAGGAGAATTTCCCTCACTGTCCTTCCCTGTCCCTAGAAACAAGGATTATCACAGTGAAAGAAACTGACACTCTTCCTACCTATAGTTTTCTGTCCCTAGAAAAAATGTTTTTTTAAAGCACACTATAGCACAAGGAGAATTTCCCTCACTGTCCTTCCCTGTCCCTAGAAACAAGGATTATCACAGTGAAAGAAACTGACACTCTTCCTACCTATAGTTTTCTGTCCCTAGAAAAAATGTTTTTTTAAAGCACACTATAGCACAAGGAGAATTTCCCTCACTGTCCTTCCCTGTCCCTAGAAACAAGGATTATCACAGTGAAAGAAACTGACACTCTTCCTACCTATAGTTTTCTGTCCCTAGAAAAAATGTTTTTTTAAAGCACACTATAGCACAAGGAGAATTTCCCTCACTGTCCTTCCCTGTCCCTAGAAACAAGGATTATCACAGTGAAAGAAACTGACACTCTTCCTACCTATAGTTTTCTGTCCCTAGAAAAAATGTTTTTTTAAAGCACACTATAGCACAAAGAGAATTTCCCTCACTGTCCTTCCCTGTCCCTAGAAACAAGGATTATCACAGTGAAAGAAACTGACACTCTTCCTACCTATAGTTTTCTGTCCCTAGAAAAAATGTTTTTTTAAAGCACACTATAGCACAAGGAGAATTTCCCTCACTGTCCTTCCCTGTCCCTAGAAACAAGGATTATCACAGTGAAAGAAACTGACACTCTTCCTACCTATAGTTTTCTGTCCCTAGAAAAAATGTTTTTTTAAAGCACACTATAGCACAAGGAGAATTTCCCTCACTGTCCTTCCCTGTCCCTAGAAACAAGGATTCGCACAGTAAAACACACTGACACTCTCCCTACCTATAGTTTTCTGTCCCTAGAAAAAATGTTTTTTTAAAGCACACTATAGCACAAGGAGAATTTCCCTCACTGTCCTTCCCTGTCCCTAGAAACAAGGATTCGCACAGTAAAACACACTGACACTCTCCCTACCTATCCTTCTCTTTCCCTAAACTAAAGGAATCCAGGTTAAGCAAGAAAAAATAAATGTCACTGTCCCTGCCTATGCTTCTCTTTCCCTGCTCCGGAACACACTACACTAGGCCGCCGTGCTGGTGGCCTTTTATAGTGTGGGGCGTGTACTAAACACCCTCAGCAATAATTGGCCACAGGCATCCTGCCTGTGGCCAATCATTGCTCTCCTCGCTGCCGGCGCTGTGATTGGCCAAGCATGCGGGGTCACAGTGCATGCTTGGCCAATCACAGCGCCTGGATGACACTGCGATGGCGTAGTGCATTGTGGGCCGTTCGCGTCACTCGAATTAGGCGCGAACGGCCCAAATCGTTCGATCTTCGTCGAACGATCGAACAGCCGATGTTCGAGTCGAACGTATGTTCGACTCGAACACCGAGCTCATCCCTATGTGCAATGTTATATACATGTGATGTAACCATTTGCGAGACTGTTTGCTTTGTACATGAAAAAACTCAATAAATAAATATTTTTAATAAAAAACAACTCCAACACACTACACAAGGCCGCCAAGCCGGCGGCCTTATATAGTGTGGGGCGTGTACTAAACCCCGTGAGCCATAATTGGCCAAAGCCACCCTGGCTTTGGCCAATTACGGCTCTCCGTTTTTTTCTGCGCTGTGATTGGCCAAAGCATGCGGGTCAAAATGCATGCTTGGCCAATCATCAGCCAGCAATGCACTGCGATGCCGCAGTGAATTATGGGCCGTAACGCGCCACTCGAATTTGGCGCGAACGGCCCATAATGTTCGCAATTCGGCGAACAGCCGATGTTCGAGTCGAACAAGAAGCCGATGTTCGAGTCGAACATGGGTTCGACTCGAACATGAAGCTCATCCCTACAGTTTAATATAGCTTCCACCTCAAATTCGTTCTCTCCATCAATCTCGACTGGAGGAAGAGGAGGTTCTTCTCTTCCCAAAAAAGAACTAGGGACCACTGGTTTTAGCAGGGAGGCATGAAACACGGGATGCATCCTGTAAGAATCAGGAAGGGTAAACTCGAAAGCCACAGGATTTACCATTCTTTTGATCTTGAAAGGGCGGATAGCCAAACCTCATCTCCTACTTTGAATGCCGGGTTAGCTTTTCTTCCTCGGTCAAAATGTTTTTTATAACTATCCTGAGCCTTTTGCATGGTTTCCTGGATCCTTTGGAAGTTGGATTGAATAGACGTTATCCGATCTTGTACTGCAGGTACTGAGATTTCCGGGATGGTTTTGGGGAGGAAGGAAGGATGAAAACCACAGTTGGACCAAAAAGGAGTCTGGTTGGTGGCTGAGTGTATGGAATTATTGTAGGCAAATTCAGCATAGGGAAATAAAGAAGACCAATCGTCCTGGGAGCAAGAACAGAAACAACGAAGATATTGTTCTAGAGTTTGTTTTTTTCTCTCTGTTTGGCCATTACTCTGGGGGTGGTAAGCTGAAGAGAGACAAACCTTGATTTCTAATGACTTACAGAGTTCCTTCCAAAATTTTGAGGTGAATTGTGCGCCTCTGCCGGAGACAATATTATCAGGTACTCCGTGGAGTCTCACCACTTCCTTAATGAATGTGTTGGCAGTGTCTAAGGCAGAGAGGGTACCAATCATAGGTAGAAAATGCGCCATCTTTGAGAGGCAGTCAACAAAGACAAAAATGGTGGTAAAGCCTTCAGAGGGGGGCAGGTCCACGATAAAATCCATAGAGACCTCTTTCCGGGATAGGTAAAGGTCTCAGTAGACTCCAGGATTTGGCCCTTGCCCCCTTGTTCTGCTGGCAAGAAATACATGAAGAAACATAGCCCTCACAGTCTCGTCTCCAACCTGGCCTCCAAAAAGAGCGAGAGACCAGTTTGGAGGTTTTTTGTACTCCGAAGTGACCTGCAAGTTTGTGATCATGAAATGTCTTTAAGATCTTACTTCCAGGGGGACAAAAAAAATATTTTGAGCCCAGAACAGATTGCCCCGTTTCTCTAGAGAAGATATCTTTGGGTTGGTACAGTGGCTAGAGGCCTGTTCAATGGCAGTTCTTAGATCGGGCTGAGCAAGGAGAAGAAAATTCTGTGGAGAAAGGATGGTGTCAGGTTCAGTTGTCTAAGGAGATTCGGGGAACATCCGGGAGAGTGTGTCCGCTTTACCGTTCTTGGAACTGGGTCGGAAGGTGATATGAAAATTAAACCTGGAGAAAAAGAGCGCCCATCGGGCTTGCCCAGGTCTGAGGCGTTTGGCAGTCCGGAGGTACTCCAGGTTTTTATGGCCTGTGAAAATCATGATAGTGTGGGACGACGCACCCTCCAGAAGATATCTCCATTTCTCCAAGGCAAATTTAATGGCTATCAATTCCCGGTCACCAACGTCGTAATTTCTTTTGGGGGAACTTAGCTTCCGGGATGCAAAAGCCACTGGGTGAAGGAAGGCCTTGGGGCCCTGTCTTTGGGACAAAATAGCTCCTGTAGCAGTCTCTGAGGCGTCAATTTCCAGCACGAAGGGCAAAGCCGGGTCAGGATGCTGTAAAATTGGTGCCGAGATGAATAGGAGTTTTAACTTGTCGAAGGCTTCCTGGGTTTCCTGGGACCATTAAAAGCGATTTTGCTGACGGGTCAACTGGGTGATGGGAGAGATGATGGATGAAAATCCCCTAATGAACCTCCGATAGAAGTTGGCAAAGTCTATGAACCTCTGCACCCCTTTTTTATCAGTAGGGGCCGGCCACTCTTGGATAGCTTTAACTTTCTGTGGGTCCATAGCAACCCCTTCGGTGGAAATATTGAACCCCAGGAACTGGACAACAGTTTTCTCAAACTCACATTTCTCAGCTTTAAGGTAAAGTCCGTGGTTTCTGAGAATTGTGAGAACCTTTTTTACGTGAGTTTGGTGAAGTTCAATGGTGGCAGAAAAAATAAGGATATCGTCCAAGTAGACAATTACAAAGTTGTTGAGATATTCACGAAAGACATCATTTACCAGATGTTGAAAGGTTGCCGGGGCATTGCATAGCCCAAACGGCATCACCAAGTATTTAAAGTGACATTGCCCCTGATACCCCCAGCGAGGACACTGCTTATGCAGGCCATGCAGAGCCATCCCTGTCCCAGATCATGGAGGCCATCCAGCACAGCCATGCTTCTCTGACCACCCAAATGGACTCCATAAAAACTGACTTATCCTTCCTAAAACAGGTTGTCCATAACCTCTGCCACAGGGTGTCTAATGCTGAGCAGCGCATTAGCATGCTGGAGGATGAGACCCGTCCATTACAGGGCTCTGTTAGGGACCTACGCCAGGCCCAGGATTACACAGCAGATAAGCTCACTGAAATGGAGGACCGTTTACGGAGGAGCAATTTACATTTCCTGGGGTTCCCAGAGGGAGCTGAGGGTAGAACCCCAGAGGTTTTTATGGAAAGATGGCTAATCACCACATTCGGCGCCTCCACCTTTTCACCGTTATTCGCCATTGAACGGGCACACAGGGTCTCCCTGCGCCCCCTCCCACCTGGGGCTCGGCCACGTGCCATGATTATCAAACTGCTTCACTTCAGGGACAGGGAGGCAATTCTTGGTGCTGCCACAGAAAAGGGAAGGGTGTCCTTTAATGGGAGTGGAATTACTATTTTCCCTGACTTCTCTGTAGCCACACAAAAGCAGAGGGCCACTTTCCTGGCTATTAAACGCAGGCTCCGTGAGCTTCATCTCCCCTATGGCATGCTATATCCTGCTCGATTGAGGGTTGTTTACCAGGGCAAGGCCTACTTCTTCACGGATTCTAAGGAGGCATCTCACTGGGTGGATATCCAGGAACATCCTGAACGCCGGAATCAGAATCAAAGATCCCCTCCGCGCTGACATCGCACCTAACCTGCACCTTTTGATAGCTACACCTTGTGCCTTATGTGGCCTACGTTACCCCTTTCCAGCAAAGGACAGCTGAGGGGGGGTAGGAGTGGGCTTGGAAATCCTTACGCCTGTGATCATCTCCCTCCCCTCTTTACAGTTTAATGAAAGTGGCGAACTACATTCTACTAACTCTGTTTGTTTCTTACTTGTTTGATCTGGATGACTGCTGCATTTTTTCCTTCAGACTCAGGGTTAACTAGCATAATTTGTCCTATGCGGACACGGACGGTGGCCCGCGTCTAAGGGACTTTAAAACTCCTCAGGGTTGGTTAGTTTGGGGTCTGTTTCATGACCCCCCTGCTTTGCAGTTTTGGTTTTGGGAACAAAGCTCTCATATGTTTGGGTTTGGGAGCCGGGAGGGTTAGGGTGGGTGGGGATGTTTGGGGATTTTTGTTTGAAGTTTTTATTTTTATGTGTTTTGTTATGCAGTGCTGGTATCCATTTGTGCATGTCCATTTACAGGCTGGTATAACTGACCCTTATGATATGCATCTGATCACTTTATTTCCTATGCTCTTGCCTTATCTTTTTGACCTGTTTTATACCTTGCACACTTCCCCTGGTTCGCGGGACTTCGGGCCTTGCTTATGTCCGGCGGGCCATGGGAAGTGGGTACGGTTAGTCATGTGCTTTACACCTCCCTATGTCTAAGCTACGTTTAGTGTCTTGGAATGTACGGGGGCTGAATTCCAAGGTGAAAAGATCTCTGATGTTTGACTACTTGGCATGTCACAATCCGCATGTAATCCTACTTCAGGAATCCCACCTCTCTAGAGTCATGGCCCTCAAACGGGCAAAAATTGCTTACGCCCTTCATTCTACATACTCCACATGGGGACCTCCATCCTAATAGCCAAATCAGCCCCGGTTAGTATTAAGCATGTTAAACTGGACCCGCAAGGGTGTTTTGTAGTTGTTGTACTTGAACTTATGGGTAGACCATATACCGTGACTAGCCTGTATGCCCCTCCCCCTTCACTAAATTGTTCTTTGAAAGGGTTATGACCTCCATTCTGGCGATAGCAGAGGGTCCTTTACTAATAGAGGGTGACTATAATATAGTACTGGATAATTCCATAGACAGATTACGTTGTTCTTCATTACCCCCCACTCCCCTGGGTTCCTTCTTAAATCAATTTGACTTAGTGGAGGCCTGGAGGTGGAAGCATGTGGACAAGAGGGAGTATTCGTATCACTCTGAGTCACACGGTACTCTGTCTCGTATAGATTTGTGTCTGGTCTCGTCGGATCTGCTTTCAATGGTATCAGAGGTTAAATACCTCCCTAGGGCGGTGTCCGACCATTCTCCTTTGATGGTGGATCTCGCCCTGGGCCCTTCCTCCTCCTATCGGGTGTGGCAACTGAGCCCACTGTGGTTGGTGGATGAGATCGTGGTGAACCAATGTATGACAGAGATGAAATCATACTGGCTACTTAATAAACAGAGTGCAACCGTTCCAGTGTTATGGGACGCCTTTAAGGCCACTACACGTGGCTCTTTTGCTGCGGCGGTTGGTCAGACACGCAAGGCCTCTATGTCCAAGTTGATGGATGCAGAGGGGGCTTTTAGGGAGGCAGAAGCCATTTATACCGCGACTCCCTCTCCTGAGACACGTGCTGCCTGGAAGCATGGGTCCAGAGAATTGGACCTAGTGCTTTTGGAACGCACCCAGAAGAAGCTGTTATACCAGAATCAGCGAATCTTTGAGTTTGGTGACAAGAACAGCCGTTTGTATCTTTCTAAACCTGACTATCAGCCATGCAGCATACTCAGAATTAAGAGCGCAGAGGGCATAGTGGTAGAACAGAACAATGAGATCATGGAAGCCTTTATCTCCTTTTACTCCTACCTATATGCTACTAGAGCTCACTACACGATTGTGGAATTGGATGACTATCTTGCTGATATTTCGTTGCCCAGACTTCAGACCCAACAGGCGTCAGACCTTGACGCTCCTCTGACGACTGAGGAAATTGGGGAGGCTATCCAATCCTTTGCCAGAAACAAAACGCCGGGACTGGATGGGTTCCCCATCGAGTGGTATCTGCAATACAAAGATTTGCTTATACCCCATCTAAGCAGGGTGTATGATTTTGCTATGAAAACGGGACAGCTACCCCCCTCTATGTCAGAGGCATTGATTGTCCTCATTCCTAAACCACATAAAGATCACCTCCTATGCAAATCTTACAGACCAATATCACTCATCAACTCGGATGTTAAGATTTTGTCCAAGGTGCTCGCCCGGCGATTGAACACAGTTATTACTACCATTATTGGTGCGGACCAAACTGGGTTCATCCCTGGGCGATCGACCTCCATCAACCTGCGGAGATTGTTCACCAATCTTCACGCCACTCATGCGGAGATGGGTTCCAGGGCCGTTCTGGCCTTAGACACACACAAGGCATTTGATTCAGTCGAGTGGCCTGATCTGCTGGAGGTCTTGGCAAAGTTTGGTTTTGGCGGTACCTTCATCAGATGGGTCCAGTTGTTATATTCGAAGCCCACTGCTCGACTGAGGGTGAACGCAGCCGTGTCTGATCCCTTTCCGATAAAGAGAGGCACCAGACAGGGGTGCCCTCTGTCGCCGTTGCTCTTTGCACTTGCAATAGAGCCCTTGGCAGCACTGATAAGATCTTGCGGGGAGGTTGCGGGACTGACGATTGGGGGTCTGGAGGAGAAGGTGTCTCTTTATGCTGACGACATGTTAATATATTTGTCGGACCCCCAGTCGTCTCTCCCAGTCCTGCTGGAGATTATTGCCAAGTTTGGGCATTTCTCCGGGTAACGGGTTAACTGGGACAAGTCCATCCTATTTCAGATTGACCAGGCAGACCCACCCAGGCTACCTTCCTCTTGCCCAATACAAATAGTCACCTCCTTCCGATATATAGGAGTTCTGGTACAGCTCCCTATTACCTCTTATGCTAAACTCAATATAGACCCCCTTATAGGGAGAATGAAGACCACATTCAAAACCTGGGCAAATCTCCCACTTACCTTATTGGGCAGGATTAATATGTTTAAAATTATATTCCTGCCATGATTTCTGTATGTATTGGGTAATTCGCCAGTATATGTCACTAAGCTTAAATTTAAAGAAATAGACTCCATCCTTACTTCCTTTTTGCGGAGGGGGGGAGTAGTCAGGATTGCCAAGACCACCCTCCAGTTACCGATACTGTCTCCACACCTATTATATTGCCTCACAATTAGCTCATGCACATTGGTGTTTTTTTCCTGAAGTCAACAACGCAGCCACTGCCTTGGAGTCTGCTATCCTTACCTCCTATGAATCCCAACAGAACCTGATTTATCGTATGTCCCTTAGAGGGCGGGAGGGTACGAGTGTCCTGGCAATGACTATAAGGCTTATTAAGCTAACAAAACTACAGTCGTTCACTGACAGTAATACTTACTCGCCGAACACTCCACTCTGGGGGAACCCGACTCTACCAGAGTTCTTCCGCAGATCTGATGGGGGATTCTGGTCGAAAAGGGGGGTAAAAACTATTCTGCATTTATTCTCAGACAATGCGTTTCGTTCTTTTGATGAATTTTGTAGAGATTACAGTCTACCACGCACAGCTTACTTCCTCTACCTACAGATACGCCACACTGCAGCAACGCAGTTTGGTCTTCGCAAACATATCTATTCAGCTCTCCCCACTGGAACGTATGTTGACCGACTCCTCTCACACCAAGCTAGTCTATACATATTATAGGTCCCTTCTGCATTCCACGACTCAAAGGCTGAGCAAGACGGCTGCCAGCTGGAGAGCTGATATCCCTGATCTGACGGAAGAAATATGGCAGGAGCTTTTGCCCCTCCAGGTTCCCTCTGTCATCTCTTCTCGTGACAAGGTAATACAAACTAAATTGTTATACAGATTCTACTTTACTCCATGCTTACTATTTAAATTGAAAAGATTGCCCTCTGCATTATGCTCTCATTGCGGCATGGCTGATGGCACGTTCTTTCATTTAATGTGGGAGTGTGCTCCGATCAGGCAGTTCTGGTCGGAGATCACGGCCTTCATTAGTTCATTGACACAATTACCTAATGTATGTAATCCTCTAAGGTGTTTACTGGGCTATATTGATGATGATAGTATATCCGAGAATACATTTCTGAGAATAGTATTGTTTTATGCTAAGAAAGCAATAACCTTCCATTGGAAGTCTCCATCCTTACCCACTATTGCCTTCTGGCTCACAAATATTAACCATGTTGTATCATTATACAAACTGACATATGAGGCTAGAGGGTGTCCGAAAAAATTCAGGAAGGTTTGGGGCTACTGGGTTGATTCTGAGAGCACTGTCTCTCCTGCTCCTTAAAAATGTGACTGCATATTGTCTTCCTGAAATATGGCAATTGTTTACCAGCTTTTTAAAAAAAAAAATTGCACTGTACTGGATTGGGCGATGTTCGCTCCATGTGTGTCTGTTTGTTGTCTATTGTATGTCTTGTTTTGAAAAAAAAACTTAATAAAAATTTACCTTTTAAAAAAAAGTATTTAAAGTGACCGAATCTGGACCTGAAGGCGGTCTTCCACTCATCGCCAGCACGAATCCGGATAAGATTGTAGGCACCCCGTAAGTCTCATTTGGAGAAGATGCGGGCGGTACAAAACCGCTGAAACAGCTCTTTATAGTTATTTTATTGAGCTCCCTGTAGTCTATGCAAGGTCTTAGGGAGCAGTCTTTCTTTTTGACAAAGAAGATACCGGCTCCAGCCGGTGAAGAGGACGGACGGATGAAGCCTTTTACAAGATTCTCGTCTATGTATACCCGAAGAGCTTCCAACTCGGTCTCGGACAATGGAAATATGCATCCGAAAGGGATTTCTGAGCCGGGTAGGAGGTCAATTGGGACAGTCGTAAGACCGATGAGGTGGCAAACAATCTGCTTTCTTTTTATCAAAAATTTATTTGAACTAGAGGTAAACGGGAGGGACATGCTGGAGATGGTCATGTACTGGTTGAACAGTTAGGCATGAGGCAGGAGCTGGAACAAAACAATGCTGGGAGCAGTAGGCAGAGGAGAAGGAAATCTCTTTATTAAGCCAGCTAATTTGAGGATCATGGGCTTGTAACCATGAAAGTCCCAAGATGACAGGGAACATGGGGGAGCAGATAATATCAAAACATAAGTGCTCCTGGTGGCCTGAGTTTGTGACAGTGAGAAAGGGAACAGTTTCTTGTGTAACAGGTCCTGAGCAGGGTAAGGACCCATCAGCTAAGCGAGCCAGGAGATTCTGTCTCTTGTTGAGGAGAGGAACATGTAGTCTCTGAGCCAATGATGCATCAAGGAAGCAGCTGCAGGTGCCCAAATCGACTATGGCCAGTAGCCGGATTACTCTCCTGCTACCCGTAGAGAGAAAGGAAGGGTAACATGAGTTTGAGTAGGACCAGCAACTTGATATTGATAGCATAATGGTTGCGTGACTTACTGGGTCTCACGGGGCAGTTACGCAAGTAATGTCCTGCTTCGCCGCAATACAGGCACAGGTTGGCTTGGCATCTCCGCTGTCTCTCATCGGGGGTGAGTGGAGCTCGGACCAAACCTAGATGCATGGGTTCACTCTCAGGAGAAGAAACAACAGGAGAAGCCGGGAACGGAGGATGGACTGGAGAAGGCTTGGGTAGCATCCAGATAGGTCGGGTGGACTGGAAACGCTCGGAGCGCCGCTCCCGCATGCGTCTGTCCAATTTAATGGTCAATTGAATTAAAGCTTCCAAAGTAGTAGGGGTCTCGACCCGGGCCAGTTCATCTTTAAGGGCTTCGGAAAGACCCTGGCGGTACTGATATTTGAGGGCAGCCTCGTTCCATCCTGTATCAGCCGACCATTTACGGAAATCAACCGTATAGTCCTCCACTGGTCTCTTTCCTTGGGTCAGGGCATGTAAGACGGACTCTGCCGTGGCTGTACGCTGAGGGTCATAATACAGTTGAGCCATGGATTTAAAGAAAGTGTCTATAGAGTTCAATATGGGGCTTCTCTGCTCCATGAGACCAGGCTTGTGGTTCCTCAGATAATAAGGAGATAATGAACCCCTTGACGACTTCAGAAGAAAAAGTCCTGTGCTGGAGGGCCAGGTATAGGGAGCAGGCGTTCTTGAAAGCTCTTAATTTCTTTCGGTTGCCCGAAAATCGCTCAGGAATAGGAACCCGTCTTTCAGGAACGGCCATAATGACAGCAGGGTTGGACTGAGCTTGAGAGGAGGAGGTCCCAGGAGAAACTGCTGAAGCTGTGGTGGCTGAAGCGGGCGACCTGGATAGGTGCTGAAGAGATCCATCCATCTGGACATAACCCTCCTGCAACTTCTGGACTGCCTGCGTGAGGGCTGTGACCTGCTGGCACAAGGCCTCAAGAGGAGAACACGCTCTGTCGGCCTCTGACATTTTGGGCTGGTTTATACTGTCACAAGGGTACTCACCAAGGCCGAGATGCTGAGAGCAACGGTTCTCCCTTACGACTAAGCGCACTCCACCCCTGGTGGTGGAACAGAGGGTGAAGGGAACGAAGAGGCACAAGGTACCGACAGGCTGGCAGGTCTGCGTGCGGATGACGTGGATCTGGAAGTTGTGCAGTACTAGTAGACACTGGAGCCCAACGGGAAGGAAGGGTAGCCAAGTCCAACAGCAGGCCGAGGGTCAAACACAGGTGATCAGTAGCAAGTTCCAGGGATAGTGGGTCACCCACAGGAGCTGCCAGTAAAGTCAGAGAACAGGTAATGGACCCAAAACAGGAGGCAGGAAGCAAGTCCGTGGACAGGCAGAGGGTCAAACACTGGAGATACACAGTAAGTCCGTAATCAGGCCAGGGGTTTGAGCACAGGAGATAATAGCAAAGTCCGTAGGCAGGCTGGAGGTTAAGGACAGGAGACTGGTAGAGTAATCCGTAAGCAGGCCGAGGGTCAAACACTGGAGAGAGGTAGCAGAGGTCCAAAAGGCAAGCCAAGGGTCAGGTGCTGGAAGAGATCGGAGCAGGTCAGGGTCAATCCGGGTCACAGCTGTAGTATCAAGGCAGGAAACACAAGCAAGGAACTAGGGAAGCTGAAAGATAAACCAGCAACTTGAACATGGATCCAGGCTGTCTTTTATAGGCAGCCAGGAAGTCATGTGGTGCGTGCAGCTGACAGCTTCCACTGTAGAATTTGCTGCCATCTAGTGTTCAAATGGAAGTATGCTGTGCTTCTTTATAAATGTTTCACTGACAAGTATATCTTCTAGCCCCTGTATTGTTATCCCTTTTAATTTAACTGCTTTCTGCCTGCAGTTTCTAGTAAAGTTCCCCAGTGCTGGGGATATGCAACATCCTTCCTTTAACCACTTAACGACCGCCCACCGCCGATTTACGTCGGCAGAATGGCACGGACAGGCAGAATCACGTAGATCTACGTGATCGCCTTTGTGCAGTTGGGGGGTCCATCCGGACCCCCCTTCACTGCAGTGAGCGGCCGTTAAGTGTTCGGGAGCGATCAGGCATGAGGGGGCGGCCGCTCGATTCCGCCCCCCCCTCGCGATCGCTCCCGGCCAATGAAAATGCTTCCTCCGCCATGTGATGTAAACACAGGCTGAAGGAAGTGATGTCATCTCCCTCGCCGCGGTCTTTTCGTTCCCGGCGCCGAGGAGAGAAGACAGAGGTTAGTGCTCCAACAGTCCACTGACACGTAGGTACACATAGGCACACAAATCACCCCCCAGTCACCCCCAGATCACCCCCCAGGTCACCCCAAAGCCCCCAATCACAGTGTCACTGATTGCAGTGATCATTTATTTTACTGATCACTGCATTTAGTGTCATCTGTGATTGTAAAAAGTTGCAGGGCAGTTAGGATTAGGCCCCTTTAGGTCCAGGGTAGCCCCCTAACCCCCCCTAATAAAGGTTTAACCCCTTGATCACCCCCCAGGTAACCCTTTCACCCCCTAACTTCAGCGTCACTAAGCGATTGTTTTTCCGATCGCTGTATTCGTGTCGCTGGTGTTTTAGATAGGCAGTTATTTTTTTTTAGGTTCGCCGCAGGTTTTTATTAGTGTCAGGTACCCCCATATATTATTTTAACCCCCTGATTGCCCCTAGAGTTAACCCTTTCACCAGTGATCGCCGTATAAGCGTCACTGGTGTCACTGGTTAGCCAGTAAGTTATTTAGTTATTTAGGTTACCCGTCAGGTTTTTATATAGTGTCAGGTACCCCCATATTTAACCTAATAAAGGTTTTAACCCCCTGATTGCCCCTAGTAAACCCTTTCACCAGTGATCACCATATAAAGGTTACGGGTGACGCTGGTTGATTAGTTTGCTTTTTATAGCATCAGGGCACCCGCCGTATATAACCCAATAAAGGTTTAACCCCCCTGATCGCCCGGCGGGTGAGATCAATTAGGTTTTAGCGCCAGAGAGGGTCTGCGTCGCCCCAGGCAGTGTTAGGTTAGTGCCAGTAACGCTAACACCCACGCGCAAAGCATACACCCCCCTTAGTGGTATAGTATCTGATCAGATCTATACTAGCATCCCCAGCGGTTTAGGGTTCAGCCCAGATACCTGCTAGCGCCTGCGTTTAGCCCCTCCGCCCAGCCCAGCCCAGCCCACCCAAGTGCAGTATCGATCGATCACTGTCACTTACCAAACACAACACACATAACTGCAGCGTTCGCAGAGACAGGCCTGATCCCTGCGATCGCTAACAGTTATTTTGTAGCGTTTGATATTTTTGCTGACGACAGTCAGGTGCTTTTTTTCCTGTGAATCTTACTAGTGTACCCCTAAATTTAGAGCCCAAAATGGCAAGACGAAGGTACACTAGTAAAGAGGCCTACGAGATTCTGAGCATGACAGATAGTGAAGAGGAGGTCACGTATCTGTCAGATTCAGGCTCAGAATATCTTCCCGTAGAAGACAGTGACGTCAGCGGCCCCACGTCAGATAGCTCTGACGACGAAGTTGAGGTCCCTGCTAAGGTCAGGTGTACCCGATCCCGATCTTCTGAGGTTGTTGAGGAGCAAGAACCGCAGGTCTCTCGTATCATGGAGCAGAGTAGTACTAGCGCCGCTATTCCTTCTGGTGAACTGGCAAGCACCAGCGGCCTAGTACAGCCTGGACGTACATCCAGCACTGCAGTAACACTTGGTGACGTGGCGAGTCCCATAAGTGCAGTTCAAGCTGGCGAGGTGGCAAGCACAAGTAGTGTCCCGCTGCCACCAAGAAGACAAAGGCAGGCCCGTCGTGCCCATACTGCCCTTCCTGCAGAATTCGCCTATCCTGATTGGGTCCCCACCACTTCTGCAGAACCCGTACTTCCCCCATTCACTGCCCAACCCGGTATTCAGGTGGAAACAGCTGATTTTATTCCAATTGATTTTTATTCGCTGTTTTTCACGGAAGATCTCTATAGATCTATTGTGGACCAGAGTAATTTATATGCTGGTCAATTTATCGCCGCTAACCCCCAGTTGCCTAAAATTGCCAGAAATTGGAAACCAATTACGGTTTCCGAATTTAAGACCTTTCTGGGCCTTTCCCTCAACATGGGCACACATAAATTTCCGTCATTGCGTGCTTATTGGTCCACGCACCCAATTGACCACATGCCCGTGTTCTCTGCCTCCATGTCCAGGGCACGATACGAGCAGATTTTGCGGTTCATGCACTTCAACGACAATGAACTTTGTCGTCCACGTGGGGACCCTGAATACGACCGGCTCTATAAAATTCGGCCCCTCATAAACCACTTCAACGAACGTTTTGCAGCCTTGTTTACTCCCGATCAAGTTGTCTGCGTTGATGAGTCCCTGATTAAATTTTCTGGCCGCTTGTCTTTCAAGCAGTACCTTCCCAGCAAGCGTGCCAGATACGGGGTCAAGCTCTACAAGTTCTGTGACAGGGCAACAGGCTATGTAGTGAACTTTACGGTTTATGAGGGAAAAGACAGTCAGATTGAGTCGGTCAACTGCCCGGATTACATAGGGAGCGCTGGCAAGATAGTGTGGAACTTGGTGTCACCCTTATTCGGAAAGGGGTACCACTTGTATGTGGACAATTATTACACGAGCGTGCCACTGTTTAGTCACTTGTTTGATCATCAGATTGGAGCATGTGGCACCGTGCGACCTAATCGCCGGGGCTTTCCCCAGCGGCTTGTAGATGCCCGTCTTAGGCTGGGGGAGAGAGCCTGCTTGAAGTGTAATAACTTGCTCGCTATGAAGTGGAGGGACAATAAGAATGTTTTCCTTCTTACCTCCCTTCATGCAGACACGACAGTCCAAATTCGTACGGCGACTGGTGTTGTGGAGAAACCCCTCTGTGTCCACGAATATAACCAAAATATGGGAGGGGTGGACCTCAACGACCAGTTAATGGCGCCGTATCTAATTGACCGTAAGGCGAGACGCTGGTACAAAAAAGTGTCTCTATCATTATTCCAATTGGCTTTGCTGAACGCTCATGTGCTATACAGAGCTTCAGGCGGGACGTTATCTCTTCTAAAATTCCAGAATGAGATAGTCACAGAACTCCTGTATCCAGGCGGTTCTGCACCTCACCATCCCCAACCAAATGCAGTAAGCCGGCTGCATGAGAGGCATTATTCGTATGTCCTCCCGAGTACCCCTACCCAAAGCCACCCCCAAAAAAGATGTCGTGTCTGTAGCAAGCGCGGATTTAGGCGTGACACCCGTAGTTTTTGTCCACTCTGTCCTGACAAGCCTGGTCTTTGCCAAGGTGAATGTTTTGAACGCTACCACTCAAAAGTGAAGTTTTAGCGTAGGGTACAGCATTTCACAGACAAGGACACACTTACACAGGGTCTCCCAAGATGCCATTACATTTTGAGAGACCCGAACCATTACAGTTGTAAAGTTACAAAAAAAAGTGTAAAAAAGAAAAAAAAAACGTAAAAAACAAAACACAAAAAAATATAAAATAAAAAAACCAAAAATAGTTGTCGTTTTATTGTTCTCTCTCTCTCTATTTTCTCTCTATTGTTCTGCTCTTTTTTACTGTATTCTATTCTGCAATGTTTTATCATGCTTGCTTTTCAGGTATGTAATTTTTTGTTTTCAGGTGCGCCATTCAACTGCAGCGCGGAATTATTTATCTTGACAGCAACAGCGTTTGCTCCCACGATACATAAAGCCGTGACTCCAGTGCTGTAGGAGGTGATTTCACCACCACAGTTAAAAAAAAGAGCATATATGCCGAAGCATGGGGGCAGCAGGGGCGGAGGAGCGATTTTGCTCCTAATGCCGCGTACATACGGTCGAAATTCCGACGGAGGCCTGCCCGTGGAAAATTCCGACCGTGTGTACGCGGCATAACTTTTTTGCGGGAGGATGCCCCCATGCTTCGGCATATATATATTTTAGGCACAGGTTGCGTTAAAACATTTTTTTATTTTTTACTAGGTTTTGTTTTGGTATTTGCTTTGCAGGTATGGCATGGTAAGGTCTTACTGTTGTACTGTAATGTTACTTTGTTTTAATGTTAACCACCATTTGCTTAGCAGGTACGCCATTCAGTTGCAGCGCGGATCTATTTATCTTGACAGCAACAGCGTTTGCTCCCACGATACATAAAGCCGTGACTCCAACGCTGTAGGAGGTGATTTCACCACCACAGTTAAAAAAAAGAGCATATATGCCGAAGCATGGGGGCAGCAGGGGCGGAGGAGCGATTTTGCTCCTAATGCCGCGTACATACGGTCGAAATTCCGACGGAGGCCTGCCCGTGGAAAATTCCGACCGTGTGTACGCGGCATAACTTTTTTGCGGGAGGATGCCCCCATGCTTCGGCATATATATATTTTAGGCACAGGTTGTGTTAAAACATTTTTTTATTTTTTACTAGGTTTTGTTTTGGTATTTGCTTTGCAGGTATGGCATGGTAAGGTCTTACTGTTGTACTGTAATGTTACTTTGTTTTAATGTTAACCACCATTTGCTTAGCAGGTACGCCATTCAGTTGCAGCGCGGATCTATTTATCTTGACAGCAACAGCGTTTGCTCCCACGATACATAAAGCCGTGACTCCAACGCTGTAGGAGGTGATTTCACCACCACAGTTAAAAAAAAGAGCATATATGCCGAAGCATGGGGGCAGCAGGGGCGGAGGAGCGATTTTGCTCCTAATGCCGCGTATATACGGTCGAAATTCCAACGGAGGCTTGCCCGTGGAAAAGTCCGACCGTGTGTACGCGGCATAACCTTTTATGCCGCGTACATACGGTCGAAATTCCGACGAAGGCTTGACCGTGTGTACGCGGCATAACTTTTTTGCGGGAGGATGCCCCCATGCTTCGGCATATATGCCCATCATTAGAAGTGGGTGGATGAAGGGAGGTATTCTAATGGTGGGCATACCCACCAATCAATCTCTTTTTTTCGTTCAGCCAATAGGCTGTATGAAAAAAAAGATTACAATACATGTCCAACAAGGACCAGCAACGTACTGGTATGTTGCTGGACTTTGAATGTTTATACCAGAATGATGCCTGCGGGTTTAGGTATCATCTTGGTATCATTCTTTTCAGCCAGCAGCCGGCTTTCATGTGAAAGCAATTCTAGCAGATAATTAGCCTCTAGACTGCTTTTACAAGCAGTGGGAGGGAATGTCCCCCCCCCCCCGGATATAAAAAGCGCCATTGGGAAATTGGGAAAGCATTTTATCACACCGATCTTGGTGTGGTCAGATGCTTTGAGGGCAGAGGAAAGATCTAGGGTCTAACCCCCCAATTTTTTTCAAAAAAAGAGTACCTGTCACTACCTATTGCTATCATAGGGGATATTTACATTCCCTGAGATAACGATAAAAATGGTAAAAAAATAAAATATGGAAGGCACAGTTTAAAAAAAAAAAAAAAAAGGCAAATAAATAATAAAAAAAAAAAAAAAAAGCACCGCTGTCCCCCCCCCTGCTCTTGCGCAAAGGCGAACGCAAGCGTCGGTCTAGCGTCATATGTAAACAGCAATTGCATCATGCATGTGAGGTATCACCGCGAAGGTCAGATCGAGGGCAGTCATTTTAGCAGTAGACCTCCTCTGTAAATCTAACGTGGTAACCTGTAAAGGCTTTTAAATGCTTTTAAAAATGAATGTAGTTTGTCGCCGCTGCGCGTTTGTGCGCAATTTTAAAGCATGTCGTGTTTGGTATCCATGTACTCGGCCTATGATCATCTTTTTTATTTCATCAAACATTTGGGCAATATAGTGTTTTTTAGTGCATTAAAAATAAAAAAAGTGTGTTTTTCCCCCAAAAAATGCGTTTGAAAAATCGCTGCGCAAATACTGTGTGGAAAAAAAAAATGCAACACCCACTATTTTAATCTGTAGGGCCTTTGCTTTAAAAAAATATATAATGTTTGGGGGTTCAACATAATTTTCTTGGAAATTTTTTTTTTTTTCATGTAAATAAAAAGTGTCAGAAAGGGCTTTGTCTTCAAGTGGTTAGAAGAGTGGATGATGTGTGACATAAGCTTCTTAATGTTGTGCATAAAATGCCAGGACAGTTCAAAACCCCCCCAAATGACCCCATTTTGTAAAGTAGACACCTCAAGCTATTTGCTGAGAGGCATGTTGAGCCCATTGAATATTTTTTTTATTTTTGTCCCAAGTGATTGAATAATGACCAAAAAAAAAAAAAAATGTACAAAAAGTTGTCACTAAATTATATATTGCTCAAACATGCCATGGGCATATGTGGAATTACACCCCAAAATACATTCTGTTGCTTCTCCTGAGTACGGGGATACCACATGTGTGGGACTTTTTGGGAGCCTAGTCGCGTACGGGACCCCAAAAACCAAGCACCGCCTTCAGGATTTCTATGGGTGTAAATTTTTGATTTCACTCCTCACTGCCTATCACAGTTTCGGAGGCCATGGAATGCCCAGATGGCACAAAACCCCCCCAAATGACCCCATTTTGGAAAGTAGACACCCCAAGCTATTTGCTGAGAGGTATGTTGAGTATTTTGCAGATCTCGCTTTTTGTCACAAAGTTTTGAAAATGTAAAAAAAGAAAAAAAAAAAGAAAAAAAAATGTCTTTCTTAATTTTCAAAAACAAATGAGAGCTGTAAAATACTCACCATGCCTCTCAGCAAATAGCTTGGGGTGTCTACTTTCCAAAATGGGGTCATTTGTGGGGGTTTTGGGCTATTTTTACATTTTATGGCCTTCAAAACTGTGATAGGTAGTGAGGAGTGAAATCAAAAATTTATGCCCTTAGAAACCTTGAAGGCGGTGCTTGGTTTTTGGGGTCCCGTACGCGGCTAGGCTCCCAAAAAGTCCCACACATGTGGTATCCCCGTACTCAGGAGAAGCAGCAGAATGTATTTTGGGGTGTAATTTCACATATAACCATGGCATGTGTGAGCAATATATCATTTAGTGACAACTTTGTGCAAAAAAAAAAAAGTTTGTCATATTCCCGCAACCTGTGGCAAAATATAAAATATTCCATGGACTCAACATGCCTCTCAGCAAATAGCTTGGGGTGTCTACTTTCCAAAATGGGGTAATTTGGGGGGGGGGGGTTTGTGCTATTTTGGCATTTTATGGCCTTCGAAACTGTGATAGGTAGTGAGGAGTGAAATCAAAAATTTACGCCCTTAGAAATCCTGAAGGCGGTGCTTGGTTTTTGGGGCCCTGTACGCGGCTAGGCTCCCAAAAAGTCCCACACATGTGGTATCCCCGTACTCAGGAAAAGCAGCAGAATGTATTTTGGGGTGCAATTCCACATATAACCATGGCATGTGTGAGCAATATATCATTTAGTGACAACTTTTTGTACATTTTTTTTTTCTTTTTGTCATTATTCAATCATTTGGGACAAAAAAAAAATATTCAATGGGGTCAACATGCCTCTCAGCAAATAGCTTGGGGTGTCTACTTTCCAAAATGGGGTCATTTGGGGGGGTTTTGTGCCATCTTGGCATTTTATGGCCTTCAAAACTGTGATAGGTAGTGAGGAGTGAAATCAAAAATGTATGCCCTTAGAAACCTTGAAGGCGGTGCTTGGTTTTTGGGGTCCCGTACGCGGCTAGGCTCCCAAAAAGTCCCACACATGTGGTATCCCCGTACTCAGGAGAAGCAGCAGAATGTATTTTGGGGTGTAATTTCACATATGCCCATGGCATGTGTGAGCAATATATCATTTAGTGACAACTTTGTGCAAAAAAAAAAAAGTTTGTCATATTCCTGCAACTTGTGGCAAAATATAAAATATTCCATGGACTGAACATGCCTCTCAGTAAATAGCTTGGGGTGTCTACTTTCCAAAATGGGGTCATTTGGGGGGGTTTTGTGCTATTTTGGCATTTTATGGCCTTCGAAACTGTGATAGGTAGTGAGGAGTGAAATCAAAAATTTGCGCCCTTAGAAATCCTGAAGGCGGTGCTTGGTTTCCGGGGTCCCGTACGTGGCTAGGCTCCTAAAAAGTCCCACACATGTGGTATCCCCGTACTCAGGAGAAGCAGCAGAATGTATTTTGGGGTGCAATTCCACATATAACCATGGCATGTGTGAGCAATATATCATTTAGTGACAACTTTTTGTAATTTTTTTTTTGTCATTATTCAATCACTTGGGACAAAAAAAAAATATTCAATGGGCTCAACATGCCTCTCAGCAATTTCCTTGGGGTGTCTACTTTCCAAAATGGGGTCATTTGGGGGGTTTTGTACTGTCCTGCCATTTTAGCACCTCAAGAAATGAGATAGGCAGTCATAAATTTAAAGCTGTGTAAATTTCAGAAAATGTACCCTAGTTTGTAAACGCTATAACTTTTGCGCAAACCAATAAATATACGCTTATTGACATTTTTTTTACTAAAGACATGTGGCTGAATACATTTTGGCCTAAATGTATGACTAAAATTGAGTTTATTCGATTTTTCTTATAACAAAAAGTAGAAAATATAATTTTTGTTCAAAATTTTCGGTCTTTTTCTGTTTATATCGCAAAAAATAAAAATCGCAGAGGCAATCAAATACCATTAAAAGAAAGCTCTATTTGTGGGAAGAAAAGGACGCAAATTTCATTTGGGTACAACATTGCATGTCCGCACAATTTACAGTTAAAGCAGCGCAGTGCCGAATCCCAAAAACAGGCCTGGTCCTAATGGCCCGAAATGGTCCGGGGCTTAAGTGGTTAAAAGCTAGAATCTGACAATTTGTGCTACTGATAGCCCTTAAGCCCATCTATCACCATCAGCTCAAGTCTCCACTAACAATGGCAAATTCCAATCATCTAATCCCATGAAAGACTTAATGGAAAAAATAAAGAGAAGAGAGAAATCAACTAATAATTAATTGATTTAAACCGCACTTGTTTCTAAGTGAAACTAATTCAAGTGTAACCAATCACACATAATAATTTGTTAGCAAAACAAAAACATGTGTATAACAACATATATAAAGTCCAATAAAAATTGTGACAATAAAAATAAGATAAGAATCAAAAAATGTCCAATGAAGTTGTGAATATTATCTAAAAATCAAACAATGAGTATGGAAAATCAAGCAATAAAATGTATGGATCTTCCAATTCCTGAAGAGCACGAATGGAGTGCCTGTAGATCATCTTCCACACATCCTACTCACCAGAGTTGTATGACCCTTATTACAGGTAGGGATGAGCTTTGAGTTCGAGTCGAACCCATGTTCGACTCGAACATCGTCTGTTCGGCCGTTCGCCGAATTTCGAACATTCTGGGCCGTTTGCGCCAAATTCGAGTGGCGTGTCACGACCCATAATTCACCGCGGCATGGCAGTGCATTGCTGGCTGATGATTGGCCAAGCATGCGCTATGACCCGCATGCTTTGGCCAATCACAGCGCGGGAAAAACGGAGAGCCATAAATGGCCAAAGCCAGGGTGGCTTTGGCCAATTACGTCTTAGGGGGTTTAGTACATGCCCCACACTATATAAGGCCGCCTACGTGGCGGCCTTGTGTAGTGTGTTGCGGCGGTGGTTAAAGACAGAGAGAGAGAGAGATAGTGTCATTTAATTTGAGTTAGATAGAGCAGGCAGGCGAGTCAGTTAGCTTCAGTTACAGTGTGTAGAGGATATATATGCATCCTAGGTGTTGTATATATATTTACACACTGTATTCAGTTTAGCTAGATCCGTTCCTGTTATTCTCTATACTGACAGGCAGGCAGGTGATTGTGCTAGCTGCAGTATTTTCACTTAGTGTACTGTGTCCTTTGCACAGTGTGCACCTAAAGCTTACCTGAATACAATTTCTGGTGTTCTGATACAAATACAGGCAGGGAGCTGCAGTATTTTGCTTTAGTGTCCTTTGCACAGTGTGCACCTAAAGCTTACCTCAATACAATTGCTGGTGTTCTCATACAAATACAGGCATGGAGCTGCAGTATTTTGCTTTAGTGTCCTTTGCACAGTGTACAACTAAAGCTTACCTCAATACAATTGCTGGTGTTCTCATACAAATACAGGCAGGGAGCTGCAGTATTTTGTTTTAGTGTCCTTTGCACAGTGTGCACCTAAAGCTTACCTCAATACAATTGCTGGTGTTCTCATACAAATACAGGCAGGGAGCTGCAGTATTTTGCTTTAGTGTCCTTTGCACAGTGTGCACCTTAAGCTTACCTCAATACAATTGCTGGTGTTCTGATACAAATACAGGCAGGGATCTGCAGTATTTTGCTTTAGTGTCCTTTGCACAGTGTACACCTAAAGCTTACCTCAATACAATTACTGGTGTTCTGATACAAATACAGGCAGTGAGCTGCAGTATTTTGCTTTAGTGTCCTTTGCACAGCGTGCACCTAAAGCTTACCTCAATACAATTGCTGGTGTTCTGATACAAATACAGGCAGGGATTTGCACTATTTTGCTTTAGTGTCCTTTGCACAGTGTGCACCTAAAGCTTACCTCAATACAATTCCTGGTGTTCTGATACAAATACAGGCAGGGAGCTGCACTATTTTGCTTTAGTGTCCTTTGCACAGTGTGCACCTAAAGCTTTCCTCAATACAATTGCTGGTGTTCTCATACAAATACAGGCAGTATTTTGCTTTAGTGTCCTTTGCACAGTGTGCACCTAAAGCTTACCTCAATACAATTGCTGGTGTTCTGATACAAATACAGGCAGGGAGCTGCAGTATTTTGCTTTAGTGCCATTTGCACAGTGTGCACCTAAATCTTACCTCAATACAATTGCTGGTGTTCTCATACAAATACAGGCAGGGAGCTGCAGTATTTTGTTTTAGTGTCCTTTGCACAGTGTGCACCTAAAGCTTACCTCAATACAATTGCTGGTGTTCTCATACAAATACCACAGGCAGGGAGCTGCAGTATTTTCAGTTAGTGTAGTGTGTCCTCTGCACAGTGTGCAACTAAATCTAACTGAAGATAATTGCTGGTGTTCTCATACTAATAATACTACAGGCAGGCAGTTGATTCTTTTAGCTGCAGTATAATCAGTATATATATATATATATACATCCCAGCTTTGTGCAGCTACATCTCCCTGCAGGCCATTAGTATGTCTGGAAGGACAACAAGGAGAGGCAGACAGTCACAAGCCAATAAAAGAGGGCAAGCAGGCTCTGTGTCTAGAGGCAACAGTGCTGGTCGTGGACACAGTGAATCCTCATCAGCACGTGGCCGTGGGACACGCTTGTCCTTTTTTTCAGCAGCTGGCCGTGTTGAGCCGCAACATGCCGAAGACTTGGTAGAGTGGATGACCAAGCCGTCCTTATCCTCCTCATCCTCTCTCACCCAGGCTCAGGGTACTTTATCTGGCAAAGCAGCTGCCAAAGCGGCCTCTTCCCTCGGCTCAATGGCATCAGTCACTCCTTCCCTAGCCCCACCATGTCCTCTTGAGGAGTCCCCCGAACTGTTTGACCACAGTGTTGGGTACATGCTCCAGGAGGATGCCCAGCGTTTTGAAGGCTCCAATGATGGTACCCAGCTAGAGGAAGGCAGTAACGTGAGCCCAGAGAGAGGGGGTGCCCAAGAAGGACAGCAATCTGGCAGTCATGTTCCCCCAGCTGCAGCATACTGCCAGGTTTGCTACAGTGATGAGTAGGGAGGGGATGATGAGGTCACGGACTCTACGTGGGTACCTGATAGGAGAGAGGAGGAGGAGGAGGAGGAGGCACATCTCCAACGAGGCAGGATGCCCACCAGGGGCCAGCTTAAGGGCAGCACACCGACAGCATCACACCGCAGAGCTCCGCATGTGCAGGCCGCTGCTGTCTCTGCGCATAATTCCAAAAGTTCTTTGGTGTGGGCCTTTTTTGAGACGAGTGCATCAGATCGCAGCGCTGCTATTTGCAACATATGTCTCAGGCGTATCTGGTGTGGCCAAAACATCACACGCTTGGGCACCACATGCTTGATCAGACATATGTCGACCTGCCATGCAGTTCGTTGGCAAGCACACCTAAAAGACCCACACCAAAGAACAAAGTGGACCTCTCCTTGCTCCTCATCAGCTGGGATCTCCAACCCCACTATACATTCAGTCCTCTCTGAAACCTGCACTGAGAGGAATGAAGGTGTAGAATTAGGTGTGTCACAGCCAAGTACTTGCGGGCAATCTGCTATCGGTACACCAATGTCAGATTGTACCAGGCAAATTTCCCTGCCCCAGCTGCTGCACTGCCAAAAGAAGTTCCCTCCCAGCCATCCACATGCCCAGCGGTTGAATGCTAGCTTGGCTAAATTGCTAGCACTTCAACTGCTGCCTTTTCAGTTGGCAGACTCTGCCCCCTTCTGTGAGTTTGTGGAATGTGCGGTTCCTCAGTGGCAGGTTCCCAAACGCCACTTTTTCTCACGGAAAGCGATTCCGTCTCTCTACCGGCATGTGGAAGGCAATGTCTTGGCCTCGCTGGACAGGGCGGACAGCGCTAAGGTGCATATTACCGCTGACTCATGGTCCAGCAGGCATGGACAGGGACCTTACCTATCTTTCACGGCGCATTGGGTGACTCTGCTGGCAGCTGGGAAGGATGCAGGACAAGGTGCAGTAGTGTTGGAGGTTGTTCCGCCACCATGCCTCCAAAATGCTACTACTGGTGATTCTGACACACCTCTCTCCTCCACCCCTCCTCTTCTTCTTCCTCCATGGCCTCTTCCCGTGCTTTGTCCTTGGAACCAGTGGTGCTCCGTAGGCGTTCAAGGGGCTATGCAAGTACGCAGGCAAAGAGATGCCATGCGGTGCTTGAGCTGGTGTGCTTGGAGGACAGGAGCCACACTGGGGCAGAGATTCTGTCAGCTCTGCAGGGGCAGGCTCAGAGGTGGTTGACGCCATGCCAGCTTAAGCCAGGAATGGTGGTTTCCGACAATGGCACCAACTTCCTCTCCGCCCTCCGACAGGGACACCTGAACAATGTGCCCTGTTTGGCTCACGTCCTTAACTTGGTGGTGCAGCAGTTCTTGGGCAGGTACCCCTGCTTACAGGATGTCCTGAAGGCCAGGAAAATCTGTGTGCATTTCCGCCGGTCATATAATGCCAGTGCTCGGCTGGCTGACCTCCAAAAAGAATTTAACCTGCCCAAGAACCGCCTAATCTGTGACATGCCCACCAGGTGGAACTCAACGTTGGCCATGCTGCAGCGGCTGCACATGCAGCAGAGGGCCATCAATGAGTATCTGTGCCAATATGGCACCAGGACAGGGTCAGGGGAGCTTGTTTTTTTTGCCACGCCAGTGGGTCATGATCAGGGATGCATGCACTGTCCTGACACCATTTGAGGAGGCCACGAGGATGGTGAGCAGTGACAGTGCATGCATCAGTGACACTGTCCCTCTTGTCCACCTGTTGGAGCACACGCTGCGTGGAATAATGGACAGGGCACTTAAGGGCACAACAGAGGGAGGAAGAGGAGGACTTCCTTACCTCTCAAGGCCCCCTTTATCCAGACAGTGTTCCTGCTGGCCCGCCTATCACACAGGAAGAGGAGGAGGATTGTGTCAGCATGGAAGTGGAGCCTAGCACTCAGCATCAGCAGTCTTCAAGGGATCAATTACAGTCGGAAGACAACCATGGACTTGTACGTGGCTGGGAGGAGGTGGCTGCGGATCATGTCGTCCTGAGTGACCCAGAGGACTCCGGACCGAATGCCTCAGCAAACCTATGCTGCATGGCCTCCCTGATCCTGCAAAGCCTGCGGAAGGATCCTCGTATTCGTGCTATCAAGGAGAGGGATCATTACTGGCTGGTAAACCTCCTTGATCCATGTTACAAGGGTAAGGTTGCGGACCTTATCTTGCCATCGCAGAGGGAGCAGAGGATGAAATATCTTCAGGAGGCCTTGCAGCAAGGTCTGTGCAACGCGTTCCCAGAGACTTGGAGGTTACAAATTCCTGGTCCTGGACAACGTGTTGCTGAGGCTTCGGTCAGTCAAAGAAGGATCGGTGGAGAAGGTGGCCGTCTGATCGATGCGTTCAGACAATTTTTTAGTCGGCAGCCCCAAGGTATGATCGGTTCCAGCAACCATCGCCAGCGTCTGGTTTACATGGTGCAGGAATACCTAGGGGCAAGATCAGACTTGGACACCTTTCCCACCGAAAATCCTCTAGGTTACTGGGTCTTGAGGATGGATCACCGGCCAGAGCTTGCACAGTATACAATTGAGCTACTGGCCTGTCCCGCATCCAGCGTTCTTTCAGAATGCACATTCAGTGCTGCTGGAGGCTTTGTAACCGATCACAGGGTGCACCTGTCAACCGACTCTGTCGATCGACTGACCTTCATAAAAATGAATCAGTCTTGGATCACCACCAGCTACCAAGCACCTGATGCTGATGTAACCAAATAATTTTTTGGGAAATGTCAGATCCCTTCAAGACTGCCTATGCTGATGCTGAGTGACTATCCTGTTATGCTGAGTGACTATCCTCTTCCTCCTCAATAATCATTCTGATAGCTTGTAAGAAATTTTTTGGTTCTGGGCACCGCCACCAGTGGCTAAGGCCCAATTTTTCAGCCCCTGTTTAACAGGGGCGTGTAATTACAATTTTTGATGCAATACTTTGCAGCAGGGCTCGTTCCTGCTCTCCAACTAGAGTATCTGTGAGGGGTTGCAGTGTTGTGGCATCAGCACCAGTGCCTAATGCCGCGTACACACGATCATTTTTCCCGTCGGGAAAAATGAAATTTTTTCCTTTGGACGAGAAAAACGATCATCTGTGGGCTGTTTGCCGTTTTCCCCGAAGGGAAAAACGGCATTAATCACGATGAGAAAAATTAGAACATGTTCTCATTTTTCTCGTCGTTTTTCCTGACATTTCTTCCGCGGCAGTGATTCCCATAGGGAAACACTGCCGCGGAGCCCATAGACGATCGTTTTTCTCGTCATTTTAAAAAATGACGAGAAAAATGACCGTGTGTGGGGAACAAGCTGTTCCCTCGTTTAAAATGTCATTATTCACGGCGGTTTTTAAACCGCCGTGAATAATGATCGTGTGTACGCGGCATAAGGCCCAATTTTTCTGCCCCTGTTTAACAGGGGCGTGTAATTACAATTTTTGATGCAATACTTTGCAGCAGGTCTCATTCCTGCGCTCCAACTAGAGTATCTGTGAGGGGTTGCAGTGTTGTGGCACCAGCACCAGTGCGTAAGGCCCAATTTTTCAGCCCCTGTTTAACAGGGGCGTGTAATTACAATTTTTGATGCAATACTTTGCAGCAGGGCTCATTCCTGCGCTCCAACTAGAGTGACTGTGAGGAGTTGCAGTGTTGTGGGACCAGTGCCTAAGGCCCAATTTTTATGCCCCTGTTCAACAGGGGCATGTAATTAAACTTCTTGATCTAATATCTCACAGCAGGGCCCATTCCTGCGCCCACCAAGAGTAACTGTGAGGGCTTACAGTGTTGTGGCAACACCACCACCACCACCAAAGGCCCAATTTTTCTGCCCCTGTTCAACAGGGGCATGTAATTACAATTCTTGATCTAATATTTCACAGCTGGGTCTATTCCTGCGCCCACCAAGAGGAACTGTGAGGACTTACAGTGTTGTGGCACCAGCACTACCACCACCACCACCAAAAGCCCAATTTTTCCTACCACTTTTTAACAATGGCATGTAATTACAATTCTTGATATAATAGTTCACAGCAGGGCGTTCCAGCACCCACCAAGAGTAACTCTGAGGGCTTACAGTGTTGTGGCAACACCAACACCTAAGGGCCAAATTTCTGTAAAGTATATATGGCAGGCCCCTACTTTCAAACATCCAACTTACAAACGACTCCTACTTGCAAACGGAAGGAGACAACAGGAAGTGAGAGGAAATCTACCCCTAGGAAGGGAAATTCTCTCCTGTAACAGTTAATATGGGAAAAAGGTGTCTCCTCTCCACTGATGCTTTATCACCAATCCTTTTTTTTACTAAAAACCCCAAATTTTCAAAAAACATTTGTCATTGGGACGGAAAGTGAGGTGAAATGTTCTGAACAGGTGCACAGACAGCAAAACAAATGTTACAGGTGTGATAACCCTTCCCTATGTTTTCCAAAAAGCTTAAAAATGTATTTTTTGGCTGGAGCTACACTTTAAAAATGTACCAGTTCAAAATTACAAACAGATTCTACGTAACAACAAACCTACAGTCCCTGTCTTGTTTGCACCGCCTGTATACTGCTGTTCAGAGTATATAGGGCCTTTTTTTATTTTGGGTGCAGGGTTCCCCTTAATATCCATACAAGACCCAAAGGGGCTGGTAATGGGCTGGGGTAGGGGGGGGGGGGTGATCGGGTAGCCATGCCATTTTTCTCAAAGATTTTCATCCATATTACCGGGACCAGACATTACATTAAAGCCGCAAGCAGTTTTAAATGACTTTTTTTTCCTTTAGAAATGTCATTTTGTGCAGGGACAGTTCTAAACACGGGAAACACGTGCCACTTCACAGGCATACAATAGACACCCCCAGGTACGATATTTAAAGGAATATTTCACTTTTTTTTTCACTTTAAGCATCATTAAAATCACTGCTCCCGAAAAAACGTTAGTTTTTAAAACTTTTTTTTTGCATTGATACATGTCCCCAAACCCTTTTTAGGACAATAACTTGCATATTAGCTTTTATAATTAGCACGAACTTTCGGTCCGTTCGCAGGTTCTGGTGCGAACCGAACCGGGGGGTTTTCGGCTCATCCCTAATTACAGGTAGTCATAAGCGCTATATGGAAATTGCCAATAAGAATAACTGCAGCCTCAATATCGATCCGACTGACTTTCCAATTGATTTTCCAGGGCACCCCGTTCCAGGGGATCTTGCCAATGGGGAAATTTGCACCACCCCAATATATAGGCTTTTCCTTGCCATACATTTTTCCTCCACAAGATGGCAGGATCTATATTAAATTAATGGATAATGATAAGTAGTGGAAATTGAGAATTTTATATATTTTTATAGAATTTTTATTATAGAATTTTAACTCCATATTCTTTTTAATTATTTCTATACATTGTTCTTTCAATTTTGAATACTTCAAATTCATGTTTTATACACCCAATCCACCATGGTGTTATCAGGAATACCATTATGGCCAGCAATCGGCTCCACAGTGGCAACAGTGGGATGCACCTACTTGGCAACAACAAGGAACGCAAAGAAACAATATAGAGGAAAGAGAGGAGGAAGGAAGAACAAAAAGAAAGAGACAGTAGTGGGAAAGGGAATATTTAATTTAAGCGATGAAGTGTTCACTTTAAATGAATTAAGGGTTCTTGAGCTAGGTCTTAAATATGCTCCTCATAGGGGACTAAATAAATTTGATGCTTTTATTGATACTGAAAAATTTGTTAGGAAACTCAATATTAAAAAATACTTTGCTGAAAAACCCATTACTAATGCCCCAACCATTGAGCATGACTATAACGACAGTGGGTTGAAAAAACAGTCAGTGTTCAATCCTAAGAAGTCATCCAATCATTTTTTGAAGACGTTTAAAGTAATGGTCGGACAGGATATTAGATTGCTAAAAAATAAAAAGGGCAACAGTAAGGGCAATATACAAAAAGGAATAGAGTCGTTAAAGAAAAGGAAAATCGTAACTATTCGACCCACGGACAAAGGTGAGGGTATTGTGGTCATTAAGAAAGAGGACTACAATGAAGAATTAAATAGGTTGGTGGGTGACACCAATACATACAAAAAAATAAAAGGCGAATCCCACCAAATTGAAAGACTCTCTTAAAGAGATTTTATAAAAGACAAAAGAAAAAGGAATTGTTACTAAGAAAAAGGCTAGGTACCTTATTCCAGACGCAGCAAAACTTCCTGTCATATACCAACTGCCAAAAATACATAAGAACTCTGAGCACCCACCCGGCAGACCAATCGTTAGTGGTATTAATTCCATTTTTTCTAGAGTAAGCAAATCCGTTGATTATTTTTTATAGCCTATTGTTCAAACATATCCCTCCTACTTGAGAGATAGCAAACATCTCATGAACTTGATAAAAGACGTCCCAACAAATGATGATGCATTAATTGTTACTGTTGATGTCAAATCACTTTATACCAATTTATTACAATGTGACATTTTACTAACCACCAGAAAAGCCTTAGACTCTAGATCCGACCTCAAAAGAGAACAGAAACGGTTCCTGATTGAGGTTTTGGATCTAGCTATGTCTAATAATTACTTTTGGCATGAGGGATCATGCTTTAAACAGGTCAAGGGAGTGGCCATGGGAGCCAAACACGCTCCCAGCGTAGCAAATATACTAATGAGTCTATGATAAGAAAGCAGCATTTTTGAGGTTCCTAAACCTGAGATTGTCTTATATAAGAGGTATATAGATAACATTGTAAAACTCTGGAATTGCACAGTGGAGGCACTGGACACTTTCCTGAGTGATATTAATAACAATTGTTTTGGACTAAAATTTACAGGCAATTGGGATAGATCTGAAATAATTTTTTTTGATTTGGTCCTGGCCAAGGCCAATGGCCGCATTTTGACAAAGACTTATTTCAAGGGTACAGACAGAAATAGTTACATCCCTATGGCTAGCTGTCATCACCCAAGGTGGTTAAGTGGAGTTCCAAAAGGACAACTTATGAGAATAATGCGCAATTGTGATAATATGTCGGACTATCTACACCAGTCAGAGATTGTGGTGAATAACTTTAAAGAGAAGGGATACTGTAATCAAGAACTTAGGTCAATTCAATTACAAACCATGCATATGGACAGGAATGCACTTTTAGAGGATAAACCTAAAAGGAAATCGGATTTAGATTTTATAGCCTTTTTGACTAATTTTAGTAGAGATCATAAGAGTCTGGAGAAGGTAATTTTAAAACATTGGACTATACTGTTGAGAGACAAAACTTTGACAAAATTGTTGCCCAATCACCTTAAGTTCAGGCGTGCTCTAAATTTAAGGAATGTTTTGAATCCTCCAAAGAAAATTGGTATCTTCCTGGATTTAACGTGTTTTTATTACTGTAAAAAGTATAAAGCTTGTCAACTGACTAGAAACAATGCCAGAAAAGTATCAAAATTTTCTTCACTTAGTACAGGAAGCGAATATAACATTGAAAAATGTATTACATGTAAATCCACCCATGTAACCTACCTCATCTCCTGCCCGTGCGGGTTACAATATGTGGGGTGCACCAAAAGGAATCTGTGCACCCATATTAATGAACACTTAAATAATATAAAACAGGGGTTTCCAAAACATAGCCTTTCCAACCACTTTAGAATATAACCACAACAGGGTCCTAGTTTAGCAACATTTTTTGGAATAGATAAAATAGACACAGATTGCAGGGGAGGGAACATGATCCAGAAAATATCTAAGAACGAAACTGAGTGGATTTATAAATTAAATACACTCACTGCTGCAGGAATTAATGTGGATATAGATTTAAATTGTTATTTGTCTAAGTATTAAGTATTTATCATATATTGCCATTCTGTTAAGGGCATATCCAATTTATTCCTATCCATTCCCCCCCCCCCCCCTTTTCACTCTTTGGCACTAGATGGCCTAATGAGTTGTAGTTTTTTGGCATACATAGGTTTTTCCCTTGCTATTCATTTTTCTTCCACAAGATGGCAGGATTTATATTAAATTAATGGCCAATGTTAAGGACACAAGATGGCAGGATCTATATTAAATTATAAGTAGTGGAAGTTGAGAATTTAATATATTTTTATAGAATTTTTATTATAGAATTTTAACTCCATATTCTTTTTAATTATTTCTATCCATTGTTCTTTAAATTTTGAATACGTCAAATTAATGTTTTATACATTACTTGTTAAGGATTGCATTAGATTGGATATTTCCAATAGGCGGATTTGTATAAATAGGGAGGTAACGTGTCCGATCATTTGACCTCCGATGACGTCAGTTGCATGCTGACGAAACGCGTAACGTATTTTGAGCGTGACACGTCACTTCCGCCGTTTCTAACGCAGCTGGGACGCTAACGGCGTTTCTTAACACATGGAACTTGAGCTGCAATGGTGATCTGATTTTAACATGTTTTAAATCGTTTTTTGGAATAATTTTTTGATATACTTCACCATGGAAGCCCTCTTTTCTGCCTTTTTCCTCTGATCACTGGATATTCGATCGGATTTTTATTTGGGGTGGTGCAAATTTCCCCATTGGCAAGATCCACTTGAGTTTGCGATCTCCTGGAACGGGGTGCCCTGGAAAATCGATTGGAAAGTCGGTCGAATCGATATTGAGGCTGCAGGAATCCTTATTGGCAATTTCCATATAGAGCTTATGACCTGTAATGGGGGTCATACAACTCTGGTAGGGATGAGCTTCGTGTTCGAGTCGAACATACGTTCGACTCGAACATCGGCTGTTCGACGAAGATCGAACGATTTGGGCCGTTCGCGCCAAATTCGAGTGACGCGAACGGCCCACAATGCACTACGCCATCGCAGTGTCATCCAGGCGCTGTGATTGGCCAAGCATGCACTGTGACCCCGCATGCTTGGCCAATCACAGCGCCGGCAGCGAGGAGAGCAATGATTGGCCACAGGCAGGATGCCTGTGGCCAATTATTCTTGAGGGGGTTTAGTACACGCACCACACTATAAAAGGCCGCCAGCGCGGCGGCCTTGTGTAGTGTGTTCCGGAGCAGGGAAAGAGAAGCATAGGCAGGGACAGTGTCATTTTTTTTCCTTTACTAATCCTGGATTCCTTGTGTTTAGGGACAAATAAGGATAGGTAGGGAGAGTGTCAGTGTGTTATTCTGTGCTAAACCTTGTTTGTAGGGACAAAGAGGTACAGTGAGGGAAAGTGTCAGTGTGCTATTCTGTTCTAAACCAATCTTGCTGAACCATATTTGAAATCCTTGAGTTTAGGGACAGAGAGGTACAGTGAGGGAAAGTGTCAGTGTGCTATTCTGTGCTAAATCTTGTTTGTAGGGACAGAGTAGGACAGTGAGTGAAACTTACAGTGTGCTATTCTGTTCTAAACCAATCTTGCTGAACCATATTTGAAATCCTTGAGTTTAGGGACTGAGAGGTACAGTGAGGGAAAGTGTCAGTGTGCTATTCTGTGCTAAATCTTGTTTGTAGGGACAGAGTAGGACAGTGAGTGAAACTGACAGTGTGCTATTCTGTTCTAAACCAATCTTGCTGAACCATATTTGAAATCCTTAAGTTTAGGGACAGAGAGGTACAGTGAGGGAAAGTGTCAGTGTGCTATTCTGTGCTAAATCTTGTTTGTAGGGACAGAGTAGGACAGTGAGTGAAACTGACAGTGTGCTATTCTGTTCTAAACCAATCTTGCTGAACCATATTTGAAATCCTTGAGTTTAGGGACTGAGAGGTACAGTGAGGGAAAGTGTCAGTGTGCTATTCTGTGCTAAATCTTGTTTGTAGGGACAGAGTAGGACAGTGAGTGAAACTGACAGTGTGCTATTCTGTTCTAAACTAATCTTGCTGAACCATATTTGAAATCCTTGAGTTTAGGGACTGAGAGGTACAGTGAGGGAAAGTGTCAGTGTGCTATTCTGTGCTAAATCTTGTTTGTAGGGACAGAGTAGGACAGTGAGTGAAACTGACAGTGTGCTATTCTGTTGTAAACCAATCTTGCTGAACCATATTTGAAATCCTTGAGTTTAGGGACTGAGAGGTACAGTGAGGGAAAGTGTCAGTGTGCTATTCTGTGCTAAATCTTGTTTGTAGGGACAGAGTAGGACAGTGAGTGAAACTGACAGTGTGCTATTCTGTTCTAAACCAATCTTGCTGAACCATATTTGAAATCCTTGAGTTTAGGGACAGAGAGGTACAGTGAGGGAAAGTGTCAGTGTGCTATTCTGTGCTAAATCTTGTTTGTAGGGACAGAGTAGGACAGTGAGTGAAACTGACAGTGTGCTATTCTGTTCTAAACCAATCTTGCTGAACCATATTTGAAATCCTTGAGTTTAGGGACAGAGAGGTACAGTGAGGGAAAGTGTCAGTGTGCTATTCTGTGCTAAATCTTGTTTGTAGGGACAGAGTAGGACAGTGAGTGAAAAAGAGAGTTTGCTATTCTGTTCTAAACTAATCTTGCTGAACCATATTTGAAATCCTTGAGTTTAGGGACTGAGAGGTACAGTGAGGGAAAGTGTCAGTGTGCTATTCTGTGCTAAATCTTGTTTGTAGGGACAGAGTAGGACAGTGAGTGAAACTGACAGTGTGCTATTCTGTTCTAAACGAATCTTGCTGAACCATATTTGAAATCCTTGAGTTTAGGGACTGAGAGGTACAGTGAGGGAAAGTGTCAGTGTGCTATTCTGTGCTAAATCTTGTTTGTAGGGACAGAGTAGGACAGTGAGTGAAACTGACAGTGTGCTATTCTGTTCTAAACCAATCTTGCTGAACCATATTTGAAATCCTTGAGTTTAGGGACAGAGAGGTACAGTGAGGGAAAGTGTCAGTGTGCTATTCTGTGCTAAATCTTGTTTGTAGGGACAGAGTAGGACAGTGAGTGAAACTGACAGTTTGCTATTCTGTTCTAAACTAATCTTGCTGAACCATATTTGAAATCCTTGAGTTTAGGGACTGAGAGGTACAGTGAGGGAAAGTGTCAGTGTGCTATTCTGTGCTAAATCTTGTTTGTAGGGACAGAGTAGGACAGTGAGTGAAACTGACAGTGTGCTATTCTGTTCTAAACTAATCTTGCTGAACCATATTTGAAATCCTTGAGTTTAGGGACTGAGAGGTACAGTGAGGGAAAGTGTCAGTGTGCTATTCTGTGCTAAATCTTGTTTGTAGGGACAGAGTAGGACAGTGAGTGAAACTGACAGTGTGCTATTCTGTTCTAAACCAATCTTGCTGAACCATATTTGAAATCCTTGAGTTTAGGGACAGAGAGGTACAGTGAGGGAAAGTGTCAGTGTGCTATTCTGTGCTAAATCTTGTTTGTAGGGACAGAGTAGGACAGTGAGTGAAACTGACAGTGTGCTATTCTGTTCTAAACCAATCTTGCTGAACCATATTTGAAATCCTTGAGTTTAGGGACAGAGAGGTACAGTGAGGGAAAGTGTCAGTGTGCTATTCTGTGCTAAATCTTGTTTGTAGGGACAGAGTAGGACAGTGAGTGAAACTGACAGTGTGCTATTCTGTTCTAAACTAATCTTGCTGAACCATATTTGAAATCCTTGAGTTTAGGGACAGAGAAGGACACTCGTGGAAACTATCAGTGTGCTATTCTGTGCTAAATCTTGTTTGTAGGGACAGAGAGGTACAGTGAGTGAAACTGACAGTGTGCTATTCTGTTCTAAACCAATCTTGCTGAACCATATTTGAAATCCTTGAGTTTAGGGACAGAGAAGGACACTCGTGGAAACTATCAGTGTTCTATTCTGTGCTAAATCTAGTTTGTAGGGACAGAGTAGGACAGTGAGTGAAACTGACAGTGTGCTATTCTGTGCTAAACCAATCTTGCTGAAGCATATTGCAAATCCTTGTGTTTAGGGACAGAGAAGGATAGGCAGGGGACAGTGTCAGTGTCATTGTTGCTAAGCCTCCTGCACAGTATACACCTGAAGGTAGCCCTTATTGCTGTTTTTTCCCATCTCCCTGCAGGCCATCCATTAAAATGTCTGGAAGGCAAACAAGGAGAGGCAGACAGTCAGGAGGCAAAAAAAGAGGGCAAGCAGGCTCTGTGTTTGGGGGCAACAGTGCTGGTCATGGACGCGGTGCATTGTCATCAGCACATGGCCATGGGACACGCTTGTCCTTCTTTTCGGCAGCTGGACATGTTGAGCCACATCATGCCGAACACTTGGTAGAGTGGATGACCAAGCCCACCTCATCCTCCTCATCCTCTCTCACCCAGGCTCAGGGTACTGGCAAAGCAGCTGCCAAAGCGTCCTCTTCTCTGGTATCATTATCTTCATTAGTCAATCCTTCCCTAGACCCACCATGTCCTCCTCCTGAGGAGTCCCCCGAACTGTTTGAGCACAGTGTTGGGTACATGCTCCAGGAGGATGCCCAGCGTTTCGAAGGATCTGATGATGATACCCAGATAGAGGAAGGCAGTAGCGTGAGAGCAGAGAGAGGGGATGCTCAAGAAGGACACCAATCTGGCAGTCATGCTCCAGCAGCTGCAGCATACTGCCAGATTGGCTCCAGTGATGAGGAGGGAGGGGATGATGAGGTCACTGACTCCACGTGGGTGCCTAATAGGAGAGAGGAGGAGGAGGAGGATGAGGAGGAGGCACATCTCCAACGAGGCAGGATGCCCTTGGGTGGCCAGCGTATGGGCAGCACACCGACGGAATCACACCGCAGAGCTCCGCCTGTGCAGGGCGCTGCCTCTGCCCGTCATTCAAAAAGTTCTTTGGTGTGGGCCTTTTTTGAGGCGAGTGCATCAGATCGCACAGCTGCTGTTTGCAACATATGTCTCAAGCGTATATCGCGTGGCCAAAACATCAGCCGCTTGGGCACCACATGCTTGATCAGACATATGTTGACCTGCCATGCAGCTCGTTGGCAAGCCTACCTTAAAGACCCACACCAAAGAACAAAGCTGACCTCTTCTTGCACCGCATCAGCTGGGATCTCCAACCCCACTATACTTCAGTCCTCTCTGAAACCTGCTCTGAGAGGAATGAAGGTGTAGAATTAGGTGTGTCACAGCCAAGTACTTGCGGGCACTCTGCTAGCAGTACACCGACGTCCGATTCTAGCAGGCAAATTTCCCTGCCCCAGCTGCTGGACCGTTGAAAGAAGTTCACTCCCAGCCATCCACATGCCCAGCGGTTGAATGCTAGCTTGGCTAAATTGCTAGCGCTTCAACTGCTGCCTTTTCAGTTGGTAGACTCGGCCCCCTTCCGTGAGTTTGTGCAATGTGCGGTTCCTCAGTGGCAGGTTCCCAAACGCCACTTTTTCTCATGGAAGGCGATTCCGGCTCTCTACAGGCATGTGGAAGGCAATGTCTTGGCCTCGCTGGACAGGGCGGTCAGCGGTAAGGTGCATATTACCGCTGACTCATGGTCCAGCAGGCATGGACAGGGACGTTACCTTTCTTTCACGGCCCATTGGGTCACTCTTTTGGCAGCTGGGAAGGATGCAGGACAAGGTGCAGTAGTGTTGGAGGTTGTTCCACCGCCACGCCTCCAAAATGCTACTACTGGTTGTGACACACCTCTCTCCTCCACCCCCTCCTCTTCTTCTTCCTCCATGGCCTCTTCCTGTGGTTTGTCCTCGGAACCAGCGGTGCTCCGTAGGCGTTCAAGGGGCTACGCAAGTACGCAGGCAAAAAGATGCCATGCCGTGCTTGCGCTGGTGTGTTTGGGGGACAGGAGCCACACTGGGGCAGAGGTCCTGTCTGCTCTGCAGGGGCAGGCCGAGAGGTGGTTGACGCCACGCCAGCTTAAGCCAGGAATGGTGGTTTGCGACAATGGCACCAACCTCCTCTCCGCCCTCCGACAGGGACAACTGACCCATGTGCCCTGTATGGCTCACGTCCTTAACCTGGTGGTGCAGCGGTTCTTGGGCAGGTATCCGGGCTTACAGGATGTCCTGAGGCAGGCCAGGAAAGTCTGTGTTCATTTCCGCAGATCTTATAATGCCAGTGCTCGCCTGGCTGAGCTGCAAAAGGAGTTGAACCTGCCCAAGAACCGCCTTATATGTGACATGCCCACCAGGTGGAACTCAACGTTGGCCATGCTGCAGCGGCTGCACACGCAGCAGAGGGCCATCAATGAGTACCTGTGCGACTACGGCACCAGGACAGGGTCAGGGGAGCTCGGGTTTTTTTCACCACGCCAGTGGGGCATGATCAGGGATGCATGCACTGTCCTGGCACCATTTGAGGAGGCCACGAGGATGGTGAGCAGTGACAGTGCATGCATCAGTGACACTGTACCTCTTGTCCACCTGTTGAAGCACACGCTGCGTGGAATAATGGACAGGGCACTTGAGGCAGAACAGAGGCAGGAAGAGGAGGACTTCCTTGCCTCTCAAGGCCCCCTTTACCCTGACAGTGTTCCTTCTGTCCCACCCATCGCACAGGAAGAGGAGGAGGAGGAGGATTGTGTCAGCATGGAGGTGGAGGCTGGCACTCAGCATCATCAGCAGCAGTCTTTTAGGGATGATTTACAGTCCCAAGAAACCAGTGGACTTGTACGTGGCTGGGAAGAGGTGGCTGCGGATCATGTCGTCCTTAGTGACCCAGAGGACTCCGGGCTGAATGCCTCAGCTAACCTACGCTGCATGGCCTCCCTGATCCTGCAAAGTCTGCGGAAGGATCCTCGTATTCTTCGGATCAAGGAGAGGGACCATTACTGGCTGGCCACTCTCCTTGATCCACGGTACAAGGGTAAGGTTGCGGACCTTATGTTACCGTCGCAGAGGGAGCAGAGGATGAGACAACTCCGGGAGGCCTTGCAGAAAGGTCTGTGCAACGCGTTCCCAGAGACTGGGAGGTTACAAACTCCTGATCCTGGACAACGAGTTGCTGAGGCTTCGGGCAGTCAAAGAAGGAGCGGTGGGGAAGGTGGCCGTCTGACCGATGCGTTCAGACAATTCTATAGTCCGCAGCCCCAAAGTATGATCGTTTCCAGCAACCATCGCCAGCGTCTGATATACATGGTGCAGGAATACCTAGGGGCAAGGTCAGACTTGGACACCTTCCCCACCGAAAATCCTCTGGCTTACTGGGTCTTGAGGATGGATCACTGCCAGAGCTTGCACAGTATGCAATTGAGCTACTGGCCTGTCCTGCATCCAGCGTTCTTTCAGAACGCACATTCAGTGCTGCTGGAGGATTTGTCACGGATCACAGGGTGCGCCTGTCCACCGACTCGGTTGATCGACTGACTTTATCAAGATGAACCAGTCTTGGATCACCACCAGCTACCACACACCTGATGCTGATATAACAGACTAATTGATTTTAAAATGTCACATCCCTTCAAGACTGATGCTGATGCTGAGTTCCTGTGCTGTTATGTTGACTAGCTATCCTCCTCCTCCTCCTCAATGATCCGATTAATGATGATAGCTTGGAAGATCATTTTGGTTTATGGGTGCCGCCACCAGTGCCTAAGGCCCAATTTTTCAGCCCATGTTCAACAGGGGCATGCAATTATAATTATTGATCTAATAATTCACAGCAGGGCCCATTGCTGCGCCCACCAAGAGTAACTGTCAGGCCTTACAGTGTTGTGTCAACACCACCACCACCACCACCACCAAAGGCCCAATTTTTCAGCCCCTGTTCAACAGGGGCATGCAATTCTAATTATTGATCTAATAATTCACAGCAGGGCCCATTGCTGGCGCCCACCAAGAGTAACTGTCAGGCCTTACAGTGTTGTGTCAACACCACCACCACCACCACCACCACCACCACCAAAGGCCCAATTTTTCAGCCCCTGTTCAACAGGGGCATGCAATTCTAATTATTGATCTAATAATTCACAGCAGGGCCCATTGCTGCGCCCACCAAGAGTAACTGTCAGGCCTTACAGTGTTGTGGGCACCAGCACCACCATCAAAGGCCCAATTTTTACTACCACTGTTCAACAATTATATGTTATTACAATTCCTGATATAATAGTTGACAGCAGGGCGTTCCAGCACCCACCAAAAGTAACTGTGAGTGCTTACAGTGTTGTGCCAACACCAACACCTAAGGGGCCAATTTCTGCAGAGTATATACGGCAGGTCCCTACTTTCAAACATCCAACTTACAAACGACTACTACTTGCAAACGGAAGAAGACAACAGGAAGTGAGAGGAAATCTACCCCTTGGAAGGAAAATTCTCTCCTGTAAGAATTAATATGGGAGAAAGGTGTCTCCTCTACTGATGCTTTATCACCAATCCTTGTTTCAATAAAAACACCACATTTCAAAAACAGTTGTCATTGGGACGCAAAGTGAGGTGAAATGTTCTGAACAGGGGCACAGACAGCAAAAAAAATGTTACAGGGGTGATAACCCTTCCCTATGTTTTCCAAAAAGCTTAAAAATAGGTATTTGGCCTGGAGCTACACTTAAACAATGTTGCTGTTCAAAATTACAAACAGATTCTACATAAGAACAAACCTACAGTCCCTGTCTTGTATGCACCGCCTGTATACGGCTGTTCAGAGTATATAGGGCCTTTTTTATTTTGTGTGCGGGGTTCCCCTTAATATCCATACAAGACCCAAAGGGGCTGGTAATGGGCTGGGGTAGGGGGGGGGTTGATGGGGTAGCTATGCCATTTTTCTTAAAGATTTTCATCCATATTACCGGGACCAGACATTACATTAAAGCCGCAAGCAGTTTTAAATGGCTTTTTTTTCCTTTAGAAATGTTATTTTGTGCAGGGACAGTTCTAAACACGGGAAACACGTGCCACTTCACAGGCATACAATAGACACCCCCAGGTACGATATTTAAAGGAATATTTCACTTTTTTTTTCACTTTAAGCATCATTAAAATCACTGCTCCCGAAAAAACGTTAGTTTTTAAAACTTTTTTTTTGCATTGATACATGTCCCCAAACCCTTTTTAGGACAATAACTTGCATATTAGCTTTTATAATTAGCACGAACTTTCGGTCCGTTCGCAGGTTCTGGTGCGAACCGAACCGGGGGGTTTTCGGCTCATCCCTAATTACAGGTAGTCATAAGCGCTATATGGAAATTGCCAATAAGAATAACTGCAGCCTCAATATCGATCCGACTGACTTTCCAATTGATTTTCCAGGGCACCCCGTTCCAGGGGATCTTGCCAATGGGGAAATTTGCACCACCCCAATATATAGGCTTTTCCTTGCCATACATTTTTCCTCCACAAGATGGCAGGATCTATATTAAATTAATGGATAATGATAAGTAGTGGAAATTGAGAATTTAATATATTTTTATAGAATTTTTATTATAGAATTTTAACTCCATATTCTTTTTAATTATTTCTATACATTGTTCCTTCAATTTTGAATACTTCAAATTCATGTTTTATACACCCAATCCACCATGGTGTTATCAGGAATACCATTATGGCCAGCAATCGGCTCCACAGTGGCAACAGTGGGATGCACCTACTTGGCAACAACAAGGAACGCAAAGAAACAATATAGAGGAAAGAGAGGAGGAAGGAAGAACAAAAAGAAAGAGACAGTAGTGGGAAAGGGAATATTTAATTTAAGCGATGAAGTGTTCACTTTAAATGAATTAAGGGTTCTTGAGCTAGGTCTTAAATATGCTCCTCATAGGGGACTAAATAAATTTGATGCTTTTATTGATACTGAAAAATTTGTTAGGAAACTCAATATTAAAAAATACTTTGCTGAAAAACCCATTACTAATGCCCCAACCATTGAGCATGACTATAACGACAGTGGGTTGAAAAAACAGTCAGTGTTCAATCCTAAGAAGTCATCCAATCATTTTTTGAAGACGTTTAAAGTAATGGTCGGACAGGATATTAGATTGCTAAAAAATAAAAAGGGCAACAGTAAGGGCAATATACAAAAAGGAATAGAGTCGTTAAAGAAAAGGAAAATCGTAACTATTCGACCCACGGACAAAGGTGAGGGTATTGTGGTCATTAAGAAAGAGGACTACAATGAAGAATTAAATAGGTTGGTGGGTGACACCAATACATACAAAAAAATAAAAGGCGAATCCCACCAAATTGAAAGACTCCCTTAAAGAGATTTTATAAAAGACAAAAGAAAAAGGAATTGTTACTAAGAAAAAGGCTAGGTACCTTATTCCAGACGCAGCAAAACTTCCTGTCATATACCAACTGCCAAAAATACATAAGAACTCTGAGCACCCACCCGGCAGACCAATCGTTAGTGGTATTAATTCCATTTTTTCTAGAGTAAGCAAATCCGTTGATTATTTTTTATAGCCTATTGTTCAAACATATCCCTCCTACTTGAGAGATAGCAAACATCTCATGAACTTGATAAAAGACGTCCCAACAAATGATGATGCATTAATTGTTACTGTTGATGTCAAATCACTTTATACCAATTTATTACAATGTGACATTTTACTAACCACCAGAAAAGCCTTAGACTCTAGATCCGACCTCAAAAGAGAACAGAAACGGTTCCTGATTGAGGTTTTGGATCTAGCTATGTCTAATAATTACTTTTGGCATGAGGGATCATGCTTTAAACAGGTCAAGGGAGTGGCCATGGGAGCCAAACACGCTCCCAGCGTAGCAAATATACTAATGAGTCTATGATAAGAAAGCAGCATTTTTGAGGTTCCTAAACCTGAGATTGTCTTATATAAGAGGTATATAGATAACAGTGTAAAACTCTGGAATTGCACAGTGGAGGCACTGGACACTTTCCTGAGTGATATTAATAACAATTGTTTTGGACTAAAATTTTCAGGCAATTGGGATAGATCTGAAATAATTTTTTTTGATTTGGTCCTGGCCAAGGCCAATGGGCGCATTTTGACAAAGACTTATTTCAAGGGTACAGACAGAAATAGTTACATCCCTATGGCTAGCTGTCATCACCCAAGGTGGTTAAGTGGAGTTCCAAAAGGACAACTTATGAGAATAATGCGCAATTGTGATAATATGTCGGACTATCTACACCAGTCAGAGATTGTGGTGAATAACTTTAAAGAGAAGGGATACTGTAATCAAGAACTTAGGTCAATTCAATTACAAACCATGCATATGGACAGGAATGCACTTTTAGAGGATAAACCTAAAAGGAAATCGGATTTAGATTTTATAGCCTTTTTGACTAATTTTAGTAGAGATCATAAGAGTCTGGAGAAGGTAATTTTAAAACATTGGACTATACTGTTGAGAGACAAAACTTTGACAAAATTGTTGCCCAATCACCTTAAGTTCAGGCGTGCTCTAAATTTAAGGAATGTTTTGAATCCTCCAAAGAAAATTGGTATCTTCCTGGATTTAACGTGTTTTTATTACTGTAAAAAGTATAAAGCTTGTCAACTGACTAGAAACAATGCCAGAAAAGTATCAAAATTTTCTTCACTTAGTACAGGAAGCGAATATAACATTGAAAAATGTATTACATGTAAATCCACCCATGTAACCTACCTCATCTCCTGCCCGTGCGGGTTACAATATGTTGGGTGCACCAAAAGGAATCTGTGCACCCATATTAATGAACACTTAAATAATATAAAACAGGGGTTTCCAAAACATAGCCTTTCCAACCACTTTAGAATATAACCACAACAGGGTCCTAGTTTAGCAACATTTTTTGGAATAGATAAAATAGACACAGATTGCAGGGGAGGGAACATGATCCAGAAAATATCTAAGAACGAAACTGAGTGGATTTATAAATTAAATACACTCACTGCTGCAGGAATTAATGTGGATATAGATTTAAATTGTTATTTGTCTAAGTATTAAGTATTTATCATATATTGCCATTCTGTTAAGGGCATATCCAATTTATTCCTATCCATTCCCCCCCCCCCCCCCCTTTTCACTCTTTGGCACTAGATGGCCTAATGAGTTGTAGTTTTTTGGCATACATAGGTTTTTCCCTTGCTATTCATTTTTCTTCCACAAGATGGCAGGATTTATATTAAATTAATGGCCAATGTTAAGGACACAAGATGGCAGGATCTATATTAAATTATAAGTAGTGGAAGTTGAGAATTTAATATATTTTTATAGAATTTTTATTATAGAATTTTAACTCCATATTCTTTTTAATTATTTCTATCCATTGTTCTTTAAATTTTGAATACGTCAAATTAATGTTTTATACATTACTTGTTAAGGATTGCATTAGATTGGATATTTCCAATAGGCGGATTTGTATAAATAGGGAGGTAACGTGTCCGATCATTTGACCTCCGATGACGTCAGTTGCATGCTGACGAAACGCGTAACGTATTTTGAGCGTGACACGTCACTTCCGCCGTTTCTAACGCAGCTGGGACGCTAACGGCGTTTCTTAACACATGGAACTTGAGCTGCAATGGTGATCTGATTTTAACATGTTTTAAATCGTTTTTTGGAATAATTTTTTGATATACTTCACCATGGAAGCCCTCTTTTCTGCCTTTTTCCTCTGATCACTGGATATTCGATCGGATTTTTATTTGGGGTGGTGCAAATTTCCCCATTGGCAAGATCCACTTGAGTTTGCGATCTCCTGGAACGGGGTGCCCTGGAAAATCGATTGGAAAGTCAGTCGAATCGATATTGAGGCTGCAGGAATCCTTATTGGCAATTTCCATATAGAGCTTATGACCTGTAATGGGGGTCATACAACTCTGGTAGGGATGAGCTTCGTGTTCGAGTCGAACATACGTTCGACTCGAACATCGGCTGTTCGATCGTTCGACGAAGATCGAACGATTTGGGCCGTTCGCGCCAAATTCGAGTGACGCGAACGGCCCACAATGCACTACGCCATCGCAGTGTCATCCAGGCGCTGTGATTGGCCAAGCATGCACTGTGACCCCGCATGCTTGGCCAATCACAGCGCCGGCAGCGAGGAGAGCAATGATTGGCCACAGGCAGGATGCCTGTGGCCAATTATTCTTGAGGGGGTTTAGTACACGCCCCACACTATAAAAGGCCGCCAGCGCGGCGGCCTTGTGTAGTGTGTTCCGGAGCAGGGAAAGAGAAGCATAGGCAGGGACAGTGTCATTTTTTTTCCTTTACTAATCCTGGATTCCTTGTGTTTAGGGACAAATAAGGATAGGTAGGGAGAGTGTCAGTGTGTTATTCTGTGCTAAACCTTGTTTGTAGGGACAAAGAGGTACAGTGAGGGAAAGTGTCAGTGTGCTATTCTGTTCTAAACCAATCTTGCTGAACCATATTTGAAATCCTTGAGTTTAGGGACAGAGAGGTACAGTGAGGGAAAGTGTCAGTGTGCTATTCTGTGCTAAATCTTGTTTGTAGGGACAGAGTAGGACAGTGAGTGAAACTGACAGTGTGCTATTCTGTTCTAAACCAATCTTGCTGAACCATATTTGAAATCCTTGAGTTTAGGGACTGAGAGGTACAGTGAGGGAAAGTGTCAGTGTGCTATTCTGTGCTAAATCTTGTTTGTAGGGACAGAGTAGGACAGTGAGTGAAACTGACAGTGTGCTATTCTGTTCTAAACCAATCTTGCTGAACCATATTTGAAATCCTTAAGTTTAGGGACAGAGAGGTACAGTGAGGGAAAGTGTCAGTGTGCTATTCTGTGCTAAATCTTGTTTGTAGGGACAGAGTAGGACAGTGAGTGAAACTGACAGTGTGCTATTCTGTTCTAAACCAATCTTGCTGAACCATATTTGAAATCCTTGAGTTTAGGGACTGAGAGGTACAGTGAGGGAAAGTGTCAGTGTGCTATTCTGTGCTAAATCTTGTTTGTAGGGACAGAGTAGGACAGTGAGTGAAACTGACAGTGTGCTATTCTGTTCTAAACTAATCTTGCTGAACCATATTTGAAATCCTTGAGTTTAGGGACTGAGAGGTACAGTGAGGGAAAGTGTCAGTGTGCTATTCTGTGCTAAATCTTGTTTGTAGGGACAGAGTAGGACAGTGAGTGAAACTGACAGTGTGCTATTCTGTTGTAAACCAATCTTGCTGAACCATATTTGAAATCCTTGAGTTTAGGGACTGAGAGGTACAGTGAGGGAAAGTGTCAGTGTGCTATTCTGTGCTAAATCTTGTTTGTAGGGACAGAGTAGGACAGTGTGTGAAACTGACAGTGTGCTATTCTGTTCTAAACCAATCTTGCTGAACCATATTTGAAATCCTTGAGTTTAGGGACAGAGAGGTACAGTGAGGGAAAGTGTCAGTGTGCTATTCTGTGCTAAATCTTGTTTGTAGGGACAGAGTAGGACAGTGAGTGAAACTGACAGTGTGCTATTCTGTTCTAAACCAATCTTGCTGAACCATATTTGAAATCCTTGAGTTTAGGGACAGAGAGGTACAGTGAGGGAAAGTGTCAGTGTGCTATTCTGTGCTAAATCTTGTTTGTAGGGACAGAGTAGGACAGTGAGTGAAAAAGAGAGTTTGCTATTCTGTTCTAAACTAATCTTGCTGAACCATATTTGAAATCCTTGAGTTTAGGGACTGAGAGGTACAGTGAGGGAAAGTGTCAGTGTGCTATTCTGTGCTAAATCTTGTTTGTAGGGACAGAGTAGGACAGTGAGTGAAACTGACAGTGTGCTATTCTGTTCTAAACGAATCTTGCTGAACCATATTTGAAATCCTTGAGTTTAGGGACTGAGAGGTACAGTGAGGGAAAGTGTCAGTGTGCTATTCTGTGCTAAATCTTGTTTGTAGGGACAGAGTAGGACAGTGAGTGAAACTGACAGTGTGCTATTCTGTTCTAAACCAATCTTGCTGAACCATATTTGAAATCCTTGAGTTTAGGGACAGAGAGGTACAGTGAGGGAAAGTGTCAGTGTGCTATTCTGTGCTAAATCTTGTTTGTAGGGACAGAGTAGGACAGTGAGTGAAACTGACAGTTTGCTATTCTGTTCTAAACTAATCTTGCTGAACCATATTTGAAATCCTTGAGTTTAGGGACTGAGAGGTACAGTGAGGGAAAGTGTCAGTGTGCTATTCTGTGCTAAATCTTGTTTGTAGGGACAGAGTAGGACAGTGAGTGAAACTGACAGTGTGCTATTCTGTTCTAAACTAATCTTGCTAAACCATATTTGAAATCCTTGAGTTTAGGGACTGAGAGGTACAGTGAGGGAAAGTGTCAGTGTGCTATTCTGTGCTAAATCTTGTTTGTAGGGACAGAGTAGGACAGTGAGTGAAACTGACAGTGTGCTATTCTGTTCTAAACCAATCTTGCTGAACCATATTTGAAATCCTTGAGTTTAGGGACAGAGAGGTACAGTGAGGGAAAGTGTCAGTGTGCTATTCTGTGCTAAATCTTGTTTGTAGGGACAGAGTAGGACAGTGAGTGAAACTGACAGTGTGCTATTCTGTTCTAAACCAATCTTGCTGAACCATATTTGAAATCCTTGAGTTTAGGGACATAGAGGTACAGTGAGGGAAAGTGTCAGTGTGCTATTCTGTGCTAAATCTTGTTTGTAGGGACAGAGTAGGACAGTGAGTGAAACTGACAGTTTGCTATTCTGTTCTAAACTAATCTTGCTGAACCATATTTGAAATCCTTGAGTTTAGGGACTGAGAGGTACAGTGAGGGAAAGTGTCAGTGTGCTATTCTGTGCTAAATCTTGTTTGTAGGGACAGAGTAGGACAGTGAGTGAAACTGACAGTGTGCTATTCTGTTCTAAACTAATCTTGCTGAACCATATTTGAAATCCTTGAGTTTAGGGACTGAGAGGTACAGTGAGGGAAAGTGTCAGTGTGCTATTCTGTGCTAAATCTTGTTTGTAGGGACAGAGTAGGACAGTGAGTGAAACTGACAGTGTGCTATTCTGTTCTAAACCAATCTTGCTGAACCATATTTGAAATCCTTGAGTTTAGGGACAGAGAGGTACAGTGAGGGAAAGTGTCAGTGTGCTATTCTGTGCTAAATCTTGTTTGTAGGGACAGAGTAGGACAGTGAGTGAAACTGACAGTGTGCTATTCTGTTCTAAACCAATCTTGCTGAACCATATTTGAAATCCTTGAGTTTAGGGACAGAGAGGTACAGTGAGGGAAAGTGTCAGTGTGCTATTCTGTGCTAAATCTTGTTTGTAGGGACAGAGTAGGACAGTGAGTGAAACTGACAGTGTGCTATTCTGTTCTAAACTAATCTTGCTGAACCATATTTGAAATCCTTGAGTTTAGGGACAGAGAAGGACACTCGTGGAAACTATCAGTGTGCTATTCTGTGCTAAATCTTGTTTGTAGGGACAGAGAGGTACAGTGAGTGAAACTGACAGTGTGCTATTCTGTTCTAAACCAATCTTGCTGAACCATATTTGAAATCCTTGAGTTTAGGGACAGAGAAGGACACTCGTGGAAACTATCAGTGTGCTATTCTGTGCTAAATCTAGTTTGTAGGGACAGAGTAGGACAGTGAGTGAAACTGACAGTGTGCTATTCTGTGCTAAACCAATCTTGCTGAAGCATATTGCAAATCCTTGTGTTTAGGGACAGAGAAGGATAGGCAGGGGACAGTGTCAGTGTCATTGTTGCTAAGCCTCCTGCACAGTATACACCTGAAGGTAGCCCTTATTGCTGTTTTTCCCATCTCCCTGCAGGCCATCCATTAAAATGTCTGGAAGGCAAACAAGGAGAGGCAGACAGTCAGGAGGCAAAAAAAGAGGGCAAGCAGGCTCTGTGTTTGGGGGCAACAGTGCTGGTCATGGACGCGGTGCATTGTCATCAGCACATGGCCATGGGACACGCTTGTCCTTCTTTTCGGCAGCTGGACATGTTGAGCCACATCATGCCGAACACTTGGTAGAGTGGATGACCAAGCCCACCTCATCCTCCTCATCCTCTCTCACCCAGGCTCAGGGTACTGGCAAAGCAGCTGCCAAAGCGTCCTCTTCTCTGGTATCATTATCTTCATTAGTCAATCCTTCCCTAGACCCACCATGTCCTCCTCCTGAGGAGTCCCCCGAACTGTTTGAGCACAGTGTTGGGTACATGCTCCAGGAGGATGCCCAGCGTTTCGAAGGGTCTGATGATGATACCCAGATAGAGGAAGGCAGTAGCGTGAGAGCAGAGAGAGGGGATGCTCAAGAAGGACACCAATCTGGCAGTCATGCTCCAGCAGCTGCAGCATACTGCCAGATTGGCTCCAGTGATGAGGAGGGAGGGGATGATGAGGTCACTGACTCCACGTGGGTGCCTAATAGGAGAGAGGAGGAGGAGGAGGATGAGGAGGAGGCACATCTCCAACGAGGCAGGATGCCCTTGGGTGGCCAGCGTATGGGCAGCACACCGACGGAATCACACCGCAGAGCTCCGCCTGTGCAGGGCGCTGCCTCTGCCCGTCATTCAAAAAGTTCTTTGGTGTGGGCCTTTTTTGAGGCGAGTGCATCAGATCGCACAGCTGCTGTTTGCAACATATGTCTCAAGCGTATATCGCGTGGCCAAAACATCAGCCGCTTGGGCACCACATGCTTGATCAGACATATGTTGACCTGCCATGCAGCTCGTTGGCAAGCCTACCTTAAAGACCCACACCAAAGAACAAAGCTGACCTCTTCTTGCACCGCATCAGCTGGGATCTCCAACCCCACTATACCTTCAGTCCTCTCTGAAACCTGCTCTGAGAGGAATGAAGGTGTAGAATTAGGTGTGTCACAGCCAAGTACTTGCGGGCACTCTGCTAGCAGTACACCGACGTCCGATTCTAGCAGGCAAATTTCCCTGCCCCAGCTGCTGGACCGTCGAAAGAAGTTCACTCCCAGCCATCCACATGCCCAGCGGTTGAATGCTAGCTTGGCTAAATTGCTAGCGCTTCAACTGCTGCCTTTTCAGTTGGTAGACTCGGCCCCCTTCCGTGAGTTTGTGCAATGTGCGGTTCCTCAGTGGCAGGTTCCCAAACGCCACTTTTTCTCATGGAAGGCGATTCCGGCTCTCTACAGGCATGTGGAAGGCAATGTCTTGGCCTCGCTGGACAGGGCGGTCAGCGGTAAGGTGCATATTACCGCTGACTCATGGTCCAGCAGGCATGGACAGGGACGTTACCTTTCTTTCACGGCCCATTGGGTCACTCTTTTGGCAGCTGGGAAGGATGCAGGACAAGGTGCAGTAGTGTTGGAGGTTGTTCCACCGCCACGCCTCCAAAATGCTACTACTGGTTGTGACACACCTCTCTCCTCCACCCCCTCCTCTTCTTCTTCCTCCATGGCCTCTTCCTGTGGTTTGTCCTCGGAACCAGCGGTGCTCCGTAGGCGTTCAACGGGCTACGCAAGTACGCAGGCAAAAAGATGCAATGCCGTGCTTGCGCTGGTGTGTTTGGGGGACAGGAGCCACACTGGGGCAGAGGTCCTGTCTGCTCTGCAGGGGCAGGCCGAGAGGTGGTTGACGCCACACCAGCTTAAGCCAGGAATGGTGGTTTGCGACAATGGCACCAACCTCCTCTCCGCCCTCCGACAGGGACAACTGACCCATGTGCCCTGTATGGCTCACGTCCTTAACCTGGTGGTGCAGCGGTTCTTGGGCAGGTATCCGGGCTTACAGGATGTCCTGAGGCAGGCCAGGAAAGTCTGTGTTCATTTCCGCAGATCTTATAATGCCAGTGCTCGCCTGGCTGAGCTGCAAAAGGAGTTGAACCTGCCCAAGAACCGCCTTATATGTGACATGCCCACCAGGTGGAACTCAACGTTGGCCATGCTGCAGCGGCTGCACACGCAGCAGAGGGCCATCAATGAGTACCTGTGCGACTACGGCACCAGGACAGGGTCAGGGGAGCTCAGGTTTTTTTCACCACGCCAGTGGGGCATGATCAGGGATGCATGCACTGTCCTGGCACCATTTGAGGAGGCCACGAGGATGGTGAGCAGTGACAGTGCATGCATCAGTGACACTGTACCTCTTGTCCACCTGTTGAAGCACACGCTGCGTGGAATAATGGACAGGGCACTTGAGGCAGAACAGAGGCAGGAAGAGGAGGACTTCCTTGCCTCTCAAGGCCCCCTTTACCCTGACAGTGTTCCTTCTGTCCCACCCATCGCACAGGAAGAGGAGGAGGAGGAGGAGGAGGATTGTGTCAGCATGGAGGTGGAGGCTGGCACTCAGCATCATCAGCAGCAGTCTTTTAGGGATGATTTACAGTCCCAAGAAACCAGTGGACTTGTACGTGGCTGGGAAGAGGTGGCTGCGGATCATGTCGTCCTTAGTGACCCAGAGGACTCCGGACTGAATGCCTCAGCTAACCTACGCTGCATGGCCTCCCTGATCCTGCAAAGTCTGCGGAAGGATCCTCGTATTCTTCGGATCAAGGAGAGGGACCATTACTGGCTGGCCACTCTCCTTGATCCACGGTACAAGGGTAAGGTTGCGGACCTTATGTTACCGTCGCAGAGGGAGCAGAGGATGAGACAACTCCGGGAGGCCTTGCAGAAAGGTCTGTGCAACGCGTTCCCAGAGACTGGGAGGTTACAAACTCCTGATCCTGGACAACGAGTTGCTGAGGCTTCGGGCAGTCAAAGAAGGAGCGGTGGGGAAGGTGGCCGTCTGACCGATGCGTTCAGACAATTCTATAGTCCGCAGCCCCAAAGTATGATCGTTTCCAGCAACCATCGCCAGCGTCTGATATACATGGTGCAGGAATACCTAGGGGCAAGGTCAGACTTGGACACCTTCCCCACCGAAAATCCTCTGGCTTACTGGGTCTTGAGGATGGATCACTGGCCAGAGCTTGCACAGTATGCAATTGAGCTACTGGCCTGTCCTGCATCCAGCGTTCTTTCAGAACGCACATTCAGTGCTGCTGGAGGATTTGTCACGGATCACAGGGTGCGCCTGTCCACCGACTCGGTTGATCGACTGACTTTTATCAAGATGAACCAGTCTTGGATCACCACCAGCTACCACACACCTGATGCTGATATAACAGACTAATTGATTTTAAAATGTCACATCCCTTCAAGACTGATGCTGATGCTGAGTTCCTGTGCTGTTATGTTGACTAGCTATCCTCCTCCTCCTCCTCAATGATCCGATTAATGATGATAGCTTGGAAGATCATTTTGGTTTATGGGTGCCGCCACCAGTGCCTAAGGCCCAATTTTTCAGCCCATGTTCAACAGGGGCATGCAATTATAATTATTGATCTAATAATTCACAGCAGGGCCCATTGCTGCGCCCACCAAGAGTAACTGTCAGGCCTTACAGTGTTGTGTCAACACCACCACCACCACCACCACCAAAGGCCCAATTTTTCAGCCCCTGTTCAACAGGGGCATGCAATTCTAATTATTGATCTAATAATTCACAGCAGGGCCCATTGCTGCGCCCACCAAGAGTAACTGTCAGGCCTTACAGTGTTGTGTCAACACCACCACCACCACCACCACCACCACCACCAAAGGCCCAATTTTTCAGCCCCTGTTCAACAGGGGCATGCAATTCTAATTATTGATCTAATAATTCACAGCAGGGCCCATTGCTGCGCCCACCAAGAGTAACTGTCAGGCCTTACAGTGTTGTGGCACCAGCACCACCATCAAAGGCCCAATTTTTACTACCACTGTTCAACAATTATATGTTATTACAATTCCTGATATAATAGTTGACAGCAGGGCGTTCCAGCACCCACCAAAAGTAACTGTGAGTGCTTACAGTGTTGTGCCAACACCAACACCTAAGGGGCCAATTTCTGCAGAGTATATACGGCAGGTCCCTACTTTCAAACATCCAACTTACAAACGACTACTACTTGCAAACGGAAGAAGACAACAGGAAGTGAGAGGAAATCTACCCCTTGGAAGGAAAATTCTCTCCTGTAAGAATTAATATGGGAGAAAGGTGTCTCCTCTCTACTGATGCTTTATCACCAATCCTTGTTTCAATAAAAACACCACATTTCAAAAACAGTTGTCATTGGGACGCAAAGTGAGGTGAAATGTTCTGAACAGGGGCACAGACAGCAAAAAAAATGTTACAGGGGTGATAACCCTTCCCTATGTTTTCCAAAAAGCTTAAAAATAGGTATTTGGCCTGGAGCTACACTTAAACAATGTTGCTGTTCAAAATTACAAACAGATTCTACATAAGAACAAACCTACAGTCCCTGTCTTGTATGCACCGCCTGTATACGGCTGTTCAGAGTATATAGGGCCTTTTTTATTTTGTGTGCGGGGTTCCCCTTAATATCCATACAAGACCCAAAGGGGCTGGTAATGGGTTGGGGTAGGGGGGGGGGGGTTGATGGGGTAGCTATGCCATTTTTCTTAAAGATTTTCATCCATATTACCGGGACCAGACATTACATTAAAGCCGCAAGCAGTTTTAAATGGCTTTTTTTTCCTTTAGAAATGTTATTTTGTGCAGGGACAGTTCTAAACACGGGAAACACGTGGCACTTCACAGGCATACTTTAGACACCCCCCATGTACAATATTTAAAGGAATATTTGACTTTTTTTTTTTCACTTTATGCATCATTAAAATGACTGCTCCCGGAAAACGTCCGTTTTTAAAACTTCTTTTTGCATTCGAACATGTCCCCTGGTGCAGAACCCGGGTTCCCAAACTCTGTTTAGGACAATAACATGGATAATAGTCGTTATAATTAGCACTTTAGAATCCGAACGTTCGCATCCATTGTATTTAATAGGGTTCTAATGTTCGTGCGAACTTTCGGTCCGTTCGCGGGTTCTGGTGTGAACCAAACCCGGGGGTGTTCGGCTCATCGCTAAACTCTGGTGAGTAGGATGTGTGGAACGTGATGGTGGTGGAAGATCTACAGTCACTCCATTCATGCTCTTCAGGAATTGGAAGAGCCATACATTTTATTGCTTGATTTTCCACACTCAGGCCTCGTACACACGACCGATTTTCTCGTCGTAAACAGTCAAGAAAAGTGGCGCGAGAGTTTTTTTGTCTAGAAAAACGTTCGTGTGTATGGTTTTACGACGAGAAACTTGACGAGAATCTCGACGAGAAAATAGAGAACCTGCTCTCTATTTTCTCGTCAGGATTCCAGATTTCCTCGTCGTGTTTCTCGTCGGCCTGTTTTGTGACGAGAAAATGGTTCGTGTGTATGCTTTTACGACTCTTCCAAAAGCGCGCATGCTCACAAGCAACTATGAGACGGGAGCGCATCTTCTGGTAAAACAAGCCTTCATAATGGAGAGAGCACATTCGTCACGCTCATAAATATTTCATCGTTTAAATGTTCTGCATTGAATTCTTCGTTAGAATGTTACATTAATCAAAACGAGAGACCTTCTTTTGCTGCTGATATTCACACAGAGTTCTGCCTTATTTTTAACCTTTTTCATGCTGCTCTTTATAAGATTTATGTGTATTATATCGTGCAAGTTTTTAGGAATAATTTAAATGGTTAGATTTTTCAAAATGATGTTAATTATAATTTCTCAATGTTTTGATAGCGATCTCACATTTAATTTTCTAATCTATATTTTTAAAATTTCACACCATGTTTTTGAGCTAATCAGATTTAGTTATTCTTTTGGGGGGGGGGTGATATCTGTGCCTTTTATTGTCAGTCAAATGTATCTGCTTACTCCAAATTTTTATTTTTTTTTTATTTAAAAATACACATAGTCAAGTATGAACTTAAACAAAAAACACATTTATTCATGTTTATAAATTAAATAAAGAGAAGGCAGCGCTGGAGAAGCTGCTGCCATTTGTGCATCCCAGGGACCCCAGAACACACACCAACCCTGTGTGGACACTAAAATTGGGAGCTTGAGAAGGCCCACATTTCAGAACACAATCTGATGCTGGCCTCCCAGAGGTCAGGAACAGCAGCAGGTGAGATATATGTCCCAAGTGTGTGGTACTACAACAGGCTGCCTTCTGTCCGACCAGTGCGACCACAATGAAGCAAGGCCATCACTTCCTCTTCTTCCTGGCAACCTTCCCTGCAGCCTTTCCTGAAGCCTTTCCTGAAGCCTTTCCTGCAGCCTTTCCTGCAGCCTTCCTTCTTCGTTTAGCTGGAGGCTGGCCCACTGGAGGGGTACTCCTGTCAGGAGGAGGAGGTGGAGGTGTAGCAGAAGGGGGTGGGGCAGAAGAAGAAGGTGGAGGTGTAGCAGAAGGGGGTGGGGCAGAAGGTGGAGGTGTAGCAGAAGGGGGTGGGGCAGAAGGTGGAGGTGTAGCAGAAGGGGGTGGGGCAGAAGGTGGAGGTGTAGCAGAAGGGGGTGGGGCAGAAGGTGGAGGTGTAGCAGAAGGGGGTGGGGCAGAAGGTGGAGGGGTAGCAGAAGGGGGTGGGGCAGAAGAGGAAGGTGGAGGTGGAGGTTGAGGTTGGGTCAGTTGGGCCACCTCACATATGGCGGCATTGGGGGTAATTTGCTCCATCACCCCCTTGTTGAGCAAGGTGATGAGCAGGGGTTCGCATAGGAGGCGTTGCTCCATGCTCATCACCTTGAACTTAGCCTCCACTAGGCCGGCAATGGCCTCTTCAGGGGATGTGGGCTCCTTGAGGGTGGCATGGGCCTCTTTAATAAGGGCCATTGCTGCCTCACTGGTGGTCCTGTCCCTCCTGCCTCTTTTGTGAAGCCTGATGGGAGGCACCTGGGATCTGGTGCTTCTCCTTTGCCCTGCCACCTCCTGTCTGCCACTGGGCCCTGCCACCTCCTGGCTGCCACTGGGCCCTGCCACCTCCTGGCTGGTACTGGGCCCTGCCACCTCCTGGCTGCCACTGGGCCCTGCCACCTCCTGGCTGGTACTGGGCCCTGCCACCTCCTGGCTGCCACTGGGCCCTTCCTCCTCCTGCCTGACAGTTTCCAGACCCTCCTCCTGGCTGATTTCATCCTGTGTATGAAAAAGAAACATAGTTTAATATGTTGGTTTAATCTTTGCCTCAAACTTTGTAATCCTGATGGAAGCAATTAGAATGTAAATGCATAAATCCTTGCTTTAAATTTACCACTACATCAGCTTGACTATTTACCACACAATTAAGTGCAGAATAATGTCTACAGATCATGATTTCACTTGTGGAATACAAAATAATGTATGTTTCTCATCCTGACATATTTGGGAAACATTAATTTTATCCCACTACATTTTCAGTTAATACTATACCTGGCTCCAGATGGACAAATCAGGATCATCCAGGATGGCTGCCTCCTCTTGCTCCAGAGAAGGCTCAGGTTGGCTGCAGGGAAGTCTGGGGGGAAGAGTGGAGAGTGATGGCCTTGGCTCAATGTGGTCATCCAGGAAGGACATCCTGCTGTAGTACCACAAAACCGGGACATAAACATCATCTGCTGCTGCTCCTGACCTCTGAGAAACCAGCACCTTAGAGCGTTCAGTCCTGTAGGTACCTCTCAAGCTCCCAATTTTAGTGTCCACTTGTTTTGCTGTGGCTGTGGGCACCTTGGTATGCACAAATGGGAGCAGCTTCTCCAGCGCTGCTTTTCTCACCCCTTTTTTTTATGGATGGGGTTTTTGGTCTCCCACAGAGCCGGCAGCTCCCTTACCCGGTCAATAAATTCCGCCAGGAACTCTTTGTCGCTAATAAAGACATTCATATTGTATCTGCAAGTAAAATAATTTATATTTAAATAATGTGAGGCAAACAGTCTAACCTCCTTCACATCCTAGTCACCATATATATCCTCCACCAATCTCAAGACAGTATAGGCCCACAATTTTTACAAGTCTCACAAAATCACATACCTTCGTTCGCACGTCCGTCACTTGAACTCCTCTCTCCGCACACCGAACGTACTATAGTCACATGTGTGTTTGCTATATACACACCACGCATGCGTCCAAATTCGAACACGTCGCTCCGCACACGTCGCCCGCCCATGACGTTCTAACTAACATCTTTTCCCCGCCCCTTCTCTTTCGGCGCGCAGACAGATATGGCGGAGTTACAGCAGGTGTCTGATAATTCCGCAACTAGCGAGGAGACAAGCCCGGAGACCGAGGACACGTCACGATCAAGGAGGAGATTCAAGGCATCGAATATGTCTTTGGCGGAGATGGCGGAGATGGTGGACATCTTGGTCAAGGCTGATTATGATGCCAAGCATGGGCCGTATAGCAAACCAAATAGAAGGAAGGCCAAAATCCTCACTAAAGTTGTGAAGAGTCTGAGGGCGAAGTTCGGGGTGAAACGCTCAAATGAGCAGCTCAGAAAGAGGTGGTCAGACCTCAAACTGAGGGAGCCAGACCAGTTGAGGAGCATAAAGAGGATGCTCGCTAAAAGTAAGTAAAATGACGACCTTTCTGCTATTAATCTTTTTAGAAACTGACTTTTTTTTTTTTTTATCATATTGGACTCCCTTCCAAAATGTAATATTTTGAACTAGGTTGGGCACAGTAATCGTTCGTTACGTTACCGACACTTCGTTCGGCCACTATCCGCGGTTTTGGCTTATTTAAGACCCCCAAAAGTAATTAGACATCTGCCATTTTTGATCAAGTATTGTGGCTAATTTTTAAGTCTAGATGATGTGTTTGTAAGGAGAATGAAATGAAAACTTTAATCAGTGTAAAGGAGAGGACACTCAGCAGCTGCTTCCACATCTGTACTTTGGAGCACTATAGTGTGGGCCACCAGACCCGCCTTTTTTGGGTGTCCCACACAGGTGCATCAGAGTTTATTTGTGGTGCCTCCATGTCCAAAAAATTACATCCAAATGTGAATACTAAACATATTTGGGGTCATAAATAATGCATTTTTCTTTAAATTCCGCACAAACACACACTTGTACCCCACTTCCAAACAATTTAGCCTGTTTTAAGTTTAAAAATGAGATTTTTACAGTGTGATAAATAGACCTTTGGTTTTATTCTCATAGGGGAGAGAAGACTGGGAGGAGGACACTCCAGGGAGCACATGCACCCCACAACTTCCAAGCAACCCCAAACTCCCAAAGATCCACAACCGAAAGATGTGCAGGAAGTTGAGGTGGAGGAAGGAGAAGTGCAGGAAGGAGAGGTGGATGACGTTGTGGATCTGGTCACCACAACAGGTCAGTATCTGACACCACAGCTTAAGGTAAGCGAGGTAGGCCTGCAGAGTTTTATTAATTTTTTTTAATGGTTTTTAGGGGATGGAAATGTTGTGAAGGATAGCACACCGTTCTCTGCTGACAGTGCCCTCCGCCTCATCCAGCAAGTGATGGAATGTAGCACGGAACTGGACCTAATTAAACAAAGAATCCATGTGATGGAACAAACATTTAAAGACATTCTCGATGTTTTGGGGAGAATTCAATAAGCCATCCAAACACATTTGTTTTTACATGTTTGTTTTTATATTTTTACTAATTTTTTGAGTAACAAAGCAGCCAAAAATTGAATATGCACACAGTGTGTGAACATGTGCTAACTGCCATCAGGGGATATCCATGTACGTCTTTTGTGGGTGCAACCCCTTCCTCGTATCAAAAGTCGGTGAACTGAGGAAGGGGATGCACCCACAAAACACGTCCATTGATCACCCCTGATGGCAGATAGCACATGTTGACAATAGGGATCAGGATTGTAAACTTCCTATTTGCAAAAAATTTAAAATGTGTGCATATTGAATTTTTGGCTGGGCAAGGGGTGGCAGGACCCCATATTAGGACGGGCACATAGAGACATAGTTTGTGTAACTGAATGTCTCAGATTGCTCAGAGGTATCCAATGTTGTCATTTTAGAAATGCAAGTGGTATTTTTGTATTTTCATAAGCCAAAATTTGCCGGGTTGTGGCCAGGCCAACCCCAAAGTAAAAAAAAAAAAAAAAGTGCAGAGAGTAAAATATTTGACCACAAACAACGTGTAGCTTCTTTTTATAATACTCTCTAAGCTTATTTGGTTCTTTTGTAAGGTAACATAGTGAAATTGGTTGTTATTTACTAAAGTAAAATACACTTGCCACTACAAATGCACAAAGACAAACTAGGAGACAGGAAAGAACAAATAATTAAAGGTTTAAACAAGATTTTTATTGGGATACTTAGACATAGGCTGGCATAGGAATTGCCCCCCTACCCGTGAAATACTCCATGTATTTGTCCCGAACCACACGGGCATTTTGGGGGGGCAAGCCAAGACGGGCAGATTCCAGGCCCGGAAGGGGATTTGCAGGGGAAAGTCCAGCCTCTGGCAAAACTGAGGCCATATACGAATTAGATTTTTGGCTCAGAAAGTTGTGTAGCACACAGCAGCATAACACTACATAGTTTATTTTCTAGTCCGCCAAGTGGATGGAAGTCATAAAAAGGCGGAACCGGCTGGCCATTATGCCGAAGGCATTTTCAACGACTCTTCGGGCCCTGGCCAGCCGGTAATTGAACACACTCTTCTCTGGGGTCAGGGTCCTCTGTGGAAATGGCCTCATAAGATGCCGTCCGAGTCCGAAGGCTTCATCAGCCAAGAAAACAAAGGGGAGTCCTTCAATATTCCCTGCATCCGGTGGCAATGCAAGGTCGTCACTCTGGAGACGGAGGGCAAACTCCGTCTGGATGAAGGATCCCCCATCGGACATCCGGCCATTCTTCCCTACATCAACATAGAGGAATTCATACCGTGCTGACACCACCGCCATCAGCACAATGCTATGAAACCCCTTGTAGTTGTAGTAGTAGGACCCAGAACGGGGTGGCGGCACGATGCGGACGTGCTTCCCGTCTATGGCACCACCGCAGTTGGGGAAGTCCCACCGCGTGGCAAACTCCGATGCCACAGTCTGCCATTCCTGTGGCGTGGAAGGAAGCTGTGGAGTGAAACAAGATGAAATAATATTAGAAAAACAAAGACATACATTACAAGCAAATTCTAAACCAAAAAATTAGAGACCAACATCAATCTAATTATACGTTTATTAAGGTGTGTAAAAAAAGTATAATGGAAGGCTCATTTATCATATTCATCACCACAAGTGATGGGCCATTACTAAATTATTTTGGGGGGGGGGGAGATGTGTTTGGCCACAGGATAGCATTGCAGTGGCGGTGCGTCCAGAGTGGGCGCTGGAGCACTGTCCCCTCTCTCCTGTGCCCATCACTCAGAACAATACATAGGTTCATGCGTTGCATGAACCTATGTATTGTCTATGCCGCACACTATTCAGGTGGATGGCCTCTTGTAAAGCGACCGACATATGAATAATTGCGTCATTTAGGGGGTTAAAATTGCAGAGCAGAAACAGGTATTAAAAAAGTCTTGCAAATTACAACCTGAGGGATGTAATTGGCTTCCTCAAAGAAAAATCGGGGACGCAAGGAGGGGGCATTCCTTGTGTAAACACTGACAGGCTGCTCTGGCAATCATGTTCACCAAGTCTGTTTAATGGTAACATGATTGGCTGATGCAACATGAAGGGAAGGAGAAGACATCAAGGACAGAAGAAGGATGGCGCTGACCACAAGAAGGTAAGTGCAGGGCTGGGGGGAAACTGGCTGCATTAGAGGGGACTAAATGGCTGCATTGGAGGGGACAACTGGGGGCGTTTAGTAGGCAACAGAGCAAAAAAGGAGGAAGTTTATTTCCGAAATTGGGGTTGGAACCCCCCAACATTTGGAGCAACAGGCGCCCCTGCTGGAAAAGTTAGTGAGGGGAAATATTTAGGGAGGATAAAAAAGGGGCAATCTAAAGCTTCCAACATGCATGGGGACAAAGGGGACATTCTCAGCATATTACAATCATGGTAATTAGGGAAGGATGAAAGAAATACAATACATTAGCATACATGTAATACATAAAATGTGATGTTAAGGGAGAAAACTTACCCTAATATAGTCCTCCTGTAGGACTTGTATAATAGCAGAACAGGTGTCTGGGATTATGAGGCCCAGAGCCTGGGGGGAGATGCCTGTGGTGAACTTCAAGTCCTGAAGACTTCTCCCTGTCGCCAGGTAACGCAACGTGGCGATGAGCCTCTGCTCAGCACTGATGGCTTCCCGCATAACGGTGTCCTTCCTGGTAATATAGGGGGACACCAAAGCCAACAGTTCCTGAAAAACGGGGTCAGACATCCTCAGAAAATTCCTGTAGTCCTCAGGATTATTCTCGACGATCTCCCGCAGCAGAGGCATGTGGCAGAATTGGTCCCGCTGGAGCAACCAATTCTTGGTCCATGAACTCCTCCTCACACCATTCATGGACTGGTCTTGGTCCAAAACAAGCAGACCAACACCAAGCGCACGCACAGCACGAACTCGACGACGAGAACGTCCAGGCGACATGGCTAGGAAACGGTCGTCTAATCAGAACGTACAGAACAGAACGCACTTTAGAACAGCAAGGCCTATGAATAACGAACTGAAATTCAGAAACGAACAGGCAATAACGCACTGTAAAACAGATACGACCTGCCTAGACGCCCTGAAAGTCAAGATACGAACCCACAAGCACAAACTGAACGGCAGAAAACGATCTGAAAAGTACGAAGACTGAAAAGCGCGAATCGTCTCTTCCCAAACTTTTACTTCACACGCGGTAACACGAGATCAGCAAAAGCAGCCCAAGGGGTGGCGCCAAGAAAAAAGATCTTCCCCTTTATAGTGCCGTCGTACGTGCTGGACGTGAGCGCAGAGAACCACGAGGAAATTGGAAAATGACAGTGTGTACGCATAGAAAGCTTGACGAGAAAATCGACAAGCTTAACAAGAATCTCGTTGAAAAAAACGACGTGTTTTTTACGACGAGAAAATCGGTCGTGTGTACGAGGCCTCATTGTTTGATTCTAAGATAATATTCACAACTTTATTGGACATTTATTGTCACAATTTTTATTGGACTTTATATATGTTATACACATGTTTTTGTTTTGCTAACAAATTATTACGTGTGATTGATTACACTTGACTTAGTTTCACTTAGAAACAAGCGCGGTTTAAATCAATTACCATAATTATTAGTTGATTTCTCTCTTCCCTTTTTTCCTCACTTACAACTAGCAGCTTTCATAAATTTATCACTAGTTTTGTCTTTTGCGCAGGTTTGATTGTTTCTTCATACAATGTTTTCACTTGGAAAAAATAAGCCTTAAAGTGGTTATAAAGTCTCAAGGTTTTTCACCTTAATGCATTCTATGCATTAAGGTGAAAAACCTTCTGTATTGCATCTGCCCCCCAGACCCCACCCCCATCCAGCAATGTGCACAAGCCACATGCAGCACTATGGACAAGGCTCCACCCCTCTGCACTCGGCTCCTCCCCCGGGAGCCCGTAGTGTGTCTGGAGCTGTCCCCCGCCGTGTCCCCTCTCTGGAGCCGCACACCAAGTAAGTCAGACAGGAGGCAACATGCAGCATTATAGACAAGATAGACAAGGCTCCGCCCCTCTGTAAATCGGCTCCTTCCCGAGGAGCCCATAGTGTGCCTAATGTTTGGACCTGTCCCCTGCTGTGCCCCCTCTGGAGCCAACACAAGTAAGTGTCCCCAGACAGGGGAGTCCATAGTTACATAGTTACATAGTTAGTCAGGTTGAAAAAAGACACAAGTCCATCCAGTTCAACCATAAAAAAAAAAAAGAAAAAAAAAAAAGAAATATCGTACAATCCCATATACCCAATTCTATACCCACAGTTGATCCAGAGGAAGGCAAAAAACCCCAGCAGAGCATGATCCAATTTGCTACAGCAGGGGAAAAAATTCCTTCCTGATCCCCCGAGAGGCAATCGGATATTCCCCGGATCAACTTTACCTATAAATGTCAGTACCCAGTTATATTATGTACATTTAAGAAAGTATCCAGGCCCTTCTTAAAGCAATCTACTGAGCTGGCCAGAATCACCTCTGCAGGGAGTCTATTTCACATTTTCACAGCTCTTATTGTGAAGAAACCTTTCCGTATTTGGAGGTGAAATCTCTTTTCCTCTAGACGTAAAGAGTGCCCCCTTGTCCTTTGTGTTGACCGTAAAGTGAATAACTCAACACCAAGTTCACTATATGGACCCCTTATATATTTGTACATGTAGATCATATCCCTCCTTAATCTCCTCTTCTCAAGAGTGAATAAATTCAGTTCCTCTAATCTTTCCTCATAGCTGAGCTCCTCCATGCCTCTTATCAGTTTGGTTGCCCTTCTCTGCACTTTCTCCAGTTCTCCAATATCCTTTTTGAGAACTGGGGCCCAAAACTGAACTGCATATTCCAGATGAGGTCTTACTAATGATTTGAACAGGAGCAAAATGATATCTCTCTCTATCGAGACCATACCTCTCTTAATACAAGAAAGGACTTTGCTCGCTTTGGAAACCGAAGCTTGGCATTGCATGCCATTATTGAGCTTATGATCTACCAAAACCCCCAGATCCTTCTCCACTACGGATCCCCCCAGTTGTACTCCCCCTAGCATGTATGATGCATTCATATTCTTAGCCCCCAAGTGCATAACTTTACATTTATCAACATTAAACCTCATCTGCCACATAGTCGCCCAATTAGACAGAGCATTGAGGTCGGCTTGTAAATTGGCGACATCCTGTAAGGACGTTATTCCACTGCATAGCTTGATGTCATCTGCAAAGACAGAAATGTTACTTTTGATCTCAGACCCAATATCATTTATAAAGATATTAAAAAGTAAGATCAGAGTGGGGTGTATCTAAAAGCTCACCGGTTAGGGGGAAAAAATTACTTGCTTTGCCCCAGGCGCTGACAACCCACGCTACGCCACTGCCAGAGAGAGAGACACTCTGCCAGCACCACCAGAGAGAGAGAGAGACATGCTGCCCAGCACCACCAGAGAGACAGCCACGCTGCCCAGCACCACCAGAAAAAGAGAGAGCCACGCTGGTCAGCACCACCAGAGAGAGCCACGCTGGTCAGCACCACCAGAGAGAGCCACGCTGGCCAGCACCACCAGCGAGAGAGAGCCACGCTGCCCAACACCACCAGGGAAAGAGCCACACTGGCCAGTACCACCAGAGAGAGAACCACGCTGGCCAGTACCACCAGAGAGAGAACCACGCTGCCTAGCAGCACCATAAAGAGAGGGCAACGCTGCCCAGCAGCACCAGAGAGAGAACTACGCTGCCAGCACCACCAGAGAGAGAGCCACGCTGCCCAGCACCACCAGAGAGAATGTCATGCTCCAGGCTGGTGACTGACGCCACCCCCAAAATGGTAGCAGTCATTAAAAAGGTGGGGTATACAATACAGTGCAGCCAGTGTACACTTTCTAATACATTTCAGGCAGTGTACACAATATCTAATACAGTGTAGTGTGGTGTTGCAAAACAAAAAATACATCATATCTGGAAGGCCACCAAGGAGAAGCAGATGCTCACAGGCCACTAAAAGAGGGCAAGAAGCCTCTGTGTCTACAGTCAACAGTGGGGCACGCTTATCTTTTTTTGCTGCTGCTGGCCGTGTTATTTTTTTTTTATAAATTCTTTATTTTTTATAGAAATCATATTACAATTCACCAAAAACATATAACATCTTCCTGTAACGTCTTTTTGACAATACCATCTATCTATATCACCATATTACATTGACGTCCTACATTATGTTACCCCTTATAATCAGCTCATTAACACAATTTGACTTCTCTTTTTCTTCTTTAACCACGCAAACCTTCTATTAATACCAAGAAAAAAAAATAATAGGGGAAAAAAAAAAGATCCCTCACAAAGGGACCCTTCCCTCTCCTCCTCTCCCAGCCGACAGCATGACCATCTTATCTATCTACTCCAATTCCCTCCCTATATGCAAGATAAGGGGCCCATGTCTTCCGATATTTCTCATCTTGTTCTTTCAACATCATAGTAAGTTTCTCCATTTGTTGGATTTCTGCAATTCTAGCAAACCACTGTGCTCTGGATGGCGGACTATCACTCTTCCACAGAACAGGTATACACGCCCTCGCTGCTGAAAGAAGATGTTTCAACAGAGAATTTTTGTATTTTTCCACTGATATAGGGACATGATGTAGCAAAAAGGCTGCCAATCTTTCTCCAAGAGTCACTCCTGTAATTGTTTTAACAATTTCGGCCACCATTCTCCGAAACTCCTTGATTTTCACACATTCCCAAAAAATATGTAATATAGTACCCTCCGCCTTGTGACACCGCCAGCATTCATCTGAAATCTGGGGAAATATCCGATACAGTACTGTCGGTGTTCTATACCATCTGGTAAGAATTTGATATCCTCCCTCCTGATATCTATTCGCCACTGATGCCTTATGAGTAAACAGCAAAATCCTGTCCCTCTGCACTTGGGAGAATGTAACACCCAAGTTCCTTTCCCACGCCTGGATAAAGGTAAGTTCCGGTGGTGCTTTTAATACGGTCAGTATGGTATAGAAGTATGACAGGGAAGGCCTCAATGGCTCCCCATCTAGACATATCTGCTCAAATCCTGACGGTGCCCTGACTTCCGAACATATATTTGACTTTGATAGAATAAAGGCACATAGTTGCATCACCCTGATAAAATCAAATTCTGGTACCATCTCACGTTCAATCTCTCTTCTTGTCATTAAACGATTATCTACTGAAAAATTTATAATCCTACTTTTACCCCCTTCGCTGTATGGCTCCAAACCCCGGGTCTGTCATCCCCAGCTGAAAAGCCGGCTTGCCTAGAATTGGGATCATAGGGCTTGAGTAGGGATGAGCTTCGTGTTCGAGTCGAACATACGTTCGACTCGAACATCGGCTGTTCGATCGTTCGACGAAGATCGAATGATTTGGGCCGTTCGCGCCAAATTCGAGTGACGCGAACGGCCCACAATGCACTACGCCATCGCAGTGTCATCCAGGCGCTGTGATTGGCCAAGCATGCACTGTGACCCCGCATGCTTGGCCAATCACAGCGCCGGCAGCGAGGAGAGCAATGATTGGCCACAGGCAGGATGCCTGTGGCCAATTATTGCTGAGGGTGTTTAGTACACGCCCCACACTATAAAAGGCCGCCAGCACGGCGGCCTAGTGTAGTGTGTTCCGGAGCAGGGATAGAGCAGCATAGGCAGGGACAGTGACTTTTATTTCTTTCTTGCTTAACCTGGATTCCTTTAGTTTAGGGAAAGAGAAGGATAGGTAGGGAGAGTGTCAGTGTGTTTTGTGCTTGTGCTATATTGTGCTTAAAAAAAACATTTTTTCTAGGGACAGAAAACTGTAGGTAGGGAGAGTGTGTCAGTTTCTTTCACTGTCAAAGTCCTTGTTTCCAGGGACCTGGAAGGACAGTGAGTGAATTCTCCTTGTGCTAAATTGTGCTTAAAAAAAACATTTTTTCTAGGGACAGAAAACTGTAGGTAGGGAGAGTGTGTCAGTTTCTTTCACTGTCAAAGTCCTTGTTTCCAGGGACCTGGAAGGACAGTGAGTGAATTCTCCTTGTGCTAAATTGTGCTTAAAAAAAACATTTTTTCTAGGGACAGAAAACTGTAGGTAGGGAGAGTGTGTCAGTTTCTTTCACTGTCAAAGTCCTTGTTTCCAGGGACCTGGAAGGACAGTGAGTGAATTCTCCTTGTGCTAAATTGTGCTTAAAAAAAACATTTTTTCTAGGGACAGAAAACTGTAGGTAGGGAGAGTGTGTCAGTTTCTTTCACTGTCAAAGTCCTTGTTTCCAGGGACCTGGAAGGACAGTGAGTGAATTCTCCTTGTGCTAAATTGTGCTTAAAAAAAACATTTTTTCTAGGGACAGAAAACTGTAGGTAGGGAGAGTGTGTCAGTTTCTTTCACTGTCAAAGTCCTTGTTTCCAGGGACCTGGAAGGACAGTGAGTGAATTCTCCTTGTGCTAAATTGTGCTTAAAAAAAACATTTTTTCTAGGGACAGAAAACTGTAGGTAGGGAGAGTGTGTCAGTTTCTTTCACTGTCAAAGTCCTTGTTTCCAGGGACCTGGAAGGACAGTGAGTGAATTCTCCTTGTGCTAAATTGTGCTTAAAAAAAACATTTTTTCTAGGGACAGAAAACTGTAGGTAGGGAGAGTGTGTCAGTTTCTTTCACTGTCAAAGTCCTTGTTTCCAGGGACCTGGAAGGACAGTGAGTGAATTCTCCTTGTGCTAAATTGTGCTTAAAAAAAACATTTTTTCTAGGGACAGAAAACTGTAGGTAGGGAGAGTGTGTCAGTTTCTTTCACTGTCAAAGTCCTTGTTTCCAGGGACCTGGAAGGACAGTGAGTGAATTCTCCTTGTGCTAAATTGTGCTTAAAAAAAACATTTTTTCTAGGGACAGAAAACTGTAGGTAGGGAGAGTGTGTCAGTTTCTTTCACTGTCAAAGTCCTTGTTTCCAGGGACCTGGAAGGACAGTGAGTGAATTCTCCTTGTGCTAAATTGTGCTTAAAAAAAACATTTTTTCTAGGGACAGAAAACTGTAGGTAGGGAGAGTGTGTCAGTTTCTTTCACTGTCAAAGTCCTTGTTTCCAGGGACCTGGAAGGACAGTGAGTGAATTCTCCTTGTGCTAAATTGTGCTTAAAAAAAACATTTTTTCTAGGGACAGAAAACTGTAGGTAGGGAGAGTGTGTCAGTTTCTTTCACTGTCAAAGTCCTTGTTTCCAGGGACCTGGAAGGACAGTGAGTGAATTCTCCTTGTGCTAAATTGTGCTTAAAAAAACATTTTTTCTAGGGACAGAAAACTGTAGGTAGGGAGAGTGTGTCAGTTTCTTTCACTGTCAAAGTCCTTGTTTCCAGGGACCTGGAAGGACAGTGAGTGAATTCTCCTTGTGCTAAATTGTGCTTAAAAAAAACATTTTTTCTAGGGACAGAAAACTGTAGGTAGGGAGAGTGTGTCAGTTTCTTTCACTGTCAAAGTCCTTGTTTCCAGGGACCTGGAAGGACAGTGAGTGAATTCTCCTTGTGCTAAATTGTGCTTAAAAAAAACATTTTTTCTAGGGACAGAAAACTGTAGGTAGGGAGAGTGTGTCAGTTTCTTTCACTGTCAAAGTCCTTGTTTCCAGGGACCTGGAAGGACAGTGAGTGAATTCTCCTTGTGCTAAATTGTGCTTAAAAAAAACATTTTTTCTAGGGACAGAAAACTGTAGGTAGGGAGAGTGTGTCAGTTTCTTTCACTGTCAAAGTCCTTGTTTCCAGGGACCTGGAAGGACAGTGAGTGAATTCTCCTTGTGCTAAATTGTGCTTAAAAAAAACATTTTTTCTAGGGACAGAAAACTGTAGGTAGGGAGAGTGTGTCAGTTTCTTTCACTGTCAAAGTCCTTGTTTCCAGGGACCTGGAAGGACAGTGAGTGAATTCTCCTTGTGCTAAATTGTGCTTAAAAAAAACATTTTTTCTAGGGACAGAAAACTGTAGGTAGGGAGAGTGTGTCAGTTTCTTTCACTGTCAAAGTCCTTGTTTCCAGGGACCTGGAAGGACAGTGAGTGAATTCTCCTTGTGCTAAATTGTGCTTAAAAAAAACATTTTTTCTAGGGACAGAAAACTGTAGGTAGGGAGAGTGTGTCAGTTTCTTTCACTGTCAAAGTCCTTGTTTCCAGGGACCTGGAAGGACAGTGAGTGAATTCTCCTTGTGCTAAATTGTGCTTAAAAAAAACATTTTTTCTAGGGACAGAAAACTGTAGGTAGGGAGAGTGTGTCAGTTTCTTTCACTGTCAAAGTCCTTGTTTCCAGGGACCTGGAAGGACAGTGAGTGAATTCTCCTTGTGCTAAATTGTGCTTAAAAAAAACATTTTTTCTAGGGACAGAAAACTGTAGGTAGGGAGAGTGTGTCAGTTTCTTTCACTGTCAAAGTCCTTGTTTCCAGGGACCTGGAAGGACAGTGAGTGAATTCTCCTTGTGCTAAATTGTGCTTAAAAAAAACATTTTTTCTAGGGACAGAAAACTGTAGGTAGGGAGAGTGTGTCAGTTTCTTTCACTGTCAAAGTCCTTGTTTCCAGGGACCTGGAAGGACAGTGAGTGAATTCTCCTTGTGCTAAATTGTGCTTAAAAAAACATTTTTTCTAGGGACAGAAAACTGTAGGTAGGGAGAGTGTGTCAGTTTCTTTCACTGTCAAAGTCCTTGTTTCCAGGGACCTGGAAGGACAGTGAGTGAATTCTCCTTGTGCTAAATTGTGCTTAAAAAAACCATTTTTTCTAGGGACAGAAAACTGTAGGTAGGGAGAGTGTGTCAGTTTCTTTCACTGTCAAAGTCCTTGTTTCCAGGGACCTGGAAGGACAGTGAGTGAATTCTCCTTGTGCTAAATTGTGCTTAAAAAAAACATTTTTTCTAGGGACAGAAAACTGTAGGTAGGGAGAGTGTGTCAGTTTCTTTCACTGTCAAAGTCCTTGTTTCCAGGGACCTGGAAGGACAGTGAGTGAATTCTCCTTGTGCTAAATTGTGCTTAAAAAAAACATTTTTTCTAGGGACAGAAAACTGTAGGTAGGGAGAGTGTGTCAGTTTCTTTCACTGTCAAAGTCCTTGTTTCAAGGGACAGAGAAGGACACCTGAAGGTAGCCCTTATTGCTTTTTTCCCATCTCCCTGCAGGCCATCTATTAGAATGTCTGGAAGGCAAACAAGGAGAGGCAGACAGTCAGGAGGCAATAAAAGAGGGCAAGCAGGCTCTATGTCTGGGGGCAACAGTGCTGGTCGTGGACGCGGTGCATTGTCATCAGCACATGGCCATGGGACACGCTTGTCCTTCTTTTCGGCAGCTGGACATGTTGAGCCACATCATGCCGAAGACTTGGTAGAGTGGATGACCAAGCCCTCCTCCTCCTCCTCATCCTCTCTCACCCAGGCTCAGGGTACTGGAAAAGCAGCTGCCAAAGCGTCCTCTTCCCTGGTATCAATGTCAGACTCATCATCAGTCACTCCTTCCCTAGACCCACCATGTCCTCCTCCTGAGGAGTCCCCCGAACTGTTTCAGCACAGTGTTGGGTACATGCTCCAGGAGGATGCCCAGCGTTTCGAAGGGTCTGATGATGAAACCCAGCTAGAGGAAGGCAGTAGCGTGAGAGCAGACAGAGGGGATGCTCAAGAAGGACACCAATCTGGCAGTCATGTTCCAGCAGCTGCAGCATACTGCCAGATTGGCTCCAGTGATGAGGAGGGAGGTGATGATGAGGTCACTGACTCCACGTGGGTGCCTAATAGGAGAGAGGAGGTGGAGGAGGATGAGGAGGAGGCACATCTCCAACGAGGCAGGATGCCCTTTGGTGGCCAGCGTAAGGGCAGTACACCGACGGAATCACACCGCAGAGCTCCGCCTGTGCAGGGCGCTGCCTCTGCCCGTCATTCAAAAAGTTCTTTGGTGTGGGCCTTTTTTGAGGCTAGTGCATCAGATCGCACAGCTGCTGTTTGCAACATATGTCTCAAGCGTATATCGCGTGGCCAAAACATCAGCCGCTTGGGTACCACATGCCTGACCAGACATATGTTGACCTGCCATGCAGCTCGTTGGCAAGCCTACCTCAAAGACCCACACCAAAGAACAAAGCGGACCTCTCCTTGCACCGCATCAGCTGGGATCTCCAACCCCACTATAACTTCAGTCCTCTCTGAAACATGCACTGAGAGGAATGAAGGTGTAGAATTAGGTGTGTCACAGCCAAGTACTTGCGGCCACTCTGCTAGCAGTACACCGACGTCCGATTCGAGCAGGCAAATTTCCCTGCCCCAGCTGCTGGACCGTCGAAAGAAGTTCACTCCCAGCCATCCACATGCCCAGCGGTTGAATGCTAGCTTGGCTAAATTGCTAGCGCTTCAACTGCTGCCTTTTCAGTTGGTAGACTCGGCCCCCTTCCGTGAGTTTGTGCAATGTGCGGTTCCTCAGTGGCAGGTTCCCAAACGCCACTTTTTCTCACGGAAGGCTATTCCGGCTCTCTACCGGCATGTGGAAGGCAATGTCTTGGCCTCGCTGGACAGGGCGGTCAGCGGTAAGGTGCATATTACCGCTGACTCATGGTCCAGCAGGCATGGACAGGGACGTTACCTTTCTTTCACGGCCCATTGGGTCACTCTTTTGGCAGCTGGGAAGGATGCAGGACAAGGTGCAGTAGTGTTGGAGGTTGTCCCACCGCCACGCCTCCAAAATGCTACTACTGGTTGTGACACACCTCTCTCCTCCACCCCCTCCTCTTCTTCTTCCTCCATGGCCTCTTCCTGTGGTTTGTCCTATGAACCAGCGGTGCTCCGTAGCCGTTCACGGGGCTACGCAAGTACGCAGGCAAAAAGATGCCATGCCGTGCTTGCGCTGGTGTGTTTGGGGGACAGAAGCCACACTGGGGCAGAGGTCCTGTCTGCTCTGCAGGGCCAGGCCGAGAGGTGGTTGACGCCACGCCAGCTTAAGCCAGGAATGGTGGTTTGCGACAATGGCACCAACCTCCTCTCCGCCCTCCGACAGGGACAACTGACCCATGTGCCCTGTGTGGCTCACGTCCTTAACCTGGTGGTGCAGCGGTTCTTGGGCAGGTACCCGGGCTTACAGGATGTCCTGAGGCAGGCCAGGAAAGTCTGTGTGCATTTCCGCAGATCTTATAATGCCAGTGCTCGCCTGGCTGAGCTGCAAAAGGAGTTGAACCTGCCCAAGAACCGCCTTATATGTGACATGCCCACCAGGTGGAACTCAACGTTGGCCATGCTGCAGCGGCTGCACACGCAGCAGAGGGCCATCAATGAGTACCTGTGCGACTACGGCACCAGGACAGGGTCAGGGGAGCTTGTTTTTTTTTCTCCACGCCAGTGGGGCATGATCAGGGATGCATGCACTGTCCTGGCACCATTTGAGGAGGCCACGAGGATGGTGAGCAGTGACAGTGCATGCATCAGTGACACTGTACCTCTTGTCCACCTGTTGGAGCACACGCTGCGTGGAATAATGGACAGGGCACTTGAGGCAGAACAGAGGCAGGAAGAGGAGGACTTCCTTGCCTCTCAAGGCCCCCTTTACCCAGACAGTGTTCCTTCTGTCCCACCCATCGCACAGGAAGAGGAGGAGGAGGAGGAGGAGGAGGAGGATTGTGTCAGCATGGAGGTGGAGGCTGGCACTCAGCATCATCAGCAGCAGTCTTTTAGGGATGATTTACAGTCCCAAGAAACCAGTGGACTTGTACGTGGCTGGGAGGAGGTGGCTGCGGATCATGTCGTCCTTAGTGACCCAGAGGACTCCGGAGCGAATGCCTCAGCAAACCTACGCTGCATGGCCTCCCTGATCCTGCAAAGTCTGCGGAAGGATCCTCGTATTCTTCGGATCAAGGAGAGGGACCATTACTGGCTGGCCACTCTCCTTGATCCACGGTACAAGGGTAAGGTTGCGGACCTTATGTTACCGTCGCAGAGGGAGCAGAGGATGAGACAACTCCGGGAGGCCTTGCAGAAAGGTCTGTGCAACGCGTTCCCAGAGACTGGGAGGTTACAAACTCCTGGTCCTGGACAACGAGTTGCTGAGGCTTCGGCCAGTCAAAGAAGGAGCGGTGGGGAAGGTGGCCGTCTGACCGATGCGTTCAGACAATTCTTTAGTCCGCAGCCCCAAAGTATGATCGGTTCCAGCAACCATCGCCAGCGTCTGATAAACATGGTGCAGGAATATCTAGGGGCAAGGTCAGACTTGGACACCTTCCCCACCGAAAATCCTCTGGCTTACTGGGTCTTGAGGATGGATCACTGGCCAGAGCTTGCACAGTATGCAATTGAGCTACTGGCCTGTCCTGCATCCAGCGTTCTTTCGGAACGCACATTCAGTGCTGCTGGAGGATTTGTCACGGATCACAGGGTGCGCCTGTCCACCGACTCGGTTGATCGACTGACTTTCATCAAGATGAACCAGTCTTGGATCACCACCAGCTACCACACACCTGATGCTGATATAACAGACTAATTGATTTTAACATGTCACATCCCTTCAAGACTGATGCTGATGCTGAGTGCCTGTGCTGTTATGTTGACTGGCTATCCTCCTCCTCCGAGTCCTCAATGATACGATTGATGATGATAGCTTGGAAGATCATTTTTGTTTATGGGTGACGCCACCAGTGGCTAAGGCCCAATTTTTCAGCCCCTGTTTTACAGGGGCGTGTAATTACAATTTTTTTAGCAATAATTTGCCATAGGGCTCATTGCTGTGCTCCAAGTACAGTATCTGTGAGGGGTTGGAGTGTTGTGGCACCAGTGCCTAAGGCCCAATTTTTCAGCCCCTGTTTAACAGGGGCGTGTCATTACAATTTTTGAAGCAATACTTTGCAACAGGGCTCATTGCTGTGCTCCAAGTACAGTATCTGTGAGGGGTTGTAGTGTTGTGCCACCAGTGCCTAAGGCCCAATTTTTCAGCCCCTGTTCAACAGGGGCATGCAATTACAATTCTTGATCTAATAATTCACAGCAGGGTCCATTGCTGCACCCACCAAGAGTAACTCTGAGGGCTTACAGTCTTGTGGCAATGCCACCACCACCACCACCACGAAAGGCCCAATTTTTCAGCCCCTGTTCAAAAGGGGCATGTAATTACAATTCTTGATCTAATAATTCACAGCAGGGCCCATTGCTGCACCCACCAAGAGTAACTGTCAGGGCTTACAGTGTTGTGGCACCAGCACCACCATCAAAGCCCCAATTTTTACTACCACTGTTCAACAATTATATGTAATTAAAATTCCTGATATAATAGTTGACAGCAGGGCGTTCCAGCACCAACCAAGAGTAACTGAGTGCTTACAGTGTTGTGCCAACACCAACAACTAAGGGGCCTATTTCTGCAGAGTATATACGGCAGGTCCCTACTTTCAAACATCCAACTTACAAACGACTCCTACTTGCAAACGAAAGAAGACAACAGGAAGTGAGAGGAAATCTACCCCTAGAAAGGAAAATTCTCTCCTGTAAGAATAAATATGGGAGAAAGGGGTCTCATCTGTACTGATGCTTTATCAGCAATCCTTGTTTCAAGAAAAACACCACATTTCAAAAACAGTTGTCATTGGGACGGAAAGTGAGGTGAAATGTTCTGAACAGGGGCACAGACAGCAAAACAAATGTTACAGGGGTGATAACCCTTACCTATGTTTCCCAAAAAGTTTAAAAATAGATTTTTGGGCTGGAGCTACACTTCAACAATGTACCTGTTCAAAATTACAAACAGATTCTACATAAGAACAAACCTACAGTCCCTGTCTTGTATGCACCGCCTGTATACGGCTGTTCAGAGTATATAGGGCCTTTTTTATTTTATGTGCGGGGTTCCCCTTAATATCCATACAAGACCCAAAGGGGCTGGTAATGGGCTGGGGTGGGGGGGGGTCATGGGGTAGCTATGCCATTTTTCTTAAATAATTTCATCCATATTACCGGGACCAGACATTACATTAAAGCCGCAAGCAGTTTTAAATGGCTTTTTTTTCCTTTAGAAGTGTCATTTTGTGCAGGGACAGTTCTAAACACGGGAAACACGTGGCACTTCACAGGCATACTTTAGACACCCCCCAGGTACGATATTTAAAGGAATATTTGACTTTTTTTTTTTCACTTTATGCATCATTAAAATGACTGCTCCCGAAAAACGACCGTTTTTAAAACTTCTTTTTGCATTGATACATGTCCCCTGGTGCAGAACCCGGGTTCCCAAACCCTATTTATGACAATAACATGCATAATAGTTGTTATAATTAGCACTTTAGAATTCGAACGTTCGCATCCATTGTATTTAATAGGGTTCTAATGTTCGTTCGAACTTTCGGTCCGTTCGCGGGTTCTGGTGCGAACCGAACCCGGGGGTGTTCGGCTCATCACTAGGCTTGAGTATAGCGATATAGTCGTATTTAAAAAAAATATTTTTAATGGTTCGTAGGGTGGCGCCTACCGTCGGATGTTTCCTCACTCCTACTGGAACATCAGTAATCTGAAAGCCAGACCAGCCCTTCCAGGGGAATATCAATCATCGCCTGTTCCATTTGTACCCATGGTTTCCTTTATTGAGCACACACCAATCCACCACTCTGCCCAGGTGTGTAGCTTCCTGGTATCTAACCGGGTCAGGGAAACCAATCCCTCCTTTTTCCTTAGGAAGCGATAAAATAGCTATACGTACTCTTGCTGGTTTCCCTGCCCAGATAAACCTCAGGAACCTTGATCGAAGATCTCTTTAAAAACTTGGGAGAATCTTAATTGGAAGGGTCTGTAGCAAATACAAAAGCCTTGGCATCACATTCATCTTTATGATATTTGTCCCCCCAAACCAGGTAAAGATCTCCTTATCCCTGTCTCGCCATCGGGGCATAATTAAGTTCAAATATCCTATTCAAATTCTTCTGTATTTTAGTCCCTAAATAACTTACATGAGATTCTGTCCATCTGAAATCAAATTGCGTGGTTATCTGATGCAATAGGGATGTATTCATTTCCACCCCCATTGCCTCCGATTTACCGTAGTTTACTTTAACATTTGATATTCCCCCATATTAACGTAGCTCTGATGGGATGGGAGAGAGATGACTGGGGAGGTTATAAGAAAAATTAAATCATCGGCATACGCCGCAAGTTTATGTTCCTCCTCCTTTGTTTGTATACCCCTAATGTTCGGATTAGCCTTCTTAAAAAGGGTTCCATTGTAAGAATAAAAATAATGGGTGACAATGGACATCCCTGCCGCGTACCGTTTTGAATAGAAAAAGGCTCTGAGATTCTGTCATTGATCTTGACCCTGGCGCTAGGTACTGAATATAAGTTTGTGAACCAGCTCAACATCCCACCCCCCAAACCTATATGTTGTAGAATAGCCTTAAGAAACATCCAGTCCACCCTATCAAAAGCTTTTTCCGCATCTGCGGATATAAGTACTAATGGTTTCTGCTGACTTTGTGAAAAATGAATAGCACTCACTACCCACTGTGTGTTCTCTCTCCCCTCCCTACGGGAAGTAAATCCCACTTGATCTGGATGTATCAAGACGGTGGTCTGCTAGTCTGGTGGCGAGAATCTTTGTAAAAACTTTAAGATCTACATTCAACAGGGAGATTGGACAATAACTAGAACATTGAATGGGATCTTTCCCTTCTTTTGGGATTACTGTTATGTGTACTAATCAGGGGAGGGCTGGCAGCCTTAGGCCTGGGGGGCAAGTCCAGTCAAGTGGCCCATTGAACTACCGAATCAGCTCACCATTCATGCCCACCTGGTTTTTCAATGCAGCCTGATTAGTGTCCATCCAATACAGCCTCACCAGTGCCCATCAAATGCAGCCTCACCAGTGTCCATCAATGCAGCCTCACCAGTGTCCATCAATGCAGCCTCACCAGTGTCCATCAATGCAGCCTCACCAGTGGCCATAAATGCAGCTTTACCAGTGCCCATAAATGCAGCTTCACCAGTGCCCATAAATGCAGCCTCACCAGTGGCCATTAGGGATGAGCTTTGAGTTTGAGTCGAACTCATGTTCGACTCGAACTTTGCCTGTTCGCCCGTTCGCCGAACAGCGAACAATTTGGGGTGTTCGCGGCAAATTTGAAAAATTTATGGGAGAAACAGGGTCCTAGTTTAGCAACATTTATTGGAATAGATAAAATAGACACAGATTGGAGGGGAGGGAACATGATCCAGAAAATATCTAAGAACGAAACTGAGTGGATTTATAAATTAAATACACTCACTGCTGCAGGAATTAATGTGGATATAGATTTAAATTGTTATTTGTCTAAGTATTAAGTATTTATCATATATTGCCATTCTGTTAAGGGCATATCCAATTTATTCGTATCCATCCCCCCCCCCCCCTTTTCACTCTTTGGCACTAGATGGCCTAATGAGTTGTAGTTTTTTGGCATACATAGGTTTTTCCCTTGCTATTCGTTTTTCTTCCACAAGATGGCAGGATTTATATTAAATTAATGCCCAATGTTAAGGACACAAGATGGCAGGATCTATATTAAATGATAAGTAGTGGAAGTTGAGAATTTAATATATTTTTATAGAATTTTTATTATAGAATTTTAACTCCATATTCTTTTTAATTATTTCTATCCATTGTTCTTTAAATTTTGAATACGTCAAATTAATGTTTTATACATTACTTGTTAAGGATTGCATTAGATTGGATATTTCCAATAGACGGATTTGTATAAATAGGGAGGTAACGTGTCCGATCATTTGACCTCTGATGACGTCAGTTGCATGCTGACGAAACGCGTAACGTATTTTGATCGTGACACGTCACTTCCGCCGTTTCTAACGCAGCTGGGACGCTAACGGCGTTTCTTAACACATGGAACTTGAGCTGCAATGGTGATCTGATTTTAACATGTTTTAAATCGTTTTTTGGAATAATTTTTTGATATACTTCACCATGGAAGCCCTCTTTTCTACCTTTTTCCTCTGATCACTGGATATTCGATCGGATTTTTATTTGGGGTGGTGCAAATTTCCCCATTGGCAAGATCCACTTGAGTTTGCGATCTCCTGGAACGGGGTGCCCTGGAAAATCGATTGGAAAGTCAGTCGAATCGATATTGAGGCTGCAGGAATCCTTATTGGCAATTTCCATATAGAGCTTATGACCTGTAATGGGGGTCATACAACTCTGGTGAGTAGGATGTGTGGAAGGTGATGGTGGTGGAAGATCTACAGTCACTCCATTCATGCTCTTCAGGAATTGGAAGAGCCATACATTTTATTGCTTGATTTTCCACACTCATTGTTTGATTCTAAGATAATATTCACAACTTTATTGGACATTTTTTGATTGTTTTTATTGTCACAATTTTTATTGGACTTTATATATGTTATACACATGTTTTTGTTTTGCTAACAAATTATTACGTGTGATTGATTACACTTGAATTAGTTTCACTTAGAAACAAGCGCGGTTTAAATCAATTACCATAATTATTAGTTGATTTCTCTCTTCCCTTTTTTCCTCACTTACAACTAGCAGCTTTCATAAATTTATCACTAGTTTTGTCTTTTGCACAGGTTTGATTGTTTCTTTATACAATGTTTTCACTTGGAAAAAATAAGCCTTAAAGTGGTTATAAAGTCTCAAGGTTTTTCACCTTAATGCATTCTATGCATTAAGGTGAAAAACCTTCTGTATTGCATCTGCCCCCCAGACCCCACCCCCATCCAGCAATGTGCACAAGCCACATGCAGCACTATGGACAAGGCTCCACCCCTCTGCACTCGGCTCCTCCCCCGGGAGCCCGTAGTGTGTCTGGAGCTGTCCCCCGCCGTGTCCCCTCTCTGGAGCCGCACACCAAGTAAGTCAGACAGGAGGCAACATGCAGCATTATAGACAAGATAGACAAGGCTCCGCCCCTCTGTAAATCGGCTCCTTCCCGAGGAGCCCATAGTGTGCCTAATGTTTGGACCTGTCCCCTGCTGTGCCCCCTCTGGAGCCAACACAAGTAAGTGTCCCCAGACAGGGGAGTCCATAGTTACATAGTTACATAGTTAGTCAGGTTGAAAAAAGACACAAGTCCATCCAGTTCAACCATAAAAAAAAAAAAGAAAAAAAAAAAAGAAATATCGTACAATCCCATATACCCAATTCTATACCCACAGTTGATCCAGAGGAAGGCAAAAAACCCCAGCAGAGCATGATCCAATTTGCTACAGCAGGGGAAAAAATTCCTTCCTGATCCCCCGAGAGGCAATCGGATATTCCCCGGATCAACTTTACCTATAAATGTCAGTACCCAGTTATATTATGTACATTTAAGAAAGAATCCAGGCCCTTCTTAAAGCAATCTACTGAGCTGGCCAGAATCACCTCTGCAGGGAGTCTATTCCACATTTTCACAGCTCTTATTGTGAAGAAACCTTTCCGTATTTGGAGGTGAAATCTCTTTTCCTCTAGACGTAAAGAGTGCCCCCTTGTCCTTTGTGTTGACCGTAAAGTGAATAACTCAACACCAAGTTCACTATATGGACCCCTTATATATTTGTACATGTAGATCATATCCCCCCTTAATCTCCTCTTCTCAAGAGTGAATAAATTCAGTTCCTCTAATCTTTCCTCATAGCTGAGCTCCTCCATGCCTCTTATCAGTTTGGTTGCCCTTCTCTGCACTTTCTCCAGTTCCCCAATATCCTTTTTGAGAACTGGGGCCCAAAACTGAACTGCATATTCCAGATGAGATCTTACTAATGATTTGAACAGGGGCAAAATGATATCTCTCTCTCTGGAGACCATACCTCTCTTAATACAAGAAAGGACTTTGCTCGCTTTGGAAACCGAAGCTTGGCATTGCATGCCATTATTGAGCTTATGATCTACCAAAACCCCCAGATCCTTCTCCACTACGGATCCCCCCAGTTGTACTCCCCCTAGCATGTATGATGCATTCATATTCTTAGCCCCCAAGTGCATAACTTTACATTTATCAACATTAAACCTCATCTGCCACATAGTCGCCCAATTAGACAGAGCATTGAGGTCGGCTTGTAAATTGGCGACATCCTGTAAGGACGTTATTCCACTGCATAGCTTGATGTCATCTGCAAAGACAGAAATGTTACTTTTGATCTCAGACCCAATATCATTTATAAAGATATTAAAAAGTAAGGGTCCCAGCACTGAACCTTGGGGTACACCACTGATAACCTTGGACCATTCAGAGTAAGAATCATTAACCACTACTCTCTGAATTCTGTCTTTTAGCCAGTTTTCTATACATTTACAAACTGATATTTCCAATCCTGTAGACTTTACCTTGCACATGAGCCATGTGTGGGGAACTGTATCGAACGCTTTTGCAAAATCCAAGTATACCACGTCCACAGCCACCCCTCTGTCCAAGGTCTTACTTACCTCTTCATAAAAAGAAATCAGGTTTGTCTGACAACTTCTGTCTTTCATGAATCCATGCTGTCTGTTGCTTAAATAGTTTTTTTCCCAGCAAGAACTCATCTATGTGGTCTTTTATTAATCTCTCCAGTATCTTCCCAACTATAGAAGTTAAACTAACAGGTCTATAGTTACTTGGTAAAGACTTAATTCCCTTTTTAAATATAGGCACCACATTGGCCCTGCACCAATCCAGTGGTACTATTCCTGTCATTAATGAGTCCCTAAAAATTAAATACAATGGCTTTGAAATTACAGAGCTCAATTCTTTTAGGATCCGTGGGTGTATGCCATCTGGTCCAGGTGCTTTATCCACCTTTATTCCATCTAAATATTTCTGGACCATATCACTTTTGAGCCATTGTGGATTTGGGGCTGTGTCACTACCACCCCCATTTTGGACATGAGCTCCCCCATGCTCCTTTGTATACACAGAACTGAAGAAAGTATTTAATAAATTAGCCTTCTCTTTGTCCCCAGTCACCCACTCTAGATTATTTTGTAAAGGGCCTACATGCTCAGACTTGACCTTTTTACTATTAATATATTTGAAGAATTTTTGGGGGTTTGTCCTACTATCTTTTGCAATCTGTTGTTCATTTAGAATTTTTGCATCCTTGATTTCCTTTTTACATATCCTGTTATATTCTTTGTAACATTTAAATGACACTAGTGTTCCCTCATTTTATATTATATTATATTTTATAATGAGTCCACCTCATTCTGTGTTCCTGTGACTCATCCTACAACTTCCATCCCATTCCAAACACTTCCTTTCGCACTCACAACAAACAAAACAGGCAGGGAATCTACCACCAGTACTGGAGGGGGGAGGATATAGAGTCTAGAGTGGGTGTGGGGGTATCGGGGGGGGGGGCGGGGGTGATCAGAGTGGGGTGTATCTAAAAGCTCACCGGTTAGGGGGCAAAAATTACTTGCTTTGCCCCAGGCGCTGACAACCCACGCTACGCCACTGCCAGAGAGAGAGACACTCTGCCAGCACCACCAGAGAGAGAGAGAGACATGCTGCCCAGCACCACCAGAGAGACAGCCACGCTGCCCAGCACCACCAGAGAAAGAGAGAGCCACGCTGGTCAGCACCACCAGAGAGAGCCACGCTGGTCAGCACCACCAGAGAGAGCCACGCTGGCCAGCACCACCAGCGAGAGAGAGCCACGCTGCCCAACACCACCAGGGAAAGAGCCACACTGGCCAGTACCACCAGAGAGAGAACCATGCTGGCCAGTACCACCAGAGAGAGAACCACGCTGCCTAGCAGCACCAGAAAGAGAGGGCAACGCTGCCCAGCAGCACCAGAGAGAGAACCACGCTGCCAGCACCACCAGAGAGAGAGACACGCTGGCCAGCACTACCAGAGAGAGAGCCACGCTGCCCAGCACCACCAGAGAGAATGTCATGCTCCAGGCTGGTGACTGACGCCACCCCCAAAATGGTAGCAGTCATTAAAAAGGTGGGGTATACAATACAGTGCAGCCAGTGTACACTTTCTAATACATTTCAGGCAGTGTACACAATATCTAATACAGTGTAGTGTGGTATTGCAAAACAAAAAATACATCATATCTGGAAGGCCACCAAGGAGAAGCAGATGCTCACAGGCCACTAAAAGAGGGCAAGAAGCCTCTGTGTCTACAGTCAACAGTGGGGCACGCTTATCTTTTTTTGCTGCTGCTGACCGTGTTATTTTTTTTTTATAAATTCTTTATTTTTTATAGAAATCATATTACAATTCACCAAAAACATATAACATCTTCCTGTAACGTCTTTTTGACAATACCATCTATCTATATCACCATATTACATTGACGTCCTACATTATGTTACCCCTTATAATCAGCTCATTAACACAATTTGACTTCTCTTTTTCTTCTTTAACCACGCAAACCTTCTATTAATACCAAGAAAAAAAAAATAATAGGGGAAAAAAAAAAGATCCCTCACAAAGGGACCCTTCCCTCTCCTCCTCTCCCAGCCGACAGCACAACCATCTTATCTATCTACTCCAATTCCCTCCCTATATGCAAGATAAGGGGCCCATGTCTTCCGATATTTCTCATCTTGTTCTTTCAACATCATAGTAAGTTTCTCCATTTGTTGGATTTCTGCAATTCTAGCAAACCACTGTGCTCTGGATGGCGGACTATCACTCTTCCACAGAACAGGTATACACGCCCTCGCTGCTGAAAGAAGATGTTTCAACAGAGAATTTTTGTATTTTTCCACTGATATAGGGACATGATGTAGCAAAAAGGCTGCCAATCTTTCTCCAAGAGTCACTCCTGTAATTGTTTTAACAATTTCGGCCACCATTCTCCGAAACTCCTTGATTTTCACACATTCCCAAAAAATATGTAATATAGTACCCTCCGCCTTGTGACACCGCCAGCATTCATCTGAAATCTGGGGAAATATCCGATACAGTACTGTCGGTGTTCTATACCATCTGGTAAGAATTTGATATCCTCCCTCCTGATATCTATTCGCCACTGATGCCTTATGAGTAAACAGCAAAATCCTGTCCCTCTGCACTTGGGAGAATGTAACACCCAAGTTCCTTTCCCACGCCTGGATAAAGGTAAGTTCCGGTGGTGCTTTTAATACGGTCAGTATGGTATAGAAGTATGACAGGGAAGGCCTCAATGGCTCCCCATCTAGACATATCTGCTCAAATCCTGACGGTGCCCTGACTTCCGAACATATATTTGGCTTTGATAGAATAAAGGCACATAGTTGCATCACCCTGATAAAATCAAATTCTGGTACCATCTCACGTTCAATCTCTCTTCTTGTCATTAAACGATTATCTACTGAAAAATTTATAATCCTACTTTTACCCCCTTCGCTGTATGGCTCCAAACCCCGGGTCTGTCAACCCCAGCTGAAAAGCCGGCTTGCCTAGAATTGGGATCATAGGGCTTGGGTATAGCGACATAGTCGTATTTAAAAAAATATTTTTAATGGTTCGTAGGGTGGCGCCTACCGTCGGATGTTTCCTCACTTCTACTGGAACATCAGTAATCTGAAAGCCAGACCAGCCCTTCCAGGGGAATATCAATCATCGCCTGTTCCATTTGTACCCATGGTTTCCTTTATTGAGCACACACCAATCCACCACTCTGCCCAGGTGTGTAGCTTCCTGGTATCTAACCGGGTCAGGGAAACCAATCCCTCCTTTTTCCTTAGGAAGCGATAAAATAGCTATACGTACTCTTGCTGGTTTCCCTGCCCAGATAAACCTCAGGAACCTTGATCGAAGATCTCTTTAAAAACTTGGGAGAATCTTAATTGGAAGGGTCTGTAGCAAATACAAAAGCCTTGGCATCACATTCATCTTTATGATATTTGTCCCCCCAAACCAGGTAAAGATCTCCTTATCCCTGTCTCGCCATCGGGGCATAATTAAGTTCAAATATCCTATTCAAATTCTTCTGTATTTTAGTCCCTAAATAACTTACATGAGATTCTGTCCATCTGAAATCAAATTGCGTGGTTATCTGATGCAATAGGGATGTATTCATTTCCACCCCCATTGCCTCCGATTTACCGTAGTTTACTTTAACATTTGATATTCCCCCATATTAACGTAGCTCTGATGGGATGGGAGAGAGATGACTGGGGAGGTTATAAGAAAAATTAAATCATCGGCATACGCCGCAAGTTTATGTTCCTCCTCCTTTGTTGGTATACCCCTAATGTTCGGATTAGCCTTCTTAAAAAGGGTTCCATTGTAACAATAAAAATAATGGGTGACAATGGACATCCCTGCCGCGTACCGTTTTGAATAGAAAAAGGCTCTGAGATTCTGTCATTGATCTTGACCCTGGCGCTAGGTACTGAATATAAGTTTGTGAACCAGCTCAACATCCCACCCCCCAAACCTATATGTTGTAGAATAGCCTTAAGAAACATCCAGTCCACCCTATCAAAAGCTTTTTCCGCATCTGCGGATATAAGTACTAATGGTTTCTGCTGACTTTGTGAAAAATGAATAGCACTCACTACCCACTGTGTGTTCTCTCTCCCCTCCCTACGGGAAGTAAATCCCACTTGATCTGGATGTATCAAGACGGTGGTCTGCTAGTCTGGTGGCGAGAATCTTTGTAAAAACTTTAAGATCTACATTCAACAGGGAGATTGGACAATAACTAGAACATTGAATGGGATCTTTCCCTTCTTTTGGGATTACTGTTATGTGTACTAATCAGGGGAGGGCTGGCAGCCTTAGGCCTGGGGGGCAAGTCCAGTCAAGTGGCCCATTGAACTACTGAATCAGCTCACCATTCATGCCCACCTGGTTTTTCAATGCAGCCTGATTAGTGTCCATCCAATACAGCCTCACCAGTGCCCATCCAATGCAGCCTCACCAGTGTCCATCAATGCAGCCTCACCAGTGTCCATCAATGCAGCCTCACCAGTGGCCATAAATGCAGCTTTACCAGTACCCATAAATGCAGCTTCACCAGTGCCCATAAATGCAGCCTCACCAGTGGCCATTAGGGATGAGCTTTGAGTTTGAGTCGAACTCATGTTCGACTCGAACATTGCCTGTTCGCCCGTTCGCCGAACAGCGAACAATTTGGGGTGTTCGCGGCAAATTCGAAAAATCTATGGGAGAAATCTAAAGTGCTAATTTTAAAGGTTTATATGCAACTCATTGTCATAAAAAGTGTTTGGGGACCCAGGTCCTGCCCCAGGGGACATGTATCAATGCAAAAAAAAGTTTTAAAAACTGAAGTTTTTTCGGGAGAAATTATTTTAATAATGCTTAAAGTAAAACAATAAAAGTGAAATATTCCTTTAAATTTCGTACTTAGTGGGTGTGTATAGTATACCTGTAAAGCAGTGCTTGTTTCCCGTGCTTAGAACTGTCCCTGCACAAAGTGTCATTTCTGAAGGAAAAAAAAGTCATTTAAAACTCACTCGCGGCTATAATGAATTGTCGGCTCCTGGCAATACATAAAAAAGTCATTGATAAAAAATAAAAATAAAATGCGTGGGGGTTCCCCCAAATTCAATTA